>CM033280.1:35496785-36026785 GCA_019343175.1 Oedothorax gibbosus | reverse complement strand
TTCAATCCCTTTCCCTATAGGTATTACGAATATGTGTAAATTTGGCTTCTCTATAATATACACGAAGAGTGTTGCATAGAAGCTGAACTAATTCTCAAAAAGGTCATTTTTTAGCAAAGATTAATCCTGGCAGCTAATCTACTAATGCACTTCTAGAATTAGATACACTTCTAAAAATTTTATGTTTGATATCACCATAATAATTGACTAGTAGCTGCGATGGCTGTGTCGTAAAATGTTTCACCATATTTTTTAGCCTACTTTTCTTTTTTTTTTATTCGAAAGAATTTTTAAAAAATGAAAAAGTAGGTATTGACATGCGGTCGATGTCCGTCTGTCCGTCTGTTCGTACCCCCCTTCCAAAACCTGTTCTATAATTCAGATCTTAAAAATTCTATTTTTTTTGTTAGAAAGCTATAACCTCAGAGGCCCAACTTTCATACTTTTTGTCCGCCTGTCTGTACGTCCAGACGGACATAAATCTACTATCTGTCGGCGAAATTCCCATTGAATTAGCATTGAAATTCAATTTTGAGTCATTTAAATCACTGTTGCCAAATCAACAATGGCATGAGAAACTTTATTTATTTAAAATATTTGAAACGAAGCAATTTTTTCATGAATCAATTTGGAATGACGTCATAAAATGTAGCACAATGTGATTCTTTGATTGTTTATTAATTGTTTACCAAGAAAGCGGCAAGGCATATTTTTTGCATATTAGTTTTAATTTACATTTCTTATTTTTTTAATGCAGTTTGGAGTAGTTTCATTACTTTGTTATTAATAAATATTTAATTATTCTTCGAACTACAAATAAATGGTGCAGACGATAAATAATATTAAGTTAATTTGAGAAAGAATATTAAGGAAAATAGTTGATTTTGGCTTTTAGAAGTTTAAATTATAGTTGGATGCTGTTTAGCGATTTTATTTCGAATGTGTATAAATCTAGTGTCGAAACGGCTGTTGGTGATATTTACTGTTAGGAACCTAGTTGTTTTCCTATTAGAATTTCAGTAAGTATTTAAGTAACAGGAAAGTAGGCTATTTTTTAGTTCTTTAAGAACTTCTTCTCAGTTTTTAACCAAGTTCTACCTCATTGTTGGCTTTGATGAACACTTCCAATTAAGAAACTACAAGAATAGTCTCTAAAGTGGATTTTAAAATGTTCAACTATCAGCGATTTTATTACGCAAGTGATGTTTTCAGATTTTCAGTAAAAAGTTGCTATGCATACAATATCAAACTGTGTGTTGTGCTCATTTGGTGGGCGGTATTTTCGAAAACAGAAATCTTATTCCGATAAGATATAATCTCTTTCATTTTTGGAGCTTTGAAAAGTGCGCAAGTCCATAGTTTATCGAAACTCGATAGCGCTGGTAGTGGCGAAATTTCTTAAACGCACGTCAGCACAGTGCTTTTTGAGTTATTGCATCCCCTACTCCAATGCATGAGTGCTGATAGCGGGCGAGATTAGGATGATTTAAAATATTGTTGTATGACGCAAGTTGCACTTTATGGCCCTTTAAAATAAAATATCATGGCTTTTAAAATAATGTCAGTGCAGAATTGTTCATTGAACGTGTTTAGTTATATTCTGCTTCGTCAGTTTCCTAAACAAATTCGATTCAAGTTGCATTTTAAGGGTATTTGAAATAAAATATCATGGCCTGGCAGTTAAATTGATGTCATTGCAGAATTGTTTATTGAACGTGTTTAGATACTGCGTTTTGAACGTATTATGCCTCTTCAGTTTCATACACAAGTTCAATTTGTCTTGAAAGGTAGCATCTTTGCTACTAGGAGCTAGCAGTTCAAATATCACAAATTTATTATTTATCTTTCCTCGTGAAATCCACTTTTACCATTACAGTAAAAAAATATTAGCACAAATTTAGCATTTCAATAATATTAGCACAAATACTTCTTCAATGACAGGGCAGGATGACCCTTGCCTTACGCAGTATTGAATTCCATGATCTCCTATCCCAGCTGGCCAGAGACCTCCATAACACAAATACTACCATTTTTATTCATATGCTACTTTTGAAAAGGGCATTTTAAAGTAGTGACTAAAAACTACTAGAAAAAGAATTTATAGGATATAAAAAACAGCATGTTTTGATCCACTTGCTAATTTTTTTAAAAAATAATTAATTATTGTGAGTCTAGTACTATAGTATTGTAGTATAGTAGCATTTTATTTTTATTGCACTTATTGCAAAAGCGTAAACCCCATGTACTTTAAACAGTATTATTTTAGAGGCAATTTACAGTATGAAAAGGGGGAGGGGAGTAGCCAGCAGGTGCGAAGCCCCCAGTAACTAAAAATTATCCTCTAATATTTGGTAAAGGTCACGTTTTACAAACATTTAGTAGTTCATTCAGTTATATTACGGATCGATGCTTTTCTCTTTGCTTTATTCATTAAAAAAAAGCTATGCGGTCAATTCAGTCACTACGACCCCATAAACATGTTTATGAAAATTAGAGAATTTTCACCCTTGGATTTCGAAACCCAAAGATGCTCCGATAAGCCAATCTCGCCAATCCCATCACCAGCTATTCCACAATAAGTTGTCAATCACCGAACTAATAATAGCGCAGGTTTATGGAATACGAATTCGTTGCATCAGGACGAAGCACATGTTGCAATCGTGCACGTGAAAGTGGCGTAACTTACAATTTGGAATAAAGGAGTTAAAATTGTTGAAATACTCGAAACTTAGAGACCTATCAATTTATGTGGTTTTTGAAGCGATAGTAACAAACGTTGAGCTTACAATTCGCAGATCTTTCATTTTCCATTGATGAAGTGCAATGGAAGAGAGGAACTTCAGACGAGTATTCTAAAAATTCGAATTTTTGCGGATACGCCACTTTTCCACGTTCGGTGCGATGTGACCTCCTTAATGGGCCGCTTGAATCATTCCGCCAGACCGGTTGCAACCGGTTCTTCCACTTCGTGCAGATTCGGTCGTTTATCTTTCACGGAATAGATAAAATAGTAAAAAATAATTTGTTATTTCAAACCAGTTAAATAATGTAGACCAAAAGAACTAACCGTTTTTTTTTATTTCACATTAATAAATTAATAAGCACTATTAAATGATCTCTCAAAAAATTTGAGTTTTGTGTTATACTTTGACAAATAAAATACAGAACAAATATTTGGATTGTTTTCTCTTTAAAAATTAGAAACTTTGTCTTTTTAAAAATTAGTGTTTTTTTAAACTCTACCTTAAATTATGCAAAAATGTAAAATCATTATTTTAAAAAAAATATTGAACTACAAACTTATACAATAAAGAAAATTTTCTATCAAAAAGTGTTTCTTCCAGAGTTTTTTTCTAGCATTCCAGCCAAATAAAATTTGTGAGGCACCCTTTTTCATTTAGAAATTATTAGAATTTTTTTACTAGTAACATATGCAAATTGGCTAAAACTATTATTACTACAATTTTTATTTATAAAAATCCATATAATTTAAATATAATTTTACAAAAAATCTGCTAGTGTGTCTATAATCGGCGGACGGCTCTAAGAGAACGAAAAGACATCAAGTATTCGCTAAAAAGAACCTTTCACGAAAAAATCTTGTTGATGTGTCTTCTGGTTTATCGTTTGAATCGTAAAAGACTTCAACTTCAATCGCTTTTCGTTCTAATGCTGTAAACAGCATGTGACGTCATAGGTGAATGAGAAAACTGCCTTCAGGAGTTGTTTTTGGTTTCATCGTTTCATGTACTCTCTCTTGTGGTTTTTTTTTATTTATTACGCACGTGCTTTTTTTAATATCTAAGCTTCCACATAACGTTCAGAAATTAAAAATTTAATTTATTTTTACCGGTTTGTTTGTCTTCGCATCTGTTTGTCCAGTCTTCTATTAATTATTCACCTTCACAACTTTATGAGATATTTAAAGCTTTGTGAGAAAGTCGTTTCAAGCAACAGTTAATGTAATAAACCTACTTGTTTGAGGTCATAAACTTATCTATCTCCTGAAATAAAATTTAAATCCTAGTAACTTTTTTATAGGGCGGCCAGATAGGGCAGAGATACTTAAGTCTCAAGTACACTGAGGACAAATTATCCGGGAATACATAGTTTTTGTAAATTAAGAAACCGTGAACAGTATATTTTATTCTCTTTTTTTTAAAAAAAGATTTTCTCTTAATAGGCATGGTTCACGTCTTGAGTGACAACAGTTCCAAGGCATGAAAATAAAATAATCGATACAACAACAACAATAATTTAAAATCTTATATTCGTCATCGATAGATGTTGGAAAATCATCTTATTTCTAAAACTTGGCAATATGATTTGAAAAAAAAGGTAGCCCTGTAAGTTTGTTTCACTATCATATAATAACTACAATAAGGAAACAACTTTTACAGGAAAAAAATTCGGTATTTATATTTTAGTTTAATTTTAGCTATGTTGAATCCGATTTGGCGCTAACATACAATGATACTATTCAAAATAAAATTTGTGTGCTTGTTTAATTTTGCAAGACCTTCAAGTTGGAATTTACAAGACCAGGTAATTTTTAAGGTTAGGGTATATACCGCACCAAGGAAACACATGATTTTCTGTGCTACTGAGATGTTGAGTACATAATATACCTAAAAAAGTGTGTTTGTAACAGAAACTATCACATAAACCTGCTTCCACACAAAATCCATGCGTCTAAAAAAATCACCAAATACAGCATTTTCTTCTACAAAAACTTTTAAACGTTAGAACTAAACAAACTATTTTTCATCAAAATTCACTAACTATTGCTTATCGTTTGCTAAATTAATTTGTGTTTCGAATAATGATTTTTAAAGACAATTAAAAAACAAAAGACAATAAAAATTTGACTTCTTAAGTTTTTTTAAATGAGTTTTAAATGTTGTAGGATTTTTTAGCCTACTTTTCTTTTTTTAATTCGAAAGAATTAAAAAAATGAAAAAGTAGGTATTGACATGCGGTCGATGTCCGTCTGTCCGTCTGTCTGTCTGTCTGTCTGTCCGTCTGTCCGTCTGTCCGTCTGTCCGTCCGTACCCCCCTTCCAAAATCGGTTCTAATCATCGGATCTTAAAAATTCTTTTTTTGTTAGAAAGCTATAACCTCAGATACCCAACTTTCATACTTTTTGTCCGTCTGTCTGTACGTCCGGACGGACATAAATCTACTATCTGTCGGCGAATTTCCCATTGAATTAGCATTGAAATTCAATTTTGAGTCATTTAAATCACTGTAGTTATTGAAATGCGGTTGATGTCCAACTGTATGTCTGTCCATCTGTCTGTCTGTTCGTATGTCTGTCTGTTCGTATGTCTGTCCGTCTGTCTGTCCGCCTGTCTGTCCGTTTGTCTGTCTGTCTGTCTGTACCCCCCTTCCAAAATCGGTTCTAATCATCGGATCTTAAAAATTCTTTTTTTGTTAGAAAGCTATGACCTCAGATACCCAACTTTCATACTTTTTGTCCATCTGTCTGTACGTACGGACGGACATAAATCTACTATATGTCGGCGAATTTCCCATTGAATTAGCATTGAAATTCAATTTTGAGTAATTTAAATCACTGTAGGTATTGAAATGCGGTTGATGTCCAACTGTCTGTCTGTCCAACTGTCTGTCTGTCCAACTGTCTGTCTGTCCATCTGTCTGTCTGTTCGTATGTCTGTCTGTTCGTATGTCTGTCCGTCTGTCTGTCCGTCTGTCTGTCCGTCTGTCTGTCCGCCTGTCTGTCCGTTTGTCTGTCTGTCTGTACCTCCCTTCCAAAATCGGTTCTATCCATCGGATCTTAAAAATTCTTTTTTTGTTAGAAAGCTATGACCTCAGATACCCAACTTTCATACTTTTTGTCCGTCTGTCTGTACGTCCGGACGGACATAAATCTACTATCTGTCTGCGAATTTCCCATTGAAATTCAATTTTGAGTCATTTAAGTCACTGTAGGTATTGAAATGCGGTTGATGTCCATCTGTCTGTCTGTTCGTATGTCTGTCTGTCTTTCCGTCTGTCTGTCCGTCCGTCTGTCTGTCTGTCTGTCCGTACCCCCCCCCCTTCCAAAATCGGTTCTATCCATCGGATCTTAAAAATTCTTTTTTTGTTAGAAAGCTATGACCTCAGATACCCAACTTTCATACTTTTTGTCCGTCTGTCTATCTGTACGTCCGGACGGACATAAATCTACTATCTGTCGGCGAATTTCCCATTGAATTAGCATTGAAATTCAATTTTGAGTCATTTAAATCACTGTAGGTATTGAAATGCGGTTGATGTCCAACTGTATGTCTGTCCATCTGTCTGTCTGTTCGTATGTCTGTCTGTTCGTATGTCTGTCCGTCTGTCTGTCCGCCTGTCTGTCCGTTTGTCTGTCTGTCTGTCTGTACCCCCCTTCCAAAAATCGGTTCTAATCATCGGATCTTAAAAATTCTTTTTTTGTTAGAAAGCTATGACCTCAGATACCCAACTTTCATACTTTTTGTCCATCTGTCTGTACGTACGGACGGACATAAATCTACTATATGTCGGCGAATTTCCCATTGAATTAGCATTGAAATTCAATTTTGAGTAATTTAAATCACTGTAGGTATTGAAATGCGGTTGATGTCCAACTGTCTGTCTGTCCAACTGTCTGTCTGTCCAACTGTCTGTCTGTCCATCTGTCTGTCTGTTCGTATGTCTGTCTGTTCGTATGTCTGTCCGTCTGTCTGTCCGTCTGTCTGTCCGCCTGTCTGTCCGTTTGTCTGTCTGTCTGTACCTCCCTTCCAAAATCGGTTCTATCCATCGGATCTTAAAAATTCTTTTTTTGTTAGAAAGCTATGACCTCAGATACCCAACTTTCATACTTTTTGTCCGTCTGTCTGTACGTCCGGACGGACATAAATCTACTATCTGTCTGCGAATTTCCCATTGAAATTCAATTTTGAGTCATTTAAGTCACTGTAGGTATTGAAATGCGGTTGATGTCCATCTGTCTGTCTGTTCGTATGTCTGTCTGTCTTTCCGTCTGTCTGTCCGTCCGTCTGTCTGTCTGTCTGTCCGTACCCCCCCCCCCCTTCCAAAATCGGTTCTATCCATCGGATCTTAAAAATTCTTTTTTTGTTAGAAAGCTATGACCTCAGATACCCAACTTTCATACTTTTTGTCCGTCTGTCTATCTGTACGTCCGGACGGACATAAATCTACTATCTGTCGGCGAATTTCCCATTGAATTAGCATTGAAATTCAATTTTGAGTCATTTAAATCACTGTTGCAAAATCAACAATGGCATGAGAAACTTTATTTATTTAAACATATTTGAAGCAAAATAATATTTTCATGAATCAGTTTGAAATGACGTCATAAAATGTAGCACAATTTGATTCTTTGATTATTCATTAATTATCTAACAAGAAAGCGGCAAGGCATACTTTTGCATGCAATTATGCTAAGTTTTAATTTACATTTCTTATTTTTTTAATGCAGTTTGGAGTTTCATTACTTTTGTTATTAATAATTATTTAATTATTCCTCAAACTACAAATAAATCGCGAGCAGACGATAAATAATGTTTAATTGATTTGCGAAATAATAATAAGGAAAATAGTTGATTTTGGCTTTTAGAAGTTTAAATTATTAGCTGGATGCTGTGTTTCGATTTTTTTTTCTAATATGTATAAATCTAGTGTAGAAACGGCTGTTGATGATATTTACTGTTAGAAACCTAGTTTTTTTCCCGATTAGAACTTCAGTAAGTATTTAAGTAACAGGAAAGTAGACTATTTTAGTTCTTTATGAACTTCTTGTTTCTAATGTGTATAAATCTAGTGTAGAAACGGCTGTTGATGATATTTACTTTAGGAACCTAGTTTTTTTTCCCGATTAGAACTTCAGTAAGTATTTAAGTAACAGGAAAGTAGGCTATTTTAGTTCTTTATGAACTTCTTGTTTTTAATAATTAAGGTACTTTGAATTCGAATTTTTTTCTGAGATTTTCATTGTCAATTTCGATGCGGTGAATTTTTTGACGTATCACACACTTGTCTGTATCATTTGTAGTTTGAGCTATGAAAGTGGATAACGGACAGGCAGATATACGGAAATAGCCTTCATAAAAGCCTCCACTTTTTACTTTAAAAACGTAAAATTCAGAAACAACTTTATTCGCTCCTAACATTTAGAAAAAAAATCCTTTTTTAGTCACAGGACCATGACAGATGACCTTTATTTCCACACGAGGAACGCGAGTCTTAAAATTAGCCTACCAAACCCATACTGACTTACGAAAATGTGTTTTTTTTAAGACTCTACTCACACAAGACTAAAACATGCTTCTGAGAAGGTTTATTCCTGAACTATTGCGCAGTACAGGCAAGCGCGGGACGTATTCCAATTGGCAAGAGATATTGCCAACTTCGCAAATGAGGTCGAGTTTGTCACTATCTATAAATATCAGAGCCCCCCCCCCCCCCTCTCTCATCGGCGTTTATATGTTTCCATACTGCTACATCGCCATACGTAATCTGTTGTTGACAACGCTTTGGCACTTGTCTTCTTCGTTTCTGACCTTGCGCAGAAACACAGACACCGCTTCGTTTCTTATCATAAATTAAAAGCGAGAAAACAGAGTTCAAATATGTTGTTAGGTCCATTAATACATGTATTGGATGTTTTAATTTTTTTCCTTTTTACGTATATCTTTTGAGTAAATGTATTAGGATCCAGTAATTTAGTACGTATAGAACAATTTAATCCGGCTGAAAATCTCAATTTTATTTCAGTAAAATATGAAAATTTTCGTGAACATATTTATATATGAATGGAATATCATTCTGCTATTGTATGACGAATTGGAGAAGTAAAAAACATAAGAGGATAAAATTCAAATAATTTTATTTCTTTCAACATGTTTTTTAAAAAAAAAGAAAACTTCCATCCCTTGTATTAACTACTATTATTTTGGTAAATCACACATGCCTGGGAAAAAGTTTTTAAAATTCGTTTTTCTTGTAACTTAATTTATCCTACATGAATTGTTCAGTACTTGTGTCTTCATTTGTCTCATATTTTGTTTATTTTATTTAACTATAATTCAAACTAGCTTAACTTACTCACTGGACTCCCCAGCCCCAATTTACTTATTCGTTCTCACGATGGCTATGACAACACATTTAATTGCACCGTGAGTCACTCAGGCAGGTTTGGAAATGGAAATTTCTTGTGTTCTTTATGTAGAGGCGGTTAAATGTCGTCCCTGGATGCCGCCCTTGATGAACCGCCGTCGCCGACCGAGCGACGGTGAACTGCCGCAAAGGTCGATCGGGACGACCGCGGCAGTCACGCACGCCACTGATGAAACGAGGATGTTTATCCAGATTAACTCGTACATTTTTGCAGAGGATATCGCATTATAAGAGGAAAAGTGACGTATCTCTATTTGAGTTAACGTGGCAAAAGCGTCACTTTTTCAAGAATAGTTGTAACCTAGTCTCTTTATTTTTTCCGTCTGTTTTCTTAAGTTGCCTGATATTAGTATGTTATTCTTCATAAATATTCATTATAAGAGGTTAGGTTAGTTTGAATGATCGTCGCACTAGAGCTACACGAGGGCTATTGGCGACGGGCGTCATAATTTCATTATAAGAGGAATAATAAAGTATCTTTCATTGAGTTAACATGGCTGAAACGTCCGTTTTTTAGTATATTTATAATAACATCACTTCATTTTTTCGAAGTCTTCTTACGTTGCCTAATTTTAGCACTTTATTATTCAGAATAATAGTTATTTAACCGTAATGCAGAATTTATCGAAACGGAAGGCAACTTCTTGTCCTGTTTTTAGCTACCAAACTACGTTTATAACGTTAAAAGTGGGAGGTATTATTATCGTTTAGTCCGTCTAACTGTCCACTCCGTTTCACAGAGAAGCCAAAGTCTCACAGACAAATGGGATACGTCACATTGAAACCAAAAATCAGGCAAAGCTATATCCGAAATTTCATTAAAAAAATTATAAGTATATTTAAAAAAGATTTATTCTCCTTCAATTAACAAGAAGATTCCAAATGGGGGTTATCAATCAAAAGGACGTTACTAAAACCGTTACTGTAGAATTCTTATTGATATACCTTTTCCGCTTGTTGAATATAGTTTTACAATAACAGTTCAGCAGTAACGGTTATGGAAACATTTCTTTAGAAATATAAGCCCCTTCAGAAACTTAAAATCTAAATGTAAAATAAACGACGCAAAGCCAAGAATTCAAAAAATGACAACATTTTATTTACAAGTCAAAAACAAATAAAAGCAGATAGTACAGGGCAATGAGCATATCCACGGAAACATTATTATATATATATGACACATGTGTTTGTTTCACTTTGCGAGCAGCGACTAGCAGAAAACACAATAACCCCAGCCACTGAAGTGGTCGGGAATTCACAACGACTCCATTTGCGTGATTACATATTCAATCGGAACTAATCGAAGCATTTGTTGTACATCAATTGCCTTTAAAAGTTGTATTCATTTAGTATAACACTACAATACTTTCACTGTAAGAAAAAAAAGATCCGCAAAAATTGAAGAAAACGAAGAAAACTCGTTTCGTCTAACGCTAAGTATAACGTAGATTCATAAGTTTGATTGAATATGCGGATTTAATTATGAATTATATGAAGTATTTAGGGTTATTTTAAGATGGATAATTCCTTTTTATGAGAATTGATGTCTCAAAAACATCAAAATTGCAGATACGGTCTTGCAGCGGCAGAATAGTCAAATTAATTGTTAATTTTATGCATTATTAAAAGAAATACGGTTTTATTCTAATTTTCAAACGATTCATTAAAGATAATCATAGTTACTTTGGGCCTATTGGTAAAATGTTAAGACATAGGTACTTTGCACAGTTGATTAATTCTGAATCTTTAATTTAAATGGAGTCACACAATCGAAGTCCCGTAAATCTCCAGCTTTTTCATGAGCCAATCAAAAGAAAAATAATAACAGTTGTTAAATCACATCCAATTTACAATATTCTACAACTACTTGATACCAAATGTTCAGCCGTACAAACACTCTTTTCAATTCATTTAAAACCCTAGTCATTCACTCACTTAAAATGTTCCACGTTTTCAATCACTAAAGGATAAATAATACAAGAAAGATAACGGTTAAAACGATCAACGTCCATTTTTGTTTATGAAGCTAATTTAGTCAGAGTACAAGAATGAATACGTTTGGCCAAAGTAAAACTTGTCTCTTTCTTAATAATTCTAAATCAAAGTTATTAAGATAGCAAAATGCAGAATCCAAAAGATTAAGTTCGTTAAACTTGTAAAATGTGACAATGATCATTTTTAACCTTTACCTATCGACTGATAAACACACAGAAGCAACAAAGGTTGTGATGGTTAGCCCAACACAAAATAAAACAATCTCCATAACAACAAAAGAGAATATAAAGCTCTTGCATAGGAATTAAACTCAAAAGTTTGTACACTAAACTTTCTAAAGTCTACACTGCTTCTGTGTATTATGTGCATACAGAGGGATAAAGTAAGCATGCACTTTTGAAACCTGGTATGGAAATATCTAGGAACATAAAATTAAAGATCATTTAATGTACTGAAGTTTGTAACAATGAACGTTGTGCATATATCAGCATTTCTAAATTTAAGAGCTAAACATCCATTTAAATGTCATACAGCTTCCCTGTAAGAAGTACTGTACAATAAGAATAATGAAAGGTTAATGCACAAATTTTTTTTAAAAAATGACTTACAACGTTTTAAATAAAAATAAACTAAATTAGCCTTTATGATACATCAAGACTGAAAATTTGTTAAACTATGAGAAACTCTAATATGTACATAAAGAAATCAACAAGATGACTGACCCTACACAACAAACATAAGCGATTTGAAGAAAGTATTTCTAATCTAATCCACAGTTAACAGTTTTAAATGATTCTACACAATAATCTTCCACTAACTCAATAACATTCTACCAACAACTCAAGATGGATAATCGAAAAGTAATGTACAAAAACAATTGAAGCACACAATTGATTCTATGTACAATAAGAGAATTTACAACAACAAATTTACTCTCTAAAGAGAGGACTCTATTTCATAAACACATACGTTGAAGCTGTTGGCAGGAAATCGGCAATCAAAGATTGCACCATGTGGGAAGTCACATTTCATCCGCAAAGGAAGGGATGGCCGGGACTTCCGGTAACAAATGCAGACCAAAAGGTGTTGGTCTGAAGAGGATGTCATCCAAGTAAGATGACAGCAACAAGAGAGGTATCGATTTTTATACGTTTAACTTTAATAAAGATCTCAGCGGTCAGCTAGAAGTTTGGGCGAAACTTTTATCAGGATGGTCCTCATCATCAGACATTCCCCAAGACAAGATGATGGTAATCTGGATCAAAACATTCAAGACAAGGGAGGCACCATCAAGATAGTACTGAAGCAAAACACACAATGTACCATCCATGGTGGATAGACCTCAAGACAATATATCATCTACGGATGGTTTTCAACAATTTTACCCAAGACAAGGGGACCATCAAGATAGTCCAGATCCATGGTAACCAGGTTGGATCTCAAGACAAAGCATCATCTAGGGATGGTTTCATCAGCAAAACAGATCCAGGATGGACCTGAAGACAAGGTATCATCTAAAGATGGTCTTGTTCATCAAAACGTACCACCCAGTCCAAACACCTCTCTTCAACAACAACAGTCAATAAAAGACGACAGCATTCTGGCCGTCTACAAGAGCAGCAAAGACATCTATTTCATCATCAGGAGATCTCCTTATGTCTCGCGTTCTTTCTTGATTTTGAGCTGTTCCTCGCCGAGGATGGTGGCAATCTCGCCTTGCATGAAGGCCCATGGCACGGAGGACCCTGCCAGCGGACACTTCTCGCCGCTGGGACAGTAGACTTCATTGCCGCTGGCTGCTCCCTGGCTTTTGATGGACTCTCTGGAGCAGGGAAAGCAGAACTTGTGGTTGGGGACTGAGGGGCACTGCACAAAGTGCGTGTCCTCGAGACGTTCCTGGCACAGGGTGCACTTGAGAGGGGGTGCGGCGGCGTCGCCTGAAGTTGAGGTGGTGGTTGTGGTAGGGGTGGTGTCTGACTCGGTCGAACTGGAGGTGGGACGGCTGGAGGCAGATTTCTTGCCTGGAGGAGAAGAGGGAATCGTTAGTGAACTTGTAACTAAATAATGTGAATGCATCTAATAAGGAACATTTTTCAGCAAACTAATTGGGTATTCTATGTATTACAAGTTCAAACAATGACAAGAAAACGACAAGCCTTATTTTGTACTTGGCTACCTAAATTTTTAAAGTAGCAAAGTTCCCAATCTGTCAAGATTAAAAAATCAGGAGATCTTTTGAAAAAATAGGGAAGGTTTTTTGCAAACTTCTGTGATCATAACAGTTACCAAAGACCTGTTTCCTGTTTTAACTAATGAAAAAATGTAAAATTTTAAGAATAATAAAATACTTTTATTTAAAAAATTATCCATAAACTTTGGCTGTCTACAATACCCAACTGGAGGGTTTATTTTTAGTCTGACGTCTGTGTTTCGCGGTAATAAAATCACTAGTGTTTTGCGATTATAGGATCACCGAAATTTTGCGATTATAGAATCAACAGAATTTCACGATTTTAAAATCATCGTAGTTACGATAGTTCAAGTTTCAAAATTTTAGGAATCGTCATTTACAATAGCCATAGTTTATGGATATTACAGTCGCACGAGTTTCTAAAATTTTTGATCGCCAGAGTTTCTGAATTTTAGGATTGCTGCAGTTGTACGATTTTATGGCCGTCAAATTTTTGCAATTTCAAGATGATTATTTTTGGCGAGATTTTTGAAAACCACAATGAAAAAGTTGGTATTAACTATTCTGATCTGCCATTTTAACTGTTTTGTTGTCAGCTTATAAAAAACGTTTTAATGAACTTAGAGACAATTTTAAAACACCCAAATGTGTGGTTTATCATTCGTAAGCATGCCAGAAAGTCCGGAAACAATAGGTAAAAAATTGTGGATGCTGGTTATGAAAAACTCTATTCTATGACTATTTCTCTATAACTTAACATTGGAAGAGTTAGTTTCTTTTTCGGAAATTCATGTCCCCTTAATAGCTTATCCAATATCTTACACAGCATCTAGAGAGAACTTATGTAATATCTAGGCTGACTAGATTTGTTTCAGTGATTAACTTTTCGTCTATATGAAATCATCATTAAATTTTCATAAATCATATTTTATTTACGTTGATTTTGTTTGAATAAACTCTGAAAAAATTAAACGGAGACTATTTGCACAATTTGCATGGCTACACTCTTAAAACAAACGAGCGGTTTTAACTCAGTCTGAGTTAGTTTCCACTCCTTTCCATGCCGAAAATGCACTTCCCCTATAGGAGTGGATTTCACTCTTTTTGCGGAGTGAGTAAAATAAATAAAAGAAAACAATCTACGTCCTACACTCTTAAAACGAGCGGTTTTAACTCAGTCTGAATTAATTTCCACTCCTTTCCGGTGCCGAAAATGCACTTCCCCTATAGGAGTGGATTTCACTCTTTTGTTTTGAGAGTGTAGATAGTTCAATCATAAACTAAACTGTACTGCGAAATGCAGTACGTCTGGTCACCCTAGTAATATCTTGAGAGGCATAGAGCGACCATAACATGACCCAAACAATACATAAATCAGCACAAAATTAACTAGCAACATCAAGTACCTGCTGCTATTCCATTCGGCGAATGCCTAGCCGCCGATCCCGGTCGACTTCCACCATTGACCGCCACGGCGTCCTGGGTGATACCTCCTCCGTTTCTTGGGGACCCAGGAGGCAGAGAATCGGCAACGGACATCAGTGCTGCCATGGGTGTCTGTCCCCCTCCTGTCACCGCCACGACGGTCCCTTCCGGAGGTGAAACTGTGCGGCCGCCTTGACCCAGAGGTGAAACCGTACTGCTGGTCACTGAGGTGGGGATAGAAGTGACGGAGCTGAAGGCTGGAAAGAAAACAGTCGCCAATTGTACTTGTGTGTGCATTTTGTTGTCATTACATTTTGTGAATTGAGAAATGCTAAAAAGTTCAAATTGTTTTGATGTTTTACAGTCTGACCGCTAATTCATGGCACACTAGTTGGGGTAAAAAAATATCTGAAAACGGGCAGAAAAGGAAATAATAATAATTTTTCCTATTGGAAAATTAATAATAATTTATCTTATTAAAATTTTTAATATCTTTCTTAACCCAGAGTGTCATAAATGCGCGATCGGACAACAGTTATGTATAAAATATTATTGAGTACAGCAAAGTATTGGTGTCCTTAAAGTTAGCAAAGTATTTGTGTTATTGATAAAAATTAAAAAAAAAAATTGAATCAATAAGTGTGCCTGGAATACAATGAACGACTGAAGCGCTTACGGTGACGCCAGCTTACGTCAAACGGTGTCTTATATCCCATAAACAAACCACCTGGCAGCTAAGTCGTCAAGCTAGAACTACGGTGACGACACAGCTGCGTAAAAAATTGTCTTCTATACTACAATACAAACTAACCACGATCTACCCCGTTCCAATCGTCCATTGTATTTAACAATTTACACAGAGACAGTGGGTGTGATAATAAAACAGTGCAACCAATCTGAACAGCCAATCTAACCACATTTGCATAAACCTTTTATAAATGTTTGACAACACACACATTATTCTTATAATCACATATACAGGATACACCATACTACATTTACATCCGTACAATTTCAAATAAATAGATATGTGGCGCTTACACATCACATGTTTTATGCAAATAAGTCAACAAAAACGCGCTACCTAGCGGTACATTGGTGAAATATTTTTTATTCATGAAAAAATCCGGAGGCACTCGGGTCATATTCCAGCAAACGAAAATTCTAGCATACCTACGTTTTAATGAATTTTTCAAGTTTGAACGCATTTTTATGGCGCACCCTGCATATAGTCAATTGAGAAGTTCATATTGTTTGGATGTTTTGCCATGAAAACTATAACCGCGCATTCATGGCACTCTAGACGGGCTCGAACACATCGGAAAACGGGCAGAAAATTAATATAAAGAAATACTCATATAAAATCTATTACAGTTTTTAATATATATATATATCAGGCATGAAAGTGCAAACTAATCAAAAAGGCTGAACACTGAATTCAATTTTTTTTTGCATTATCGGCGTAACGATGTACAAACCAATTAGAAATTTAGTTATATTAGTTCCTATAAAATACACACCTAGAAAATAATGCTTAAATAATGTAATTTAGTTTTACTTTAAAACTGTATATCGATGCCATATTAAATCATATATAATTTTTAAAAAATCTGATAACTAATGAATTACTCTTACTAGATAAATGTAAAATCATAACACAATTACCATTTATGAGTTTAGATCATCCCATTACGTTGCAAGCAGGGTTATATTTATAAAAAAAAAATCCAAAAAAAATCTTGACTACCTCTTTGGGATTGAAATCCCCAACTTTTGGTCTCTCAATACATATCCTTATTAAAATGATTCATACAAAGTTTTTTTAAAAAAATTCAAACACTTTTCCAAAAAAAATTCAATGACTCGAAATTCACTAACAACCTGAATATATAAGCTTCTATAAGTGGACACTCCATTTCTTTTAAAACTAAAAATTGTCTAAAATCAGAAACCACAGTATAGGCTGAAATAGAAAAAAAGTTCAAACGTAAACAAAAAGTATTTTTAATTAGAACTGTTCTTGTGATCACGACTCACGGACACTGAGTCAGACACTTGATCAGAAGAAAATATTCTGGTTGCTCGACTTGGCCTAAACTGGAGCTACAAAAGTAACGAGACACTCTTCCGATCAAACAGAGCCAGAGAACTGTCAATCATTTTGATACAATGTGACGCCATCGGTAGGTCAAAATTACTGGGCAGCAAAATAAGTAAATCCGGAAGCTTTATCGGACTCCTCTTCTAATGGGAGATTGCAATGGCTGGCCGAGATTTAAAGAAAACTTAGTGTAATCTATTCTTAATTCATCTTCACATTTTAATTAAAATTTGTATCTTCATTATAAGAATCTGTTATTTAAACTTATTGTTTATTAAAATTTAAGTTTAGTTTCACCTAATTAAGGCGCAAAGAAAAAGTAAACAATCGCTATAAAAAAAATGCATCGCAATTCTAGCGAATCGGTGGACATATTTGTATCGCTGTTTCAGTGGATTTACATCGCAAATTGCGATGCGATATCGCTTTAATCGAACCCTGGTTTCAAAAATGCACCACTTGTTCAAAAAAATTAGCCATCGGACTCCGAAGTTAACTTAGAGAGAAATCGGTTTATCGGCTTTTAAAAATATCGGTATACCGATGAAAGCCGATGTTTTTTTTATAAGAAAAAATAATATTTCTAACTCAAATTAAATGACTTGAGATCGAAACTGAGTTTTTTCAGAGACGTCTTACGATGATCGCATTTGAAATATTTTCCAATTCTTAGCATAATTGCAGTTACGTCTAGTTATTTTTATAATATAGTTTTGGTTCAAGACAGATCATTGAACTAAACTTATACGAATCGTAATATTTACTAGTTCGCAGCAAAATCGCACTAGTAGTGACTCGTTATTTTTATAGTTTTAGTTCAAACAGACCTACCAACAGGGCCGGATTACCAATTAGCAAGTAGGCAGTCGCCTACAGGCCCCGTACATTTTTAGGGGCCCCGCAACTTCCAAGTCACAAGGGCCCCCTCGGAATTTACGTTTTAGTTCCCGAAAAGAGATTTTTTTTTTTTTGGAAGTTGGGAAATTCCATCGCTCGAGTTGAAAAACAAACACAACACGTCTCAGACAGAGAGACCTCTCAACAGACTCACACCACCTCACAACACTGGTAATGCCCCAAGAGAAGTTAACGTTATCTGAAGGCAATAAAAATGGTCGAATACAATTACCACTGTCATCTGCGAAATACGTTAAAAGAGGATATTTTTGCAGCTTTCACACCCTCTCCTACAGGGTTGTAACAAACACAAAAGCTATAGATAAATAGCACCTAACTTGGCTACTTATTCGCTCTAAACTGGTCACATTAAGATATCTGTGATGTTGTTTTTTGCTAATTTTGAGTCCACTAAAGAAATTTTGTATTTGTGAATCGAGTATCGAATTTTTGTTTCAAAGTTCTAGTAGGAAGTAGGTGTTTTGGTTAAGATTTACTAACGTTAGGTTTGTTAAATGAAAAAGCTCATTAGGAATTTTTTTTTAATATAACCATAAATACGCCTAATTTATAAGATGGTTTTTGAGAATTTCAAATTACCTGTTTTTAACTAAATTCCAACGCATTTACAATTTTTGCTCCAAAACAAACAAAAATTATTATTATTTTGCCACTTTTCCTTTTTTTATTCTAAATAATTAAAAAGAAAAGAAATTTGGCATTAACATTGCAGAGATTTCAGACCATTTGTCTGTATCTCTCTTTCAAATTCCGTTCTCTCTAATTTGCGATATAATTTTTTTTTCATTTGAAAGTTATGACAGCATGGGACCAAACTTTTCTCCTGCATGTCTGTATACGAAGGAGTAAACTGCTTTTTTTCCCCCCAAATGTGACAAAATCATATATTTTTTTAAAAATGTACTGCCCATTGCAAGCACATTATTTTATAAAAAATCATGTTTTATAAGGTACATAGGTAAACAGTAATATAATCTAGTTTTCATAAGAAATTTATTTTCCAAAAAAAACCCACTTTCAGCTGAAAGTAATTTAACACCGCAAAATATAGATAATATTTATAAGTGGTGTGTGTGTGGAGGTGAGGGGTATAGGCTGTCGAAAAAAAATACTTTCCGTGAGTAGGGATGGTTGGAATCGTCACCTTCACTTTCCATGAATAAAATCCGAATCCCCACTTTTCTCACTAAGTTGAGCTCCCACTTATTTATCGTTAGGTGGAAGAACCATGCCTTTTGAAGAATTAAATAATTTTTTTTAATTAAAAAGTATGAAAAATATGGTAAAAAAAAGATTCACTCTAAAAAATTTTTTAGTGGTTCTAAATTATGACGCCCGTCGCAATAGCCCTCGTGTAGCTCAATTGTGACGGGTGACGATAATTCAAAGCAAACAAAACTTAAAAAAAATTATGAAATAAATTGATCTAAATACTTCACGATTGCATTTGTAGATTGTTTAAAAATTGAATTTAACTTTTTTTTAACAAACAAAGTTTTGAAAAAAAATTTATAATTTTATTCAAAAGTTATAATTCCAATTTTTTCACCTTAAATTTTGTAAAAAAGTTAAGGTTTTTCCCTCCTGTTTTTTTTACCATTTCATTCTGGATGCATAATGAATCTATTTTACAAATTTTACATTTTTAGAATAGAAAATAAAAAGTTCGAATTGAAAGGGTTAACAAAAGTACGAAAAGTGCCCCTTGAATTTTTTTCAGCAGTTTTAGTTGAGTTTCGTTAAAATATAAATTTCGCTTTAATAGCACTATTTTTAATTTTTATGGACATAGTGTTTCGTGAGTAATTGTTTAAATTTGTGTTTAATTGCGTATATCTGTCAGAATTTAGATTTATTGGTATTGATAAATTAATTTCCTATTTTACGAACATGATAGTATACTAAAATTTATGTAAAACAAATTACAACAGTTACATAATTTAAAAATTGGATTCTATTGATTTTAATTATGTGGCTTCTGATAAACACTGAAAAAAAAAATTTGTAGCATTTCACCATTCGTAAAGAGAGCGGGGGGGGGGCAAGGGGGCCCAGTCAAAATCAACTGCCTACAGGCCCCAACACTGCTTAATCGGTCCTGCCTACCAATCAAACTTCAACACCTCGTAATTTGTGCTTATTTTGAGGTAAAATCGGAGTCTTATTTTTATAGTTCAAGGATCAGTGAACCAACCAACCTCGATGCCTCGTAATTTTTGCTCGATTATTTGCGGCGAAATGGCAATAAATTCGTTATTTTTATATGTTAAGAACGGATCGGTCAACCAAACATTGACGTCTCGTAGCGTTTTGTTTTGCCTGGGCTGCTAATCTTAGACCCCCCCCCCCCATATATATATGGTGTCGCATTTTCTCAACGGTTTGCATCGATCTCAGGATCAGCCAAAATGAGATAAAAAAAGGCGGATTTCGCCGAAAGCGAAAAGTTTCATGCCTTATATTTTATATATATATATATATATATATATATATATATATATATATATATATATATATATATATATATATATATATATATATATATATATATATATATATATTTTATATATATATATATATATATATATATATTTTATTGTATTTTCGACCCGACGCTAAGTATGTACCATAAATGCGCGATCGGACAATATAGTTATGTTTAGAATAATATTGAGTACAAAATCAAATATGTAATAACAATAAGCGTGAACAATGCACAAATACAGTCGAACCTCGTTAACGGGTGAACTCGCTTCACATGAAATCTCGCTTCCTTCAGATGAATTGAAAGCCGGCCTTTTAAGCCTTAAATTTATGCTAAAAATTCGCTTAACTTAAAACTCTAGTTTAGCATGAACTAATTTGAATTTTTTTCTTTTTCACACATATATATAGTTATATTTTGTTAATGAAATAGTAATAGTGATGAACTTTGAAAAAATAATAAACGTATTTTACCCTTCTCGTAATTTATCGTGGTATAGACATTGTTTTTAATTTTTGTTTTTATGATAAGCAAACATTTTAAAATATATTTTTAATTATTAATAAATTAAGCATTCACCAAATGCGAATCCAAATTCACCTATTGGTTAACCTGAAATTTTAACATGAACTATTTCGGCTCTCCCTTCAAGTACACGTTAGCGAGCTTCAACTGTACAGTGAATACTGATCGAATTAAAGCAGTTTACAGTAAACACTAGTTAAAATTAAAACTTTACAATGAACATGAATTGCATTTTTTTGTTACACCTAAAACTAAGCAACAACTTTTAGAATAAAATTTTTTCGTAGTGCATATATTAAGACATTTTGGCTGGTGATGTTTGAGTTTAGGATTTTTCATTTTAAATAAACTTTTTGATCTCAACCTTGAAATTTTGTATATTGGTCATCAAAACACAAGTATGAAGGAAATCAACTAAGTAGTAGAGTAGTTTAAATGAATACATTAAAAAAAGTAAATGATTTTATTTAAAGTATTCATGGAGTTAAAAGGTAACGTGTAAAGAGATCTTATTGTTTTTAAAAAAGTTTAAAACCTTTACGTTTTTATCTGAATTGATTTTTCTGGGTACAATGTATTGAGGGTACATATTTTTACCAAATTTTCATTACAATTGTATAATAACCGTCACTGTTATTTATATCAGTGGTATGAATTATACATAAAGAACCCAATCCCCATCTACATGTATGGCTGTTTAAACATATTTTGAAATTTAAATAGAAACAATATTCGCAGTCACAATTTCCCGAAAGGAGATCCCAAAATTTATTCTCCCTTAGTTCAAAGGACACCAAATAGTAAGAACGTTAAAAAACGTGGCGCAAAATTTAAAAAACAACAAAATTTTTTACTAAAGCATTTTCATATGCAATAACGAGCGCGTGTAACACATTAAAAAGAGCCTGGGCGAGTTATAAGTCACACGTTGCTTACATCATCGGCCCATGTGATCAATAGCAGGCCAGCGAACTCCGCCTGCCCGTGACGTCATTCGAGGTCGTCCAATCGTTGAGCACACATATTTCCTGTCTCCAACGGTAGTAGTATTTTTGCGGTTGTAAATTTTCGTTTCGCTTAAGCTCTTTTGGGCACGATTCGATGAGATTATATTGATGTCTTTTGTCATGGATTAATAAATGGCTTTTATTTAAAGGAATTTTTGATAATTCTAAAACGTTTTTGAATACATTAAGAAAGTAGCATAAACTTTTAGAGCTTAAACAAATTAAGAAATTGCTCAGAAATATATTTCCCATAAAGAATTTTAGTTATACAAAAATATATCATTTTTTTGCAAATCTTGGCAAATTCCTCAAAACTGAGAGGATCTGTAGTATGCCACATAATCACATGACATACGTGCCCATATTTTTCCGTCCTGAAAATCCAAAGACTCAGTCGGGACTCAATCTTAGGGCGTAAGATAAATTTTTACTTTCACAGAATTAAAGAAAAAATTCTTTGTTGATATTTAGAACATGTAAAAATAGAAACTTGTACTGTAACTTATTTTTACAATAAACATTGAAACTCAAAAATCATGCAACCATGTGTGTCCGGAAAATTTCATGCCTTTTTTTCATGAGCAAAAATGTAGATATAAATGACCAATTTAAAGATGCATAAATTTTGATTGGTTTCAAATTTAAGAAACTTCAAGTAAAAATGCTGATCCTGATCTAATGCTATTTTAATACTCACTAAAATTTTTATATAAAACAAGTAGGATTGTAGCATTAACTGTGACCTAGAACCGCTTCCATACAAGATTTATACACCTTAGAAAAAAAAAACAGCATTTAGTTACAATTTAAACTTTTAGAAGCCAAAATTGGTTATTTTCATTATTTTTCTTTCAAAAATTCAATTAATATTTTTTTATCGTTTGCTAAATATACTATTTGCAGTTCGAACAATAATTATATAAAATTGCTTGGGTCAAATACTAGCATTCGTTCCAGCGATATTTGGCTCGTTGGAAAATGTCGCCAACGCCGTGAGCATCGTATTCTAAAATAAGTATCAAAATAAAAATTTGTAAAACCTAATATTTTCGAAATATTTAGTAATAACAAAACATGAAACAACTCCAAATTGCATGAATAAATGTACTATTAAAACTAACTAGCTTGTTATATAAAATATGGAACACCTTGACGCTTTCTTAGTAAACTAATGAATAAACACAGAATCATACTGTGCTACTTTTTATGACATCATTCTAAACGGATTTATATGACAAAAATAAACTTTCCTTCTACCTTTTAAATAATTTATCATGCTATGGTATGTGGCAACAGCGATTTAAATGACTAAATAAATTTCAAAGCAAATTAAATGGATAATTCGTCGACAGACAGGTTGACAGGTGTCCGTCCGGACGTACAGACAGACGGAGAAAAAGTATGAAAGATAAGTCTCAGAAACAAAAACGAATATTTAAGATACTACGATATAACCGATTAGGAAGGTGAGTACGGACGGACACCTTCAGCATATCAATACCAACTTTTTATTTTTTTTATTTTTAATTATTTGCAATTAATAAAAGGAATAAGGAAAGAAGACTAAAATTTGCAAATACAATCTTCAAATTAAAAACAAAGTTAATCATTTAACCATGCATATATCCCTATAGCGCATACTGACTGAAATATTGCCAACAAGTTAAGCAATCCAATAAATGACAACATTCTAAAAAGAAAGTTCGATTTCGCACATCAATATTACTGCGAAACAACGAACGAGTGTCAGTGGGTGGGTGTGGGGGAAGTAGGGCGCTATTTCAATCGAACGGTTCGGCTTTGGCAACAACCCGAACGAGACTTTTCCCAGCCAACTCTACGTCACGCATGCCTATGACGTCATTCGAAGTAGAGGTAGTCGTCTGCATCCCCTGCAAAAATGGCAACACGTCGCACGGTCACAGTTATTTTTTTTATAACTGTTAATCGTTGTTTTTCATTAGTAGTAGGATTCAGTCTTGAGTTTTTTTTCTTCATGTCGTACCTGTTATTTTATAGCTAACTTTAATTTGTTAATTCAAAGAACTTGAAAAAATGGAATAGTAGGTATTGACATGCTGAAGATGTCCGTCTTCCGTACCCTCTTCGACAATCGGTTCTATCCATCGGATTTTTAAAAAAAAAAATTAGAAAGGTATTTTTTATTAGAAAGTCTTTTTTGTCCGTCTGTAAGTCCGGATGTCTGTCTGTCGACTAAGTACCCATTTAATTAGCTTTAAAATTACATTTTCAAACATTAAATCATTGTTGCCACATCATCAATAGCATGGGAAACTTTATTTTACATTGATATTTGAAGAAAAATTTATTTTTTGACAAATATAAATCAGTTTGGTTTGACGTCATAAAATGTAGCACATGTTATTCTTTGATTGTTATTTATTTGTTTACAAAAAAGCGGCAAGGCATTCCATTATCTTGCATTAAAAGCATATTAGGTTTTTTTTAATAAAAGCTTCGTTTATCAATGCAATTTGGAGTTGTTCACTCTGTTTTGTTATACTTAAACATATTTCTTTAATGGGAATATTTCTTATGATGTCACGCTCTTCATACTGCGATTTCATTGGTTGTTTTGTTTTTTGTGGCAAGGTGTTGAAACAAGACCATTATCTTGATACTTATTAAAGAATTTACAGGCGTTGGCGAAATTTCCAAAAAAAAATGTCTCTCAACCGAAGCAAATTAACATAATCGTACTTTGAATTGCAAATAAATTAATGAAAATAGCCAATTTTGGTTTTTAAATGTTTAAATTTCAACTAAATGCTGTGTTTGGCGATTTTTTCTAAGATATTGCATAAATCTTGTGTGGAAGCGGTGCTAGGTGACATTTACCGAAACAAATATACTGGTTTTCAACATGAATTTTAGTGAGTATTTAGGTAACAGGAAAGTGGGCTATTTTAGAACTCCTTGATTGTTACTTATTTAATGTACATATCGATATAAACATGTCACGTATGTCACGTATGTTAATGGAGTTCCACCGATAGGGAAAAATACTATTTCCTCTTTTCTTCATGCCAACAAAATATGAACTATGAATCATTCATAGATTAAAGACATTAGCTTACTTTCAATGTGTTTGTGTATGATACTTATGATTGTAGTTTATTCTTAAAATAACTTTGATACTTATATAAATTACATAATATACATTAGAAACTTGAATTTTGTAACTTAATTGAATGCATTAATTCAAAAACATTATCAATAAATATTATAAACAAAAAAAAGGTGTTTTTTCCATTTTTTAAAACTGGTATTTCATCATTGCGGATGGTACACTTGTCAAATTGCTTGAAATAAGGTATATTTAGGGCCCTAAACGCCGCAAAACAAAACTTTCGCAATGAACGTGTTGCACTTCATTAATCATTATTTATTCAGCGTCTAATATCTTCAAGGATGTACAACTAAAATTCAAACTAAATAACTCAGTGCTTAAATATTTCGCTTCAACGTTCATTAGATAATGCATGTCGTTTTTCAGATTTATACGCTAAAAAGTGGCCAAACATGCGACTTTATTTTGAAGGGAACGCAACTTTTACTTTTGTCCCATATTGGTTGCGTAGACAAAGTAGATGATAATTTGTTTAATTTTCCGAAAACGGACTTTTTCTTTGTACCCGTTGTTTATCATTGAGAATCAGAATATTTTCTTTCTTAACACCCTTTATAAATAAATAATTATCAAAACATTCTACACATTTATCTGTATTTCCAGTACGTATTTAATCACTTTTTCATTGTTTAAACATTTAACATGGAGGGAGCGTGTAATGATATCCGTTTGTTATGAATTATTACTATGTTTTGTTAAAAATTTGGGTAAATTCGCTTATTACTTTTAGCAACAGAATTTTTTTAAACTGCTACTTTCTTGATACCTATTACAAAAGAAATTGAATTTAGAGTCATCAATGTTTACACACGTGAGTTTTGAGTGGCAAGAACGATTGACGATTTGACTAGTTTTAGATTAGTTTAGTTCATTCGTGGCGAAAAATGTCACGCTTTTGCAGTTTCATTCATGAAATAGATACCACAAATTGCTTTCAGGTGATGTATTTTCTTGTAGCTTTCATTCTTACTCTTATGCGATCGGTGCTACGATTTGTGCTCTCTTCTAACGTGGCATATTAATTCACCAATGGAGGGTCGAGAATGAATTTAAATTCATTCCGCATTTGTGTTGCCACTCACGCCCTCAAACATTCCAATTTTAAATCGTCTTGTCAAAATGTAAGTAACCGCGTACCTCAGCATATGATGCAGTAATAAAGATAGTTATTAGATTAGTTTAATCCGGGATTTTACCAGAATCTTTTGGGCCGACAACGCATGTAAAAGACCTTACACTTACCGGCTTTCATGCTGGCCGCGGTGGCTTGGTCGAACGAAAACACCCTCCCCACCATGGCATGTTCCTTCTTGAACCTGGCGTCGAAGGGCACCCCCATGCCGGCGGCCGGCAGGGACTCGCCCCTGGTCAGCGGGGGCCGCCCCGGATGCCCCTGCTGGTCATCCACCACCAGGTGTCGCTGTTTAGGATCGCTGAGATGCTGGTCATCGTCATCTCCTCGATCGGAGCTGGATCTTTTAGTAGATGCCCGCGCCGCCAGGGGCAGATGGGGCGCGTAAGGCGGCAGGTGCGCCCTGGGGCTGCCTTTGGCCTCGTGCTCGTGGTGCAGGCGCTGTCCGTTGAATTCCAGCATGGCCCTCTGCTGTTGCTGCTGGCGGTTGTCGTGGTACCGGTCGACCGGCACGGGGGAGCGGGAGACAGTCGCGTGGGGCGTGCCGGGGACGCTGTGCGGGGGCGTGAGGATCCCCTCTGCCCCGTTGAGGGCCTCGTGGCGCCCTGGCGTGGGCGGAGGCGCCCCTTTGAAGGCTGTGCGGGGGGCCGCGGAGGGCGAGTCCTGGAAGGAGTGGGCGCGCTTCATCTGGCGGGCGTTCTCCAGGACGATCTCGATACGGTCCGCCCCCTCGTAGTTGACGCAGCCCCGGCACACGGGCTCCGTGAAATCGTGCAGCATGGCCCATGGCATGCGGGGAAGATCGCACAGGTAGCAGTGCTGTCGGTGGCCGCGAGACACGGTCGACATCCTAACCATTGATTGCGTGATTAATCCGAACTAATAAACGATCTTTCGTGGGGATTTCAGTTCACCATTGGTGGATAAAACAAAAACAAACAAATCGGTTGTATCCCAGGTTGTATAGCGGTTTTATGAACATCCGTTGTGTCGATGGATAAGAACTGAAAGAACCTGTCCGCCTGTCTCGCGCTGTCGGTGAGCGCAAGGGTTGCCGAAAAAGGGGTGGGGAGAGTCAGTCGCCAAGTCTCGCGCCAATATCGACCGGGGATAACGGAACGGAATTATGTTGTCTTTTTTTAATCAGCTGTGTTAGTCGTTTATTTTTGTGGCTAAACAGCGATGCTGGTGACGCTAGCTTATGCTCATACAAAATTGCGGCTTTGATTTTTAGAAAAAAGCCTGATTACTTTTTTTTTCTACGTTGATTTGTTTTATACACTGGTACGTTATCTCTGCAGACTTGAAAATTCCGCCTAGAAACCAACGAAAAATATGCATCCCATATGTTGGCATTATTCATCGATTTACTTTACCAAATACATATATTACGTCTTTCTATGGAAGAATTGGGTTCATATATTTATATGTTTCATTACGACATAATCTGTTTAATAAAGAAATGTGAAAGAAAAAAATCCTAAATTACTGAAATTTTATTATTTTGCGCTACAGTTAATAGACGAAAACACCGCGGTAAAGACATTACTATAAAATTTGCAAGTTCGTAATTTTCTGAGGTTTTTTCTTCTTCTTTTGTAGACCCCACTAAAAGTATTAAAAAAAAACAGATGCATTTTGCACAATTTGAAATATTATGGAATTCCTGCTTCTTGGTTCGTAAGTCCTAATCATCAAGTACCAAATAATAAATTATCGGTATATGGTTCCTGCATTCTCCATTTTTTTTAAAGGTCGAACCTAAGCAACAACCCACAGCTGTTATTAGTGTGGCTCCTGCCTTTTCCCAAGATACTTAGATTACTAAAGCCAAGAAAAACTCTCCTTCCTTCGCAGAAATTACATCATTCACCCGTGAAAGAAGATCTGAGAGGAAAACGTGAAAACGTCTTTATCGTTTTCTGGGGAACTCTCCCATGAAAGGCTTTGCAACAGTTTCGTACATGGGGAGGCTAGAGTCAATAAATATCGGATCAGAGTCGTGACAACTTGTTAAAGGAAACCCTTCCAGCAGCTTAGCACGGCTATTGAGCTAGAGGACATTGGTCGGTGGAGGGAAACATTCGATAGCTCTCCAAAACTATAAACTAACCTATGAACGGCGTTTGCCAGCGAAACTTGCCAACGAAAATAAGATTTTGCGCTTATGTTTATCTAAATAAACAAAACATAAGACAAATAAAAACCATAGTCCTGAACAGTTTATGTAGGACAATATAAGTTACACGAAAAACGAATTGAAAACAACTTAAGTTAACGTTTTTTATTCGCAAACGAAAGCATTAATGGCAAAGTTGTCGTTAAGGGGTAAGTCGATACTGAATGACTGTAGAGTATTTCTTCACCCAACGATAAATGAAATATACACAGTAGTCAAATTCATCGTATTTAATTATCTTTAAGTCCAGCATATGTTAAGGCTTCAACGGCGCTAAAGTTGTCATGGATACCATGTGTATGCTTGAAAGCATGTTATTGACGGAAAATACATAAAAATATCGATCACTCGTTTATTTTAAAAATTCAAATGTGTCTTATTGTTACTGCAGGACGCTAACATTGTCCTGCATTATAGTTAGAAATTTATGCGAGACAAAATCTTTTAAATCTAAATGGCTCCAATTCCGGACGTTTCCAGACTAGAACTCCAGAAAATACAGTCTAGAATGTTTGAGATGTTTATTGGAATTGGATTAATGTCGAACTGGAGACGAGAAAAAGACCCAGCAACATTTAGGGACCCACCCATACTCATTTTAAATACGAATCGAGTTTTGTTGGACTCGGTGTTCTGATGTTGATTTCGTCATTTGCCCAAAACATTTGTCCAGTGAAACAAGAATCAAAGCACACTATACACAGTTGTGTGTTAAAATTATTACAGCGACTATATCGTCGGTCAAATGACAAACCCACGAATGTGCAAATCACAGGGAAGGAAAACTAAATACACTGATATGAACACAGTTTTCAAAAATCGCCCATCCCTAGAATTTGCACATTTGGAGAGTACAGGGGAAAAACCGCTTAATTTCGTAGAAAACCTCATCAGGCATCTTTGGCGATGATAGCGAGTAATCGCCTAAACTGGTGTAAGGAAACCAGTTTCTCACTTTCTTGTGCATCTTCTCTCACTGCAACCCTGAAATTCAGTTCCGCGTTTTATTCAAAAGACTGTGTTCATCATCATATTAAGCTTTAAAAATAAAGTACGATTGATTGAAAATCACGAATTTTTCTAAAACAATTAAAAGCAAACAATTAAGATCAAATTAATTGAAAAGTCCTAAACTACGACTTTTCTACCTACCTATTCACGCGATGCACGATTCCGACGCTTGGACCAAGCGAAGAAGAAAGAGAGAAACCGGTTTCATGACACCAATGTCCGCCAAGCAGACACAACTACGGGACGACTCCTAATAAATCAAGCGGTTCTTCCCCTGTACTCTTCATTTGTGGTTTTGTCATTTGACCGACGATATATGAGCAGCTAGAAATGGACAACTGGAACAGCCACTCCTTCAGCTACCTCGTCCGTTGTCTTAAACCACCCGACAGCTAATTCGTTTAAGCTACAACGGTCACGCCTCTGTGACGCCATTGTTACGTCAAGCATCGGGCACAAGTCAACTGCACTCCCCATTAGTATAAAATGATCGACTGCACTGGTAGGAGGAGTCGGAACAGCTCGTTCTTTTTATTCGTTCTTCGCTTAAACAGTATCCGCATGTTTTTAAGCTCCATTCTAAGATGACGAAAGGAAGTATTGAAGCAATTTTTAAATCTTGACTCGAAGAGCATTTGCCCTAATTTCTTCAAGTTGTACTTAGTTTGTCTCAGCTCCAAAAAACCAATAACATTCGAACCCCGTTAACGCAATCTCGCTTAACACAAAATTTCGCTGAAGATGAACTGAACTTGAACTCCCTGGCCTATAAAGCTTTGAGCTAATGCTAAATAAGCTCCTAACGTGAAATCACTTTAAGAGAAATGCCGCTTAACCCGAACCAAAAATTCAGAATTCGGCTATTTTCTTTTTTCTTCTTCCTCAAAGTTTCAAAGATCAAATAAAACAAAACATTAAGAAAAAACAGCACCGGCCATTTTTAACGTAACAAGAAATTCTGAAAATTGGATTGTAAAATAACAGTTTTCTAAAAAGAACTGGTTAAACTAACACCCGTGCAGCGGAGATTCTCACCCAGTGCAGTTGACTAAATGCCCAAGCATCGTCTGCTTTCCCACAAACAAACCACGCTCCGCCCTGTTCGAATTGTCCATTGTAGTAACCACCAACTAGTAAGCAAGCCTCAGCGTTTCAAAAGTTATTATTTAAAACATTATTGAGGTAGATATGTTCATGCAATTTCTGGTTTGTGTGCTTGATCAGAGACCCGCTTCTAAACCGTCGTCAATTAACACAAACACAGACAGAATTTTTACTGACACAGAGAGAGAAAGTACACCCAGGGCGAAGGCGGGAATCGAACCCGCACCCGTTGCAGTGCGCAGACTGTTAGCGTAATGGGCTGCTATCAAACCCACTAGGCCACCCGGTCAAACTAGGTCCCTTATTAAGGTTTAAATTCAAACTATAAGTGGGAGGAAAAGGACATTGTGTACATCCATTCAGTTATACACTCCAAAGGGGGCGTTTCGCACAATCATGAAAACGTGATCTCGCCAAAACGCTTCGAATACCTAATCTAAGGCCAAACGAAAAGTTTCATCATAGAAACATTACCGTTACGCAGCTCACAATCAGTTTATCACCCGATACTGCTTCGAGTTGTTATTAGTCAAAAAATAATCTGGATTGATAACTAACTCAATTGCGAAACTTCTAGTTCGAATATCGCATTATCGACAAATTGAACGAAACTTCCACGATGTATATACGCATCACGAAATGATATCAGCTGCTGCCAACGTGTATAAAAGATAATTTCGTCTATTTATCGCGTTTGACGCCCATAAGCAAGATTTAAAAAAAAAACTACAAAATTAAAATTGCCAGATATATCCCAACCTTTAACACAAACGAGTGCACGAGCAAACAGTCTACTTCAGTATTGCCGATAACAACATTGATATAAAATAGTCTCATTCAGAAGTGGTGTAAATCACAGAATGTTTTGTTCGTTTATACAGGTGGCAGTTTTGAAAGAGGCCTCAATCAACAATCCGTTATTCGGTTTGAGGCCTCTTTTAAAATTGCAACACTGTATCAGGTCTGCATAACATAAACAGAAATACTTTTTTAAAAGTCTCTTAAAAATTTAATAAAAATATAAATAAAAATTATTTATCGTTTATAAAATTGATTGAAATACTAGACTTAGTATCAGGCATTTTTATTGCATCGTTTTGCCCATGTTTTTCTCCTAACTGCTTTTATGTGTATCAAAAAATTTGTTCATTTTTAATATGTTAAATGTTTATTCGAAATTGTATAAACATTCAGTAAATTCGTAGCGGTCATAGAATGAGCATGTTTCCCATCTTGAGTGACAACTGTTCTACAGGAATGAAAATAAGGTCTCGATTGGTTAATCATTGTAATGGACGGACCTTACCGTGTCATATCACCAATTATCGAAACCACCAATGAAATGCAAGAATTGAAACAGAAATGACTACGTCACGGAAACAAGCCAAATAAAAGTAAAGATGGGGAAAACATTGTTTTTTATACAAAACTCTAAATTTAGCAACAACAACAATAGGGAATAGTTGTTGTAGAGGATGATAATGATATCGACAAATTATTTAAAGAGGAGATTTGCTCATTTAAATTGATTTAAATAACAATTATTATTATTATTTTTTAAATATTAACGGTAACAAACATTTCCACTTGTTACAGGAAGAATGAAAGCAATTCTCTGTACGATAGCTTGCACCAAATGGTAACCCCAACCGGAAAAATTCACTCACGCAAGCGCTTTGATTCCGTACTTCTACGCCGTGACGTACCTGTTACGTCATCTGAGTAGCGGAAGAAGCGGTTGTTCAATAGGAGGAGATACGCTCCGCCTACCTGACGTCACGGCTGACGAAACTTTTAAACTCGGCCTATTCAGTTACGTCATGATATCTCGTGATTTCGTATAAGGAAAATGTTTTTACCATACAATGGAATACATTTGGTTATATACTTGCTAATGGGGATTAGCCGCAGGGTTTTTTTGACGGGATTTTTCCATTTTGGTGACTAAGCCGTTATTTTTGTTTCCCCTTGTGTAAACAAATCTTGTTGTCACTTCATAGTAGGAATTAAATTTTTGTTTGTAAACTTTTGTCTTTATTATAAATTGGAAATGAATAGGATTCGCTATGTGTTGATTGCGTGTGTCTTTTCAAAACCTTTTATTGACTTAAGCTTAGTCGTGACTTTATTATTTTTGTGAAACCTTTATCACTCAATAGCTAAAAAAATAATCAGCACTTTATGATTAAAATTTTATTTATGTTTGTAAATTAAAAAATAAATTCTTTTTCACTATTTATTCACGAGAGTTTCTGTCACCCTATTATATTATAAGACGAATTAATATGAATTTTTCTCAGTTTCATACAAAAAAAATATCTTTAACTGACAAAGTATTTGTCAGGACTTCACTCCATGTTTTTCCTTAATAGTGAACAAAGAGTTATTATTTTATTTATGTCTTATAATCCAGGAACCTTCAAAGATCAGATTCCAATGGTCTATAAATAGCAATTCTAATTGTTTGGCCTTGCTGTAGATACCCCGCGATGCAATGGAAGAAAGAGTGCTATTCCTGTGGAAATTAAGAATTTTTTCGCGAGAAATACAATTTTTTAAATATTTAAGTACCAACTAAGTGTTTACCAGAAAATAACTTATCAATCGGCTCAACATTTTTGTCTAATAACACTATTTTATTTTTATTGTAAAAATGGGCATGGTTCAAGTGTTGAGTGGCAACAGAAATGCTGAATGAAAATAAATTCTTTCTAGAGCCTCAATTGGTGAATCAATGCCACGTGGGAACAGAGCACCAATTGAAGCAATCATAGGAAATGATGAAATGAAGGACTATTCGGACTTGTTTACAAAAAAAGAAATTCTAACTCTATAATTTATTTACAAATTACGAACAAAACTAATGCCGTTGGTTAAAGCTTTGATAAACGGTTCAGTGAAGCCTTGTAAAAGGTATGGCTTCAGTTCATCCACATTTCGCAATTGCAATGCAAAACGCGAGCAACCTTCTTCTCTATAAAAACATCCCCTCCTTAAAAACCTGCCCCAACCTGTGCCAAAAATTCCTTCGAGAGGCCCACAAAAGAATTTTTATACATTTTTTATTGGCATTATTATATTCCCCCCTCCATTCTTTCGTCACTGCAGCAAACAGCTCGGCGTGTGAGAACACATCTCCCGCCATTTTTACCCCCGAAGCAGTTTTTATTTCTCTTTCGAACATAAAAAAGAACAAGAAAAAATTCGAAATTCCAGAGCGTATGACCCTTCTCTCGATTTTTTTCTTCTTTCGTTTCCCCCTCACCAGACAGACACGTTTTCATCACATTTTGGGCGGGAAACATGTTTGTGCCCTGGAGGGGGGACCGTGCATGCGTTTATTAAAAGATTCTTTTTCTGGGCCATGGGAAATGTAGAGCGGGAACTCTGTATACAGGAATGTGGAAATTCTTTTTTTAAATGAAGTTTTGGGCAGAAGCTCAGAAATTTTTGCGTTCTAAAGCAATTAGGGATTCGCAAATCTGAGTTTATGAAGTATATCTGCTTGCTTTTTTTGGCATCCATTAAGAATCAACGGTACAAATAAAAATTTAAACAAATTATAATTATTGTTATTTTATTTATTCAATTCCTACGACCAAAAATTCAATAAAATATTTATTGTAGGTTTATTTTGATAAAATATTTGCATTAATTTTTAAAAGCACGGTTATGAGACACATTATAAACTGTATTAAACGTTCAAACTGTTCAAAGAATTCTTAAATCTTTTATTTTATAAATCACCGATTTCACATCTCTCTCAAAGACTTAAAGCAAATGAATACCTAAACTTAAATTTTTAAAAGATAATAAAGGAAATAATTGATGGCCCAATTTTGTTAAATCTTATACTAATATCCTTGAAATTTAAATTACATTCAAACTTTACCTTTTGATTTTCGTTATAAGATTTCATCTTATTAGTACGAATTAATGGTTAAATTTTCCAGGTAAACCTCCAGTTTTGTTGTAAAAATATCGGAATTTAACATTTTTTTAGGAAGATTATAAATTGCATGGTTACACGGAAGCGAAACATGTTTAAAAAAACTTTCATACACGGTCCCTCAAAGTGTTTACCCCTCTTCCAACCGACGAAAAGTGAGGGGAGGAAACCCTAAACACTCTCACCCCCTAAAAAAAAAGAGGGTGCGCAGAGGGCATGTCACGTGACGGAATTCCTCGAAAACCGGGGGGTTTTCCATTTCGCTTGTGGGAAAAGAATGTTTTGGTGGGCTTCTTTTTACACACTCAGCTGATGCTTTGTGCTCTTAGTCATGAATGTGCACAAAAAAGGAACGATAGTTTAAGTTTTACCTGCTCTTAGGAATGTTAATAGGGGTAGCTGGTTATTATTATAAATACATATTCCCTCACAATTTTTTGTATCTATTTTATCTGTTTTTGAACTAAAATTAAAATTATAGTTACTTTAACTTAATACTCATTTGATTGATTTTACATTATTTGGAAACGTGTATCGACATCATACACTCACTATTAGCATCTATTAGCACTATTAGCACATCGGGACCTTTTTTTTGTTTAGATGATTAAAAGTGACTTTTATTGTTTTGATGAATAAAAAAAGTTCGAGCTTAATTTATGTAAAATTAAAAACTTTTACATAAAATGTGCCAGATTTTAAAAATACAACTTTTTTCCTAAAAGTAGAGAAAACACCAACAGCTCTTACACAGTAACACAAATTTGAAACAACAGTTATCTAGTAATACTCCCTTTACTACCTCTCCCCTTGTGTTCCTATGGGCAAAACAGATGAACCGAGGAGAGCACGCAAACCAGCTGCCGGGTGGGTCACGTGACTGGTCAAGGTGTTCAAGGTCACTCGTAGAAGATGAATGACCTTCGTGGAGGTATGGGGGGGGGACTTATTCCGGATCTTTTGGTTTCGGTTCTTTTTTTTGCTTTTGACATACCCTGGCTCTGACCCAAACGAGGGGCTTCTGGGGTGATGCGAAAGCAGCCGAAAGGGCATAGTTTCAAAATAGATGCTGGGGCCGTGGAAGTTTGTAAGTACCCTAAAATTTTGTGGAACTAAATCAATTTTATTGCTATTTATTGAAAAATGCGCAATTGAATGTGGAGAAAGTTACGTCAAAAATGTGAGTGTGTTTCTTTTATAGTCACAAATCATGTGATCTTTTAAAGAAATGTAGACTGAGATTGTGGAATCGTGAAATATACACTGTAAAAATTTGGTGTAATTTTTGTTAATCGATAAAACTGGTGGCAGTATCCAGGTTTTTGGAGCCCGTATGGAGTCGAGTAACGTTACACCACAAAATAGAAGTTAGCTTCGTAGTTCATATAAGTTCATTTCCATTTTGAGGGGGGAACGTTACTCTGAAAAGATGGAGGCAGCAAAACTATGAATTCCGCTACCAGTTTTATGGAGTAACGTTACACCAAATTTTTACAGTGTCAGAGTTCTAGTTTTAAGAATGCTGGCAATCAATCTATAAATAAACGAGATAATCAAATGTCACAATTTGTTCTCATTAGTACTCTTTTCTCATCAAGTTGTTGTCTCATGTCTATGGTTAATATAAAATATGAAGAATGAAAAAGAGTCTGTAAATTCCGACGAAAGTCCTGACCTCTTCAGCACCTCACATAGAATTTCCCGAATTTCCCTCGTACTTTTTATTCGGGAAAAGCCGACAATCCGAACACGCCGAATAGCATGACGTCACAGAGAACTTCTGTAGCCTTAAAGTTGAGTAGGCTACGGCATTCCAAGATGTGATTGGGCGTGAGTTGGACTTTAGTAGGACAGTTTTTACATTGAATAATAAGACATTGCCTTGTCCGGATGAATCTTCATTTCATTCTTCATGCCCTTAATCTGTTCAGTTCTAAAATAGGCAATCTGTTCAAGTTCTAAAATAGATTATTCTGAATAATTCTGGCTTCTATTGTTCTCATCATGTGAGTAAAATAGTTACGCGGGAAAATGAATCAAAAGTATAGTTGAATGACTAAGAGTAAAAATATTGTTCAATTCCAGGAACAAAATTGAAAGGAACGTTGACGTGCTACTTTCCACGTTTGACAGTTATGTGACTGTTCTTTTTATCACATAAATTATCACAAATGCCATAAATTGCACAAATGCCTCAGTAACACAATGATTTAAATTTTAAACCATTGTTAATTTTATATTTTTATGGAGACCCATTTACACTTTGTATAAAAAAAATCATTTTACCAATTAATTTAAGAACCTCGTTCTTCAGAAAAGGTTTAGTTTGGGGAAATCATTCAATTGCTAATTTCGCAGAAATACATTTCAATTCGGAGAATATTGGCTAAATTTATTTTAAAACGTCTGACTTTTTTTTAACGATTTTAAGAATATGTTACTAATATTGGAAAAACAAAAATTAGTGTACAAGGAATTCTGCAATATAGAATTCATTTTGTAAATTTGGTAAGGGAAACTTGTATTCTGCTACTTCTACAGGGTGGGGCATATAAAAGTGGCCCCGGTCTAGAGATAGGATTACGTTGAAATGCTTGGCGAGAAAAACTGTTGAAGCCACCTGAAAGCTTTCAATTGCAAATAAAAGATTATTCAAGCGTGTAATGGTTTCACTTGACAAATCTGTTTTGGCATTGGTTGGATTGGATGAGCATCACATTAGAGCTACTCATGGACTATTGGCCATTTCAGATCGTAGTGCGTCAGTGTGAGTTGCGACTGTGTGAGTGTAAGTTGATCGTTAATCAATTCACAGGTGAAGATGAAACTCACAGTACAGCAGAGAGTGTTCATTGTAGAAATTGTATTGAAACGAATTCGTGGAAAAATGTGTCCAGTTGTTTGTTAAAGAATTTAAAGGTGTAAAAGTGCCAAAAAAGAGTACTATGCAACGATCAGTTACGAAATGACGTCAGCCAGGATCTGCTGTCAACAAGTCCAAAAACATTCCGAAACCGGGTCTGAACACCAGATTTTGGGTCTTGCAATCAATTTAGAATGTTTGTATTAACAAAAAGAAAAATGTCCGATTCTCTAGGATAAATAACGACCGAAATAATCACTAGTGGGAACTTTTATTGATCAGCTCGACAAACCTTGTTTATATTTCATTTCAACTAGCTTCTCAAACCATAGCGTAGTTGCCGTCAAATAAGTCGCCAAGCGTTTGTTTGGGCTTAATATTGAATCGATCAATAGCTTCAGTTAGCAAACCTGTTTTTGTATTGGTTTTTGACTTGGGAACATTTCTGTCGTATTCTTATCTCCACGTTGGGGCCACTTTTATTTGCGCCACCATGTACTTGGGTAACCAAGCACTAAAGTCTGATGTCAAAGGCTATGCTTTCATTGAATCCATTCTGACGTCACCAAATACCATCAAGGCACAGAAGAACAAAGGTTTCAACTGTCAATTGTCAGTCAAGGGAGGGGGGTTGACGATTCTGAGTAAGACAGGATACATAAAAAAGAACATAAAAGACCAGCTGGTACTTAACTAAATTGGAAGCAATCAGCGAACGGTTTTAATACGGCTGTGTTCCAAGAAAACAGTGCTAAAGAAAGCGGCTATATTTACATTGGCGACGCGTGCATAAGGACGTTTACCGTTGCATGTGACGTCAATCTCCTAAAAAAAGTGTTATTTGAAGCACAGTTTTTCGTTTCCTTTGGGTGCTATGTATATTTAAAACATGTGGCTTCGCCCGATGCAGTGGTAGAGAAGTCCTTAGCGCGTTCTGTATCAATAACAGTTTTTCTCTTTGCTCGTTCTTTTGAAAGATAGGTGTTCTGTTGACTTATTTGTATGTAATTTTTAAGGAAATATATCGTATTATACTCAGAAACTGAAGACTATACCGAAGTATTGTTGAAAAAGATTGGGATGGGGAGCCCAGTCGGTAAGGTGCTTGCATTGCATTCGAAAGGTCCCAGTCTCGGACCCGTGTATTTTCCAAAATAACTGCCTATCTATCTATGAACGGTGCGTGCAGCCAAAAAGTCCTACGAATACCCTGTATGGAGGTAGTGCATGCTAATATGCTCTAGTGCGACGATAACTCAACCCAACCAAAAAAGGATGTTCAGGAGCGAATATTGTTAATTTTTTAGTAATCTATAATAATAAAGGAAAGAGTCTATCTGTCTGTTTGTCTGTGGATCGTGAAAGAAAGACCTACTTATACTGCCCAGAAAAATTTGAAATTTTTAATACAGATTCCCTTTATTACTTACGTGTGCCCCTGGGGCTTATTTTTTCGAATTTCATAAGTAATTTTTAATTAATATTAAGATTTTCAAAACATACGTCTCCATCTAAGATGGGGGGGGGGGACATAACAGGGCTTAAAAACACATGGGCCGGGCCAAAACAAGGGCTTGACATCATCCGCAATAAAAGTGAAAATCCAGCAAGACAGCCGTTAAATAATTACTAAATAAATTGATCGTATTTTTCTTAATTTTATTTTTTTTTATTTGTTAAATTCTTTAAATATTACTTTACATTTTTTCATTTGTTATTGTTTACTCTATGATTTCTGCACCAACACGAATTCGATTTTGAGTATTTTAAAATGGCTTTACATTTTCACATTCGCTTACACATTCGCTTACTTACACATTCGCAGGTACAATTTGTGTAATCAACTGACTTCGTAGTACGGGAGCCTGGGCATATATGGGAACAGATATGATATAATGGCCGTTTTTTTTTTGACGTTTTGCGTTACGTTGCCAAACAATGAAAATGTCTAACTGTGGTAAACATTACATTTCATACAACTCGATAGGTATAGCAACCCCACTTTAAATTCTCAAGTTCGACAAATATCGCCACTTAACAGACCGGCCCTTATATAATATCTGTACCGTTTAATGAAACCATGTTTCTCCCATGGTCAGCTGTATGTTGGATGTTTTAGAGAAGTTAAATAACAAATTCTTCATATCTTGATTCTTGGCTCCAAAGGGGGCTGGGGAGCCCAGTCGGTTAGGCACTCGCCTAGCATGCGAAAGGTCCCAGGTTCGGGTCCGGGCATCGCCAAAATAACTGCCGACCTATAAACGGCCCGTGCAGCCAAAAATGTCCGACGAATAATACCCCGTGTAAGGGAGTGCACGTTAAATATCCTTCAAAGTCCTAACGCTGCGTACGATGTCGCCCTTTACGGTTGCGTTGGGTGCCTATTCAGGTGTCGGCTCGTCACTTGACTGTGGTTCTAAAATACGACGCCCGTCGCCAATAGCCCTCGTGTAGCTCTAGTGCGACGATAATTCAAACCTAACCTAACCTAACCTTGGCTCCAAACGGAAGGAGTGCAAACATTGCGTATCCGAAAGTTCTACATTAATGTTTGAATCTTTTTGAGGATGACAACCACTGTTTTAGGTAAATCTTAGGAAATCAATCTTATTGAAGCTGAGAACCCGATTCGAATATGCTCTAGTGCGACGATAACTTAACCCAACCCAACCAAAAAAAGGATGTTCAGGAGCGAATATTGTTAATTTTTTAGTAATGTATTATAATAACAAACTTTTCTTGGCTTCTTTATGCAATCTACAGATAACGACGTTTTACGTAAAGAAACATTTCTTATCTAAAGAATGATTTCGAATTATATAATTCCCAGATTAGCAACCATATTTCAAGCTGCAAATTCAAATGGTCAGAAATTTTAACATTTACTAAATTGTAACAATTAATATTCCTTATGAAGAACTCTTGTAAAATAACATAACTTTATTTGCATTAGAGAAACCTTCGATTCCCCAAATAACTTAATATTTTGAGGCAATTTTCACATTCAACTTTCGACAACTATTTTATGCATGCGTTTGGATATGTGTTGTAGGACAACGGGAGTATTCTTGGCCACTGTAAGTCATTTGAAGATGGTCAGCTGTTTTTCTAGAAATAAAAAGATGAGTGTAAAAAATGAAGGAATGGAAAATAAATTAAGGGGTACTATTTACATATTTCATTTTTTGCATATAAATAAATTTGTAGTTCTGACAAAGTCTGATGAATAACGAAGTAATAAGAGTTTTTCTAGAGATTGTCAGTTTTCTAATTCCTTATAATTGACCTATATACATATACTATATTAAATAGTGCTATTAAATTTTAGAGAATTGAGTATATTTAAAAAAAAAATCTTTAAAAAATTACATTTAAAACATTAAAAACTCATGTGATGGTAAAAATGTTTTATTTTTATTTTTGCGTACTTGCTTATCCAACAACACACAACACCTTAATACCTTTTGTACCTTGGTCGGTGCAAAAAAATTACTAGGCATGACATTCAAAGACAAACAGTAACAGGTGAGCCAAGTGGAATTTTTTTTTATGACATTCTGATAATCAGCACCGCTTTGGGTAATTGGAGTTCTACATCTACTGTAGCTATTGATGACTGTTTAGAAAGGCTACCCTCTCAATTTCACAGCCTCCTACCGAACCTGAATTTAGTGGCAACTCAGGAGGCGGGGCCACGGCCAAATCTCTAGCCTATCAATACAGTTATCTTGAGAGAGGGGTTTTGACGACCCCCCCCCCCCAAACTCTCCCTAAAAGTGAGAAAGTGATCCCCGAAAGGAAAGGTCCGAGTCTGTCTTGACGGCGCTAATGACCAGCTTGGGGGAGGATCGACAAGCAACCCCCCCCCCCCCCCCCCCCTTCACCTCACAGCAGAGTTTCAAGCAAGGGTAGGTGTGGAAAACGATGCTTGCAGCGCTTCTTGGAAAACCACGCGGGGAGGAGAAGCCTGCGTTGTACATACTATCCTTTGCAATAATACTGCTCAGGGAGGACGAGACAGCTTGATTTCGTTTTTTTTTGTCTTTTTGTCGCCCAACTAGTTTTTGCAGGGGCAGTCGCGTTATCTGTTGTCTTGTGAATGTGATTCTGGGGAGTTTCCTTAGCTCAATGGTTTCTCTTTATTTAGATACTCTTTTATGATGAATCGTCTTAGGTTTAATAATGGTAAATTTCATTGCCTTTCCTAAAATGAGGAAATAAGCTAATTTTATCCCGCTAGTAATGTGCAATTGTTAAATTACGTCCTATTCGCTAGGAGATAGGGATATGAATGCAAAAACTAATATAAATAACAAGTTTTTGATTTCGAAACATTTTTTTTGCCATGATAGGTAATGAAAAGTTCGTTGACTTTTTTCGTACATGAATAGCAATTTTTTCTTTGGAATTTTTTTACTGTATACTAATTCAATTTTTGTGAACTGGATTTATCTCCAGTTGGATAAAAGGTTAATTTAATTAATAATTTTATAATAACCATGCAAATGCCAGATAGAACATTTGTAAAAATTCATTGAAAACGTTACAACATTAAACAAAGATGTTATTTATATGTACAAAACAAATTTGTACTGAACAAAGAATTTTATTTACAAACATTTTGCAACAAAATATTAAACAAAAACAATTTCATTTCCGTTTATATTTAGAGAAAAGTTAAAATGCAATAAAAGGAATACATGTAATATAAAGAATTTTTATTTCTGTGAAGTTAATAGCACATTCGAAATAAAATATCTTTGAAATAAAACTTAAAGTTGAAAATTCACTAAAAATGATGACAGCAAATAAAAATTTCTATCAACTACAGAAAGCTTTGAATACAAACATTTTAACGACAATGTGAAATTTGGTGGAAAGTTATTCCATATAAGTGCTGGTAGCCTGCTTTCCAGCTTTGTGGAGTAACGTTACACCAAAAAAAAAATAAAGCTTGAACACTTCTATTTCATTTCATTGGTGTAACTTGCTCCATAAATCTGGAGGCTACTAGGCAGTCAGCACTTTTACAGAGAAAATTTTCACTCAATTTATATGCTGTGTATGGACAACCTGCATATAAATACAATATCAAATAAATAAACAATGCGAAAAGTGTAATAATAAAAAGTAGAATAAACTTATCATATAGTTAGAAAAATAGTCAAATAAACGTTACTTTTTATGCATGGACAATGATTAGTAATCGAAAGACTTGTAGTGTTACACACTCATAGTTTTTATTTTACAAATAAACGTATTTTTATAAAGTTAAACTATAATGCAAAATAACTAAACTTTTACGCATATTGTGCTCTTTAAAATAAAAACTGAAATATTTAGAAATGGTAAATATACACATATAACTAAAATAATCAAATGAAAAAATTCTTCCAATACAAAGCAATATTCTTTTTTTTACAGTTAGAATTAGCAATTTAAGTCACAAATGTAAAGTTTAAATAAATGTTTTTAAAATATTATTTTCTTTTTTGTGCTTCTATTTTCTTTTTAATAGCGTCTAGAATTGAAGGAGGGTCTCTAATATCAATCGACCTAGTATATCGGGGATCCAAAATTTCCGGAAGCAGACAATTATAATAAAAAGTCTCAAGCTTTGATTGCATAAAAGTCTCCCAAAATTGATCATCTCTTAAAACCTTTTCTACTTTTATCCCTTTTCTGGTCCAAAGTACAAAATAGTTGTAGCAATTATTTACTTTAAATGATTTGTAGATGTACTTTCGCGACTTGGTTACATTAGGTCATTACTTTGATGCATTCAAAGAAAGCCTTTAGCAAACGTCCTTTTACAAGTAGTAAAATACTTCCTGAAATAAATGTGTCAGTAGTTGATTACCAAAAAAATGATGGTTTTAAGGCGAAATAAATAAGATTCTGGGGACTTATGTACTATTTCAACGGGAAAGAAAAATAATGATCGGATTTGAGCTAAGGTGGCGTAGTTTTTTTCAGAAAATTCTTTCCAAAAATAAAACATTTTGGAACCTTAAAATTAAAAAAAATCATAACTTAAGTATGAACTACGCATTTATGCGAAGTTACGATTCAAACAAATGTCTAGTTTATGAGTTTATAAGGAACACACACATAAACACACAAAACACACACACATAAACACACATTTTTATTATAATAAATTTGGCACTTGTTTCTATCGTAAACAAATGGTAAAATGGTAAAGTATAATGAAAGAGTCCGTAGTCTTATAGTTTGTTTCTATCGTAGTTTGTTTCTATCGTAAACAAATGGTAAAATGGTAAAGTATAATGAAAGAGTCCGTAGTCTTATAGTAGTGCAAGTTTTTAATATAAAAAAGTGGGGTTTTTTTAATTTTCAAATTTGTTTACTTACATATTTTTCCAACTTTGTATTAAAATATTTATGTCAATTTATATTAAAAAAATGCACTTCATTGAGAAAATTTTGTAAAATATATAGTAAACAAATATTTATAATTAAAATTAAATTTATAATTAAAAAAAACTAAAAAATAGAAAAAGAATTTTTTCGAAACTAAAATCCTGAAATCTTTTCAGATTGAACTATTTTAAAATAATCTTTATAATACAAATTATAACACAGAACAGTACAATAAGCTCAGGCAACTTTAAATCAAATCATGGCGGACTTTTAAAACAACCATTTACACGTTATGAGCGCAGTGGAACGACGCGCTCTAGAACGACACCTCTCAATCACAGAGTAGAAAATAGGCATTTCCTAACAGCAATAAAAAAAACCCAGCAATCTAACAAACAAGGAACACCACATCTTCTTTCGAAGATTCTTTCTTTTGAAAAACAACCCCTAATAGATAACAACCCCCAAAGATGGACCCCCAAGTGCGCTTCCCAACCACGAGTTTTTGACCTCTGACCCCCGAAAATTGCCTGAAAGGCGTGGCCTGTGTGGAGGCGTGGTTTCAACCAATTTTCAAACACTTACCTTTATAGTTCCGCAAAAACCCTTACTTAAAAAAATTAAATTTAACTTCAAAGATATTGTATTAGTAAAAAAATGTTGAAATTTTGTTCCAGCAAGAAAATTTTTCGGTTTTTCACCTTTTAACTAACTTAAATATTTCGCTGAAAATAAATTACAATTTAAAAAAAAGTAAATAACTTTTAAAAAAAATTTAACCTTAACAAACCACAATTTAATTTGAGTTTTATGAATTAAAAAAAATCGCATCAAAATATTCCTATAATTTCATTGCTTTTCATCGGAAAAAAAATCATTTTTTCCCCATAGACTTAGCATTAGCCAGCCCGATCGAGGTAGGACGGGGAATGGGGGTGTCCGATCCCCTTAAGGTAGGGTAAAGGGAATAGGGAAAGGGTAGGGAAAGGTTTTGTATTAAGGTACAAAAGTATGGTGCAAGATCGTCTTGCAACAGAGGACACTTTTGTAAAAGTTATATCCTCCTTCTTCTAGATTGGTATTTCTAACAATATACCTAAAAACATCGGATTCTTTACAATATCATCAATCTGTGTACTTCTATATGACTTTTAACGTAAACATAAACCGTGTCTACAAAAGTTTATTAGCTCAGTCCTCAGTCCTTTTGAAACTTCTCTCCTATCTACCAAAATACAAAGAAAACAAACAAGCGTCTCTCGGTGATACAAAAAAAAAGCTTTCAGAACTACTTTCGGCTACCTTCCAGAAGAAGTATTGAACAAACAAGAGATTTTCGAATTCGAACTATATATTCAGACTTCAGTACAAGTAGCCAGCCTTTTATCTAGGCAATGTCGTCCACTAAAATTAACTAACTTTCGTTGCATTTTATGACCAGCGATGAACAAGTACGCGTTTAACATCAATGGGTTATGGAGTCAATTTAAACAAATTGTAATAAAATATTTAAGGTTTATGTAATTAGTGGCAAAAAAATCTAGGAATATACTGTTTGACTACATAATTTGGGCCCACTTGAAAATTGGTAGGGTAAGACCAAGCTTTACGGACGTATTTCGTGGTCGATCCCTGCGTTATGGAATATAGAAATGGGCGACAAAAGTTGTTATTTAGATTACGTTTTCGAAAAAACTTGTAAAAAATTAATAGTTATGATATTAATAAATTAATAAAAATTTATATATTTTATACCCCAAAACCATTTTTTTCCTTCTAGAAACAAAGATTTTTCAAACGTTTGGTATTGACATAATGAGCAAGGTAATAGAAAAATCTTGCTTAATGGTCAAATGGGCATAAAAAAGGGCTAAAACGTCCTCCCTCCTACTAAAATAATTTACTTTACCTTTATTGAGCTAAAGCATCATTAATTGAGCTAAAACCAAATGTAACAATGAAGATTTTCTTAATCATTTTTGCTCTCAAATATTAATAATAATAATTAATAATAATATGCACAGGTAGTTTACGTAATAATTATCTGGATAAATTTTTTGACAAATATTAAGTTTAATTTTTTTAGGTGCACATTTAGCTCTGAATTAACTCCAACTAATTTCCAAATAAGCAGCTTTTCCTAGATTTTACTCATAATATAATTTTTATCTCCCAAAAGCTATGTTTTCTAAAGTTACCATTTCTTGAGCCATTTTTGATCATTTATCACTCTCAACTCACATTATAAACTCAGCGGCTTTCGTTGCGACGAGTCGACGACAGAAACCAATAATTTTCCCTCGTTGTTTTGATAGCTGATATTTTCGTCTTCTCAGTTTTCGGTTTTGAAAATAAGTTTTTCTTGTTGGCATCCTCCTCCTTATAGCAAAAGGGTTTATGTAGGGTAGGTGTTTCCACAACTTGATTTATATATCTATTATATCTTGGTGTTGACATACCCAGACAAGATTTAAGGGTCCCCGAAAATAGTAGTTTAAAAGTGCTCCTTCTACTTTTAGTTGATGAGGAGTGCACCAGAAAAATGGTAACTTTGCTCAGAGCTATTTTAAAAATAAATAAATAAAAAAAGGACTTGAAATTTTCAGAAAAAATTCTTATTAAATATTTATAAAAATATCTTCTGTAATGAGATTTTTTTTATTCATCCGAAAAGAAGTATTCGAAATTTACCGAAGAGGAGCCTTCGGATAAATTGAATAATAGGCAATAACTCTCCTTTTTTATTATTAAGAAAAAATAATTTCTATGAATTTTCCTTTATTCAAACAAATGAGCTAAACGCAGTGGTATTTGTTCACCAAAAATCTGATGCTAGTATTTCATTTTCAAACTTCCTCGAAACTATGGCGAAATATCTCCACCCCCAACTCGGCCTCTCGTCCAGCAGGTCAGCTCTCCCCCCTCATTTCCACAAACGATTCCGCCTTGTTGCCAGACGAGAACGCCTAAAATGTACAGGTTGTGGTGTTGGGCACCCTGCCAAGCAGAACGCCGTTCTCCGTCACGTGTGCCATTTCTTGGCACATAGCCCTTTAACCTTCTTCCCTCTTTTTTTTCTCTTTCTCCCTATTTTTTCCCCCTGTTTCCCGGGCGTCTATCGATCGCACAGCTTCGCTGCTCCTATTGGCGTCCCGGGCAATGACGTCACGTCGTTGGGGTTTATTTTTTGGTGAATGGGTTTTGTTTTGAACTGTTGGAATTTTTTACCTCCCCTGGTAAGGGGTCTTATTTAGAATCGAATTACGTTGAAAGTTTGTTTTGTATGTACTTTTCGTTTTAATAAATAGGTTTGCATGTTAATAAATGCATTTTAATTCATTGTTTAAGAGTTTAGGCATTAATTTAAAGGTGAAGGTGCAATAGCGTATTTATAACTAAACTGCATTAGGAAAGAGAGAAAGAGAGAGAACTGCTGTTATAGTTTCTAGGAGTTTATAAAAAAATAGTTTAATGAGTTTAGGAGTTGTTATTTATAAACGATTTTAAATATATTGGGATTTGTTGAAATCCTTGACTTTTGGAATAGTGCTTTAAATGTAGGAATACAGGATTGCAAGAATATTGAAAGTTCAATCCCGGCAATCTGCCATAACTATTTTTAATGGGGGGGGGGGGGGGCAAAAAATAATCAATTCTTCTGTTTGGTAAGCAAGTTTTACAATTAAAAATATTGTAATAAATAAAATTATTAAAAAAAATACTACTTCTCAATAGCTGTCAGTCAACAAATCAAGGAACGTTGTGTATTGCCTCGTGTTCGTGTTGTGTCTTTTCATAATCAAAGGCTTCATGAGTTCACGCGTAAAATCTATATAGGTAAAATCTATATATATAAAAGGCAAAGTCCTGACTGACTGACTCACGTATCAACGCCCAGCCCAAACTACTGGATGTACAGCTACCAAATTTTAGGAAAGTATTCTTTTTATATCGTAGGCGTCATTTAAGAAGTAATTTTTTGAAATTCGAACCTGAACGCGTGTAGGAGTGCAAAACGTGAGCCGATTTCTCCATAAGAATAGCATTGTAAGGATTAGAATTTATACTTTTTATTTCAATTTAACCCTTTCAGTCCCAGTGATGCCATTTGGCATCATCATGTTTCTGATCATAATTTTAAAAAAATAATAGGGCTGACATCTATTGGTATTAATAAAAAAATATTTTCTAATAGAAAAAAGTTTGAAGAATCGAATGATGTGCTTTTTGATATCATAAATGGCTATAGACGATCAAAAATAAATTTCTAAAATGATGATGCCAAATTGTCATTGGGACTGAAAGGGTTAAAAGAAATTTCAGCGCGTTCAGCGTGAACGAAAATTAAGAATAAGCACGTAAGAGCACGTGAGTCTAATTTGTAGGATTGTTATTTGAATATCATTATTTTATTTATTGAATTTAAATCCTTTGATTTTTTTTTGTTTCCGAACTTAATTTAATCGTTGTTTACAAATGGTAAGAAGTGAAGATATTGCTACAATGTCTCATGACAGTAAAGATGATAACTATTCTAGATCTGATGAATACTTTGTAGTGGCCTCAGTAACCCACAGTCTACCAAAAGGATCCTCAAGGTGGAGATAAGTTACCTCGGCTTATATACTATTATTAACGTTGTAATCTGGAATAGTGGTAGGAACGTGGCTGTAAATCAGCGCCACCTAGTTGTTGATTGCATATTGAGGTTGCGTGTGTAACGAACCGCCACAACTTCTAAGAAATGTTAATTCCCTTCCCTCTAAAATTTTATGTTTATGAAACTGTCAATTTGGTACAGCTATGATATAATTTCCGATTGAATTTTGGCATTGGCGGCTTTTGGCGAAGTTAAAAATTTAACGTAGGGTAGCTATTCGCATCCAGTTGTATGAGTTAGGGTTAGTTTGAATTATCGTTGCACTAGAGCTATACAAGAGGGCTAATGGCCACGGGAGTCTTAATTTAGAACCACAGTCATGTGACGAGCCGACACCTGAGTAGGCACCCAATGCAACTTTTACATCGTACGCAGCGTCGGGACTTAAAATATTTAACGTGCACTCCCACCACATGGTGTATTATTCGTCGGACATTTTTGGCTGCATTTGCCGTTTATAGGTCGGCAGTTATTTTGACGATGTATGGACCCGAATCTGGGGCCTATCGCATGCGAGGCGAACGCCTTTACCGACTGGGCTCCCCAGCCCTGTTGAGTGGTCGAATATGGAGTGGAATGTTTACCACATTTTGGGCACTTTCGGGTGTCGGAGGGCAAATAGAAACTGGCCATTATATCACAGCTATTCTGGCAATTTAAACAGGGCCTATGGGAAAGCCCTCTAACTTCTAGAAGGGCCTGGATACAATCGGATTCCTTTTTTTTAAAAATTAATGCTGATATTAGAATGGAAGGAAATTATAATATACTGATGGAGTGCTGACCAGTGGAGAAGGGATCAATTAGTATAAAATAAACGTTTACATAAAAAAAACAATCACCGTTATTAAGGGTACACGCGTGCAACACCGGGTTTATAAAGCTAGTTATTATAGTATAACTCTGTTTGATTTGACGCAAACATGCAAATACTATCCGTCAGTGAATTAATTAACTTTTTTTGGAATTTTGTCAGTGTAAAATATATATAAATGTGTAAAAAGAATGAAAAACGTTATCAACAATCTTGTAAAATCCCGGACAGTTTTAACCCTGTTTTCCCGGTCAATACTTTAAATCCTGGACCATCCGATCCGACCTAAACCCGGACGTCTGCCAAGTCTACGTGAATAATATAATTTCACGCTAAATTTCGGTAACTAACTTCTGATCATGTACGGCACAGAATATTTCTTGTTTGTCCGATGTGGATAGACATACTGCGTGGGCAGGCAAACTGCAGCATGTATTGTAGAAAGACTAATGACTTGGACCACTGTTGCATAAACACTCAATAAATCTTACTTAAAAGAAAGCAAACTAAAAGAAGGATTATTTTAAAGCCAAAATGGTCCAATTCATAGTTGTGATTACTACAGTTCCTGCTCACAGCAGTATTATGTTTAAGTCAGTAATAATACGAAAATTTAATATTTTAAGCATATGCGCTTGTTGATCAGCAATTACAGACAGTCTCTAATATTTACTATAACGAGCATAATAATAATTCCTAAATATACAGCGTTCCAACTTAATAATTACGTTATACAACGTTCCAACTTAATAATTACGCTATACAGCGTTCTAACTTAATAATTACGTTAAACAATAAAATGGCATTGCATTCAACATTCGTCCATGAAGCAACGCGTGGCAGTTGCGAATTAGCAAATCAGAGCATTGAGTCGTAACAGCTGAGGTCGATTCTGCTGCGGTGACAAGATGTCAAAAATACAAATAGAGCTCAATTGCTTGCATACCAATGAAACGAAAAATTATGATGTTTCGTTAAATTAGCATGTTACGAAACTATTCTAAACATGCAGGATAATGAGTTACTAAGCGCGGTATTCATGATCGGAGTTAGTTGATTTGTTCTGCAAGAAGATGCATAACGGTGATCTCGTTGCATGATGAAATAATGAGATGATTTCGTCATCAAATATCATCAGAATGTTACGTATTTTATTAGGAATCAAACCTTTTTTAATGCCAAGGGGGTATAACTAACAAATTGAATGTGGCATATTTTCTTTGCCTTTCTTTTTAATACACACATATTTTTTTTTTGCCTAAAACATATTTTCAAAAGCGTAAGATATTTTTACTTAAAAAAATCAAATTTTATGTTTCAATATTATGCGTCTCAATCGATTTTTTAATATTATTTTTTAAACTTTTCAGAGTTCTCGATTTTTCGTAAATATTTTCTGAAGACGTTATAACATAGTTTTCCGTTATATTTGAAGTTTTAATAGGGGGGGGATGATTGATATTATTATTCAATTTGGTCGACTGATTTGTTACGACTCATCACATCTATAAATTGACAATTTTCATAACATTGACCATTATCTGCTAAATTATAGGGGAGACCGGGGCACAATGGACCACCCCCTATTATTTATTTTGTACATTTTCCAAATTAGTTTTTGTTATAATTCATAGATGACACCAAAGTCTTGATCTATAGTTATTATGAAAAACTATGTTGTTAGCTCACACATTTGCCATTTTTTCTTCTTGATGTGTATTAACCAGGTGAAAGTAAAAAAGCTCTCTCCTAGAAATTATCTTCTCATCATTAAAGTAACATTAGTTGGACAAGGTGGCTTAGCATAGTTTGAAGGTAAGATATTTGTCTGTCTATATCATCTGTAAATTAATTTCTGAAATCAAAATACAGCATATTTTAATTTGTTTTTTTGTTCAACTGCAATATGGGGCACTATGGACCACAAAATCCGGGGTACAGTGGACCACGGTCCATTGTACCCCATACAACTTTATAAGTATATTTTTAGTTTCAAAATAAAAAAAAATATTGATATTTGCCCTTCCTAATTATTAAAAGTTAAATTTGTTATAATAGTAAAATATTTTAATATATATTCTAATATTAACTTCTGAATGTAATAGATTTTCCCCCATCTACTAATAGTGCTTGTTTTTTTAAAACCAGAAGTAAAAGATTATTAGTGAACTGATGTTTTAATTTATATATTATGACTTCAAACAATAAGAGTTTTGAATGATCAAAGTATTTTTAAAATTGAATGTGATACTAGAGTGTTAAATTATTTAAAACAAGAAGTTTAGAAATTTGAATTGGTTGTAAAATAAATTTACACATTTACGTAACAGAAGTACAATATCATATATTTTTAAATTAACATTTGATTACTATTGATTTTCTTACTAAAAAAATGTGAGTTATTTGTTCTAGTTATAAATAATTAAGTAACAAATAAATTTTCTCAGAATTGGTAAAATGCACAAAATTGAAATTTTGTTAGTAAAATTTTCAACCACATTGATTGAGGGAAGGCTTTAAAAAGGTTAAAAAATTAATCTCACATAATAACGAAGATTCTTTGATGCACAGTTTGGCTCTACACTTTTGGTGTTGTTTTGTATAGTAATAAAAAAATATTTAACTTTAAAATGATCTTATAATTTTGAAGATAAAATTTAATGCTTTTACTAATTTTTTTTCAGAAATTACACGTATTAGAATTAGAAAGACTAGTAAAGGAGCAGTGCCAAAAGAAGTGATGGAACAGGCTGTAAAACATATTATTGATGATAATCGTTCTATCTGTTCAGTTAGCAAAGATAAAGGCATTTCAAAAACAACCCTTTTGCGCTACATAAAAAATTAACATATGAGTTCAAAACTTCCCATACACCTGTTAGTTTCGAGCTTAATTATACAAACAGACAAGTAGTTTTAAGGGAAGAAGAAGAAATGTTAGAAAATTACATTTTAGATGCTGCAAGAATGCATCATGGTCTTACATTGAAAATGATTAGAATATTGGGTTATGAATTTGCAGTGATGAACAAAAAAGACATGCCTGCATCATGGAATAAAAATGCTATGGCTGGAGAAGGAGAGTAAGTATACTTTCAGTTGTACAAAAATCTTTTGCAATATTATTAGCAAATTTTAATGTTCAAAAGTACTTTTTTTGTTTTCCAATTCTTTTAAATTTTGACTGACTGTATATTTTCTCTGTAAAAGAAATTTTAATGCAATTGGATACTTAAAATGAAAAAAAAAAAATCATTATTTTATATGTATGTTAATCTTTAAAAAGTGCAAATAAATTTTTTTCAGCAAAAAATACAATGGTCCATTGTATCCCGTGATGTTTTCCGTTGTACCCCGAACCTGGGGTACAATGGACCACTTTATCACTTGTAACAAAAAAGTGAATTCAGAAAAGAATATTTGAAATTATATTTTTTAGGTAAAGTTGTTTTAAACCAGGATATATATGTAATATATACACCTTTTTTTTAAACAGTGGGAGGAATATTTTTGTACTTATAGCGCGAAAACTGAAAAAGTGGTCCATTGTGCCCCGGGCTCCCCTATAAAAGCTTTTTGCTAGATCACATTGCTCATTTGCAACCAAGCATCAAGCCATTATTTAAAACAATTAGTTCCTGTCTTAATTTTTAAATGTCCCCTTTCTTTCTCAACCTCCATTCGTCTTTGACACGCGTGTTGCCACCGGAGGATATAAAATAAAACGCTAAAATGAATGTAAATAGATGTAGATAGAATTTTTCTCTCCACCATAAGCTAAAAGATGCTTTTCTCCGCGACCAAGAATTGCAGCCAAGCAACTTTTTTTTGTTCTATATCGAACAGGAAAAAAAGCATAAAAACTCGTGCAAAGAATTTGTAATTAGACAATTCAGCCTATAGGCTCATCATAAGTGAAACTAGGTGGGAAACAAGTTTTAGGCAGCTGTGTCCAGAATACTTTAAGAAGATTTTTTTTATTACTTCCATATATATCGTCTACTTTATTGATGTTTGCTAACGAATTGTGGCAACGGTTTCGCTTGCCTGAATAAAGGCTCAAAAAATTATTAGTTTTATTACTTTCCTCGGGTAATTCACTAAAGTCAAGAAGTTTTCTTTGTGAAAAGAATAAAGATACACTTTACAAGTCTGTTCGTTCGAATGAATATTAGGTATTGCATTGGGTAAAAGAAAAAGCTATGCCCTTATACTTGATCGAAACAAAAGCGTTTACTGTTAGAACTGGCGAATAAAAGAAAATTGACCCAAAAAAAAGAGTGTGACAGGAATAATCACGGACAAAGACACACTTTGAACTATTTGCGTGCTTTGATTTTTGATCTTTACAAGAATAAAAGTAAAATGCAAAATCATTTAAAGCTCTTTAAAGAGCTCTTCAAACCTTGCGAAATCCTGGCTTGAAAGGCAAACTTTTTTTCGAGTAAATAGTAAAGACTGGTAGAAGCTGGCGAAGTTCGAGGAAGGATGACTATTACGAATTTGGAGGTTACATATACTAATTTTTACTGATATTCTATAAACCATCAGCAGGATCACACAATCATATTTTACATGCATTGTCAGTTTTAAATTTCCATTACAGTTTGGTTTGGTTGAATTATCATCTAAAAAAAGTAAAATGGTGAATAATAGAAAATCGGCTGTGACAGTAAAGGTGGTCGAGAAGTTTAAGTGGACAAGGATCCACTTGAAACTATTTACATGCTTTGAAATTTAATCTTTTTAAAAGAATATAATTAAAATACAAAAGAATTTTAATTTAACTGTTAATATTAATACAGTAATAAAATGTGTCGAGTAAAACGCATGCAATTATGAAGTCATTTGTGACGCGCGTGGATCTGCGTGCAAACCGTGACCGCGGACAGTGACTTTGACTTGACGCGTGACTTGTTCGCCGGTATGTGTCGCTTGAGTCGTTTTGCGCGCCGGTCATCGGGCAGGCATGAAAAACGTTAGGGAACTGAAACCGCTTCTGCGGTCAAGGCCTGTTTTTCTTTTTGAGAATGTTACAAATGTGGATTTACTTTCAAATGTTCGAGAATGTCAGCGTAGATTTTTTAAAAAAACTTCGAGGCCATGCAGACTTGTCAACAATCCAGATTTACCCCGGCAAATATCGAATTATCGAATCGACTACTTTCTGAATTGTGAATTTGCATTGTCATGTGTAGCAATTGCCGTATTTTTAAAGGGGGCGACATTAAACGTTTTCTTGACACTGGGAATCCGAAAAATTGTTATAACCGTGCTAAATCCGGAGAGTTGGAATTTTTGATGGTTGAATTAACGTCACACTAGAGCCACAGTTGCACGTCTGATCATGCTACCCCCTTGTGTGTCTCCCTTATACCTCGATGCGGTTTTTTTTCAAATTTCCAATTAGTTTTTTAATTAAAAATAAAAATTAGTCTCTATGTTAAAGTATAGGCTTTTAAAATGTCAGGAGCCATAACAGCATGAAATACTCATCTTAAAACTCCATTCTTTTTCTGGAATGGGAGTCTCCCTTATACATCGATGCGGTTTTTTTTCAACTTTCCAATTAGTTTTTTAATTAAAAATTCAATTAAGTCAGCCAAAAACGAATACGAGGTTCGTATCGGAATAACATCACGGAGGCGACGTTCGTCTGCTAAAAAAAGCGTAATTTGAGATGTTATATTTATGTTCTTTTTAAAGAACAGTTACTCTCTGCTCTGTTCTTCAAAAAGAACAATTCTTTAATTTGTTCTTTTTACAAAAGTTGCTTTACACGTTGAAGAATTCAGGTAAATATAAATCTTTATAAAATCTTTTAATTTCAGTACTGATAAAAAATATCACGTTGTTAAATCTTCCTCGGTAAGGTCTGCGATTTTGTATTTGCTACTTTGTCTTTTTAATTTGTTGTTTGCCGCTATCGGGTTGCCATCGAGGCTTCGATGATGTCATCGTTACTGGCGCATCAGATTTGGCGCGTTTATCTATTTTGTTGTTAATTTAAATTACTTTACGGTTATCTGACTCGTGCGATAAAGTAAACAAATAAAAGTCGGCACATGTTGAGTTATTAAATACTTTCTTCATTAAAATGAACAAGGTTTTTTTGTTGTGTGAAAAAGGTTTACAGATATTTTTTATTATAAATGATTTTGCCTTAGAAATATAATATAGCAAGATATAACATATTTTTTTTAAAAATAAATGTATAAAAGTTTAAATATTTTGGATGATAGGTTAGGTTTTAATCATCTTCGCACCAGAGGGCTATTGGCAACGGCCGTCGTAATTTCGAACTACAGTCAAGTGACGAGCCGTCACCTAAATACGCACTCAACTCAAACTAGGACGTCATTGTACGCGACTGGACTTTAGAGCATATGTAACTATAAAAAATATCAGTTGTTAAATCTTCCTCGGTAAGAAGGCGACCTCCAACTTTTTTTTCTTGTGGTAAAAGCGACTATTTCTTTTCTTAATTTTTCTTTCGGAAAGTGCCTACAAACTGGTGTTTTCGTTTGATAGAAAAAAAAGACTTAACACCTTTCATGAACGCTGCGTAAATTAAAAAAAATCAATTTAAAAAAATCAGCAATTAGTTTACATACGAACGATTCGCGTATTAAGGGTCATTCACAGGTGGTGCGAAAATGTGTGCATAGTATGTTGAATGTAACTTCAACTTTTGAAATGGTGATATCTCATAGGAATAGTGATTCGTATAAGAATGTGACATTCCTTAATCCAGTGATGTGCGAGCTTGCTCTCCTAGGGGCACCAGCCCCTAACGTGAATGAAAAAAGAGCTAATATTGAGAGATAAATGAGATTTAAGGTCATAGATAATATATATTGGTTGAAAAAAGTTCTTTGTAAAACAAAATGAAAAACCATTCCATACTCTTCATTTTTAGGCCACTTTCCTTTTATCTTTTATTCAAAAGAATAAAAAAAAAAATAGAAAGTAGGTATTGACATGCTGGAGATGTCCGTCTGTTCGTACTACCTTCCAAAATCGTATAAATGACATCCGAGACCTATCTTGTATACTTTTTGCCCGTCTGTCTGTACGTCCGGACGGACAGCAAAAATATAGTCGACCAAATATTTTATATTAAAATATTTTTATCAGGGATATTGTTACGTTCTTCAAATATTTTGAATTTGTAGTCTCCGAAATCGGCACAATAGCATAATATTGTAATAAGTATGTATGATTAAGTAACAGTTGAGAGAGACAATGCTATTTGTAAGTATCATTTAAAATAAAAGTTCTTTTTCAGCTGTATATACCTGTACATTAATTTTTTAGCCTTTTAATATGGAATTAGCGCTGTCTTTATTAAAAAACAAAATTTTTCAGAGGTCTTATAATTGGGTTGTAGCATCCAACAGAGCTATAATTTGGGCTGTGGACTTATAATTGTGGCTGTAGCTATAGCAGCTATGAAGGAACAAATTATAAGTTCGGTATACCATACTAATTATAATGCTTTTAAAAAGGCTTTACAAAACTATGCAAACATAATTATGTTGTTATTATTATTGAAATCAAACAAACTGTGTTATAGTTACCGAAGTTTTAAAAATTAATGAAATAGGACAAGATTTTGTGAAAGAATTGGTCAAAGAGCAACCCCCCCCAATATCCTACCCCTGTTGCTCTTTTTCTCTATTTTAATTAATTGCTTAAAAAAGTGGGGAAACATTAATATATTTGACTTCAATATTCAACAAAGTCATGGAAACAATTGTCAACAATTTATTGGATCTTGTCTGACTCCGTCAGACAGGTGGAGGATAAGGAACAACAACAACTTCAATATTCAAGGAAGCTTTTTTTTTATAATTCAAAGTCGAATTGAAAGACTGCTAAAAGCTAAAACACGTGTAAATTCTATTTTAAAAACTATTGTCTGTTTTCACCTATACTAACCTATTAACATCCGCATAATATTTAAACCTATTTTGTAACATAAGATTTATAAAAAAATCCGGATAGTCACATGTTGCAAGATGGGTGACTCACGTCTTTGAAAACCAGTCTTTCCCGCAAAACGTCTACATTCTACATCTACTTTATGAGACTGTAACCGTCCACCACACCTACCCTCTACTTTCACTGCGTTGATCGTGCAGCTGGTTCTTCATGTTTCGACTTTATTCTAAAACATCCTTTGTTCTTTTCAGAACATTTCCCCCCCTTCATTTTCTTATTCTCCCCATCTACCCTACCGTAAAGCGCGGGAAAAAAACTTGTGGGTTAGTGGTGCAACAAGAATGTTACGCCAAGCTCGTGAAAACAACATTCGAACCGGATTTTCGTCTGTTTGATTAATATTTTGTCTAACGAAATTACGAGATTGGAGAAGTTTTGATGTTGAAAGCTTTGACTCTATACATTTTGGATTTTGATTACATGTTTTCCAAATAAGGAAAATATTTCTAACATTTCCAGAACATTAATTAATGAATTACGGAGAGTCGGAGGCGGATATCGCCTTCAGGGCATTTACACCATATGACTATTTATTCTCTAGGCTCTAATCCTCCGGACAGTCCTCACACATTCATGTGGGATGTACACTTTACAAGGTACACAGACCCTGACTATCGAGAGCGCCAATGAGGACATAACCTTTTTCTCATGATCCTTTGTACGAAGTACATGTTCGTTCTTTTATTTAGGCTCTCTATCCACACTGCAAAGCGAGCATAAACTAATCCAAATGTGCCGACTATCCACACACACAGATCGACTAAATTTTGCTTCCGAAAATGTGTTTGTTTATATAATAGAAGAAAAAAAAAGCATGGTATTGGGGGATACGATACGGGATTACAACTGATGTTTTGAGAACCTAATATAGTAAAAGTCATCAAAGTGTCTCAACTTAGATGGCTTGAGACTTGGCCACATTAAGGATGGTTTAAAATGACTGAGACAACCTTGGCTAAAAAACCGGCTGTAGTAATGACTAATGAGGAAGAAGAAGATGGGGGATACGGACAGACAGAAATCCCCACAATGTCAATGCCCATTTTTTTTAATAAAAAAATCAAGCTAAAATTAAGTACTGTATTACTGTACATATTTTTAAGCCTGGCTTCCTTTTATTCACAATTCTTATTAAATAAGAATTTTATACATTAATTATCGCAAATAGTTTTAGGCAAAAAAAAAGGGATTTTTTACGATTTATCGAAAAAGAATTATCAACAAATAAAATATAATTTACAAGGTTGAGTAGGACAAGAAGTGCAATTTCTATACAAAAGAAGAAAAGTTTTAAACTTTCGACATAATCATAAAAATTGTGAGTGTAAACCACTGATCTACACCTCATTTACTTCGATAAACACTATCTTTCAACGCTTTCAACCAAAAGAAAAAAATATATTGGTGGCGCCATCTAGGGATAATTTATAGAAAAGAAAACGACAGGCACTATAATCAAACATACTAGAAAATATAAGAGAAGTTAGGTGCAAAGAACAACATACGTAAAATGAAATTATTGTCAAATATATATATATATATATATTTTAATTTCGGCCACTTCTTTTGTTTTAATTTTCCCACCACATAGTTTGTAAGTTAGACAAAGACAGGGACAATGCAAGCAATTGGGTTGTTTAAGAAACATAAAAAGTTTTACATTTTGACATACATGATAAAGGTTTGTTTGTTAAAAATTCAAAACCAAAGTTTCATAGTTTAAAAATTTATTTTAAAATTTTGAAAGATCCTCTCATTTGAAATTTACTATGAATCGTAGCAAATAACTCATTCGTGCTCCGATATTTGACGTCATTTTAAAAGAAACCAAACCTGATATCAAAAACCGAAACAGTAGGCAGACGTGTACTTCCGGTAATACTTTTACGGGCTTAAATGGCAATGCTGCTTACCATCCAATAACAAAACACCACGCTTATTTCGTGCGGTGAAATCGGTGAAATTGGAATGGTTTTCGAATTGTATTGTTTTTTTTCCTTGAGTGAAAATAAAAGTATTTCTTAAATTTGATGATATGATCTTTGTTGAAACAAGTGCATAAATATCGTTAATTTTATATTTCACATTATATGTTTACTACTTATGTGATTATAGTTAATATGAAGTGACTTACGAGCGACGGATTTGAACCTTATCTCATGTCTGTGAATAGTTTAAATAAAATTTGACGTGTGATACTATAACTTTTGAAAACATGGTGCCATCTGTTCACATTTTTGTTTCAGTGCTGTACATTTTGAAGGAAATTACCGGTATTGAATGTAAGCATCTGTTTTTATTGTAATAAATATATGGCGACTTTTACGTCATCTGCTAAACTTTTGACAGTTCGATATAAACTGACTTGGATTGCAATTTTTTTACTGTTTTTAAAATATAAAATTAATATAAATCTGTAGAATTCACTTACAAGTTTGTAAATGTTTGAAGTTTCTTTGGCATCAAGTGAATCTGATCTGTCAATATTTTCCTGAAATTTTTAAAACTTTAGTACAGCTATGATATAATGGTCGGTCTGTTTTTTAGCGACACTTGACGAGCTTGAAAATTTAACGTTGGGTTGATATACATATACTCTTGTATGAAATATGAAGTTTAATGTTTGCCACATTTGATCATTTTTGTTGCTTGGTGGCATATCGCTAAATCGAGACCGGCCATTATATCGTATAGCTGTTCCACGTAGGACAAGAAGAAAACCCAGTAATAAAGAATCTCATTGGTGATGAACCTCACCCAAATTTATTTTTATTCCTGTATGATATTGGTATTTTAAACTTGATTTAATTTAGTGTATTTTTAACACCATTTTTTTAAGACGCTTACTTCTAATTAAAAAGTTTGGCGCAGTATAGCCATTTCTGGCTTTTAGGCCATAAACACCAATTAACCAACTATGTAGTTCAATTCTGGCTAGGATCAGATTTACTGTACGGTCCCCCTTGGCGCGATTTTCCGGATTTGGCGATAAATAATTTTTTCTGGCAACCTGCCTGACTTCGAATAAATATTCGAATTCTATGACTTCGCACCAATGACGTTTTCCGGCAACCCTATCGGACCGTTAGTGAGTTTTCATAAGAAATATTCCCATGCGATCTTTACTTTGAATCGTGGTTTTTTAAAAAAAGTCGTCAAAATACGGAACTTTGGTGCGATTTTGGAAAGTTCGCCAAGGGGGACCGTACAGTAATCTACCTTTGGCTATGTTTCAAGCTTTACAATTATTTTGTAACAAGTTCTCTAAATTTAGTTGAACTACGATATCCTTTGAAATTTCAGCTAGTTATAATTTTTTTTTATGTTCATAAGCAGCAAACACACAATATTTGGAAAACATTTCAACTTTAATAGGATTCGATAGAATCATCAGATTTAACTATCTTTAATATTTCAGGATTTCTAAATGTCTCTAACAATTTAACACCTGCATTGCAGCTTACGTTTCTACATTTTAAATTTATTCAAGGATATAAGGTTAGGTTGCGTTGGGTACCAGCTTATGTGTTGGCTTTGTATCTTATCTACTCATGAGGCACCTTTGTCACTAGCCCTCATGTAGTTCTAATGCAACGTTTGCTCAACTAAATCAAACTACTAAACTACTATAAGTTATCTGCCTTACAGTACTTAGTTTAAACATTTGTAATTTATTTAATCAAAGAATTTCCTTTTGAGATTAACTTTTTGCATATGAGTTAATTAAATATTTCTCCTAGGCCAAGAGTTTGAAAATCCTGAAATTGCTCGTCACTTGAACATGGGACGGGACCTGTTGACACAGGGTCTCTATGACGATGCCTTGTCCCATTACCATGCAGCTGTGGGTAAGTTGGTCTGGCTCTCTTATATTTATTAAATTTTTATATTTGGTAAATGTCTATTAGTTTGATAGCTTTATAAGAGCCATTTAGAAAGTAAAATTTAACTGCTTGTTTCTTTAACAGCTCATGATATTCTTGTAATTTTTGTGGAGAACATATTTATTGATCAATAGAATTTTGTTTATGATGTTCTCAATTAGAGATTTTATATTTGAAAGGTGTAGTTGCAAAACTCACATTTTTAAAAGTATAACTAAGATATAAGGTCCGGCCCACTTGGAGATCTCGTCGAATTGAATATGTGATTATTAAAAGTTCCCAATGAACAAACCGGACCCTATGTCTTAATTATACTTTAAACGATGCAACCTTTATTTTTCGTATCAAAAATTAATGTTTTTACTAAGTTATATTTTAAACACTTGGGCAATTATTTGCCAGAATAACTTTTTAGACTCGTCCATGTTAAAAGCAGGGTTCGTACGCCTCCTGAAAAACTCCTGAATTTTATTTTTTAAGGGCCCTTATAACTCCTGAAATTTATGTATCATCTCCTGATATTTTCCCCCCTCCTGAAAAAATTGACAACATGAATCGTTTTTCTTTTTTCTCATTTGGTTTTTTCCTGTACTTTATCAGGATGTCTACCAAGTCATGAGATTAGAACAAAGGTCACGAAAATTTAAAAAATTGCCAAAAAAGGCAATTCCCCCCCCCCCCCAAAAAAAAAAAAAGTTTTGGCTTTTGCACCGAAGCCTCAAATTTTCCACAACATTTATACACCTTGTTTCCTTCATTTTCGGTTTATTTCACCAGACCAATACAATAATAAACAAACATATTCAAATTTATTTTGCGATACCTCCTGAATTTACATCGCTGCACTCCTGAAAAACTCCTGAATTTTACTATCATAGATAGAGTACGAACCCTGTAAAAGTGTAAAATGAACTACAACAAGAATTTCTGTAAAATGTTTCATCTTAGAAGGAAATAATAATAAATGTATTTTTTTTATGGGTTCGGTTGTAATTTTTTTACGACCGACACCATTAGTAAATATTAAGTTTTTAAACAGGTTAATAAATTTTTTCAGAAATTCTTGCTGTAGTTCATAACACTTCACTTCATTTTGTCCACTAAAAATATTTTAACCCTGAAAAATATTGGTTTTTAAGTGAAAATTTTAACAATCTTTTATGTCCGACACCTTGGAATTGACCATTTCTGTAATAAGCATTTTTTGCTATCTAAGCTTAATGCGATAAGAAAATTCCTTTTTCTTCATCTTCAACAATAATTCATGCTACACAAGTTAACATTAACAAGTTGACTATTTTATCCGTTTAAAAATGATAATTTTGTTTTCTTTTAGAGGCTGACCCTTACAATTACTTAACTTATTATACTCGTGCTACTGTGTACATGGCAATTGGAAAAATTGCCTCGGCTATCAAAGATTTAACCAAAGTTATTGAATTAAAGCCGGACTTCGCAGCTGTAAGTAAAATATATTTTGCTGTTGTTGTGTTGTGTACATATTAGTGTTAATTTTATAGATAATCATATCCACTACATTTTTCCTCATTTATTAGGCTCGGCTACAAAGAGGGAATATTTTATTAAAACAAGGGAAGTTAGATGAAGCTCATATTGACTATGAAATGGTGGTATGTACTTGATACTATGTTTTTGTAATGTTTAATATGTTATTACTTTTTAGCTTCCACACTACGTTTATAACGTAAAAAGTGGAAGGTATTATAATCGTTCAGTCCGTCTGTCCGTCCGTCTGTCTGTCACCCACTTTCACAGAAAGAACCACAAGTCCCAGAGACAAGTGGGATACGTCATTTTAAAGCAAAAAATCAGATTAGGCTACATTCCAAATTTCATTAAAAAATTTAAATTAGAAGTTTATTTAAAATTTAAATAACTAAATTTTTTTTATCTACATTGAAATAACATGCAAATTCTATTTTTATTCAATATTTTCACTGTTGCCATTTCGTTAAACGTACGAGAAACTTTTGTTAAAATAAAAATACACTTTTGAAAAAATATTTATTTATGTGATATAATTCGGTTTGGATTGTTGTATTATCACAATAGAGTTCTTTTAATGGTTCTATATATATGTATGTAGAAAGATGCATAGAGAATTGGCATAAAAAAATATGCTAAGTTTCGCTTTTATTTTTAAAGAATCAATTGTACAAATTATAAATTTTTTGAACTGTAAATTAATTTAACAAACTATAAATAAGTTAATTTTCGAAAGAAATGTAAATGGGAAATTGTGGCGACAAAAATATTTATTAAAAAGATTACATCATTATTCTTCGAACTTCAAACAAATTTAGCAAACGATAAAGTCTAATTATTAAACTGAGAAAGAAGATTAATGAAAATAGTTAATTTTGGCGTTTAAAACTTTGAATTACAAATCGCTAAAGGCCCTGTTTTTATTATAATTAAATCACATTTGCCATTCGCAACAATCGCTCGAGAAACTTTAATTCTTTTAGACAATAAATTAAAATAAATTTATTTTTGCGACATCGATCAGTTTGAAATGACGTCAAATATATTTCACTACGGAATCCTTGTATGTTGATATGAAATGTTTTCATTCTATTTAAAAGCGAGGAATATGACATATTTATTCTTTAAAATATAAATTAATTTTTGCAAACGATAAGTAATAATTATTGAATTTTCGAAATAAAATAAATGAAACTAGCCAAATTTAGCTTGTAAATGTTAAATATAGAATTAATGTTGTGTTTGGCGCGTTTTTTCCTGTTAAACACAAATATGTGGAAGCGAGTTAAGTGACAGATTCTGTTACAAACCTACTTGTTTTGGAATAATTAATTATTGAAAAGTTTAAATTAAAATAATGTCTGTGTCAGACAACAATAAGTTTTCAAAAATTCAAGATACAAAAATATTGTATGAAGGGAAACTATTGCATACTTATTTTTAAAACTTATTTACTTATTTTTATAACCCTTAATTTCCCTTAATTTCTTATTATCTTATTTATATCTTGTAGTTGAGAACAGACCCTATGAATCAAGAAGCACATCGCAGTTATAGCATAATAGATCCTATAAAGAGAGACATTGAGACAGCTTACATAATGGTCGCTGATCATAATTACCAAGCTGCTGTAGATTTGCTAACCCAGCTCTTGCAGGTAATGATTTTTATTTATATCTTGTTTAATTTTTTTTACAAATTGTTCAGCAAAATTTGTCCTATGAAAACATTTCCTGCTTTTTACTGTATATTAATACTGATTGTAACGATGTGGCCCGGCCAAGTGGACTGGGCATTTATAAAATTGGCAATTGAACAAAGCATCTTTAAGTGGCCAAAATGTCGGCATTTATGTATAGATATTTTTTAAGTTTCACTTTGGCACCAATTTTAATAAATATTGTAGTTATTAATCTAAATTGAAGATCTTAGTGGAAGAACTTGCTATATGGCATTTAAAAAAAATGGTTTTTGGATCAAGGAATATGCTATTCCCACCTTTTACCAAGTTTCCCCTTTTTCACAAGCCTTTAAATTAAGTATATTTTCTACCGTTAGTAGGTACCTCTTTTAACGGATCCAAGTGCAAACTAAGAGCTTTAAAGCTTATTTTTTGGTTATGTATAATTTTTTTCCCCTAAAATTACAACACTAATACATTAATTTATAAACAATATGTATAAAGTTAACGTATACAAGTTATGCTATTGAAATTTTATTTGTTAGGCAATTTCTTCCTGCAACAACTCCTACCTGATACTGCATTATGTTTTTGTGACTAGTTTTGTTTTGTGATATTTGTTTTCGTCAAGTATATTAAGTGTTAGTTTGTGCTTATTTTAATAGAATTCTTGCAAAATGGTTAAGTTACAAGGACTTATTTGGAAGTTTTAACTTTAAATGGAAATTGAGTTGCCCTTCAAAACCAAAACAGTATACTCCTGATTATCTGCAGAGTTATGCTTGGAAATAACAGCCACAGCCAAATTCATCAAATTGTTTATCTGCATGAACGACACCTAATTTTCAAAAAAATTCTGCATGGGGGTTTCTTGTTCTACAACAATGTCGCACTTATTAGCTGGTTTTGTTGTGGGGATATAGATTATGTGCTTCAAGTGCAATTTTAACTTAACATAATCAAACTATTTTCCATCCATTTAAATGCCATTTTATATGGACCAATCAAGATAAAAAAAATAAACCTATGTGTGTACTTAATGTGATAAATATTTTGCCACTGATTGAATCATAGTTAAAAGAAAGCCATTTTGTGTTTGTAGGATGTACCTTGGGACACCAAATTACGAGAGATGCGTTCCGAATGCTACGAAGCGATTGGCGATATGATGAATGCTATCAGTGATCTCAGATCTATACTCAAGTCTCAAGCAAACAGTCAGTTGAGATACCTCAAGTTGAGTCAGCTTTACTACGAAATCGGGGAGACGGAAGAGTCTTTAAAGTATTTAGCATTCTTTAAAATTTACTTTTCAATCCTATTGTCTTAATTTTCACTGATTGTTATACTTTTAAGGTTTTTTTTTTTCAAAGTTGAGGATTATATTGATAGCATAAAGGCTACTTAAAAAGATTTTTTTGCAGTATGGTTGGCGTCGGGTTTTAATTATATCTAAGGCCAAATTAAATTATGTGATGCACAGTTTAAAATATTTTCTGTTAAGAATTGTTGCAGTAAACTTGTCATACATTAAGAATCAAAGTTTAAATGCGAAGCCAGAAGAGAATCTAGAATTTTATGGCTTGTGTTCTGACCACTCAGCCAATTGTTCCTAATTAGTTCTAAATTAAGAGAAATTTTCGCATTGCAAAAACTTGCTTTTCACATTGAAAAATCCTTACATAAATTTTTTTTTTATTAAAATGTACTTTTACTACAATTAAAATTTCCCTTTTAACTGTTACTTATTTCTTTGTTATAAACTATGAAGAAAAAGAAATTTAGCTAATTTTTCTCAATTTTCTAGTGCAATCCGAGAATGTTTGAGGTTCGACCCTGACCACAAAGGTTGTTTCACTCACTACAAATATGTTAAGAAGATTGCTGCACAACTAAAGGCTATCCAGACTCTTACAAATGAAGGAAATTTTGATGAATGTGTTACGAAAGCAGAAAGTGCAATTTCTTTGGAGACAAAAGTTCCTCAAATTATGTACTTGCTGAGAGCAAAGCATTGCAAGTGCCTTAATAAGGTATTTTATTTTTAATTCCTTTTGTTGTTATTGTGTCCATGTTAAGCTATTACTATATAGAGCCAAAAGTGATGATGAGTCAAAGGAGTCGTTAATCCTTCTTAGCATCAAGCTTGTTAGGTCAATTTAAGGGTTGATCTGCGATCTAGCCACTTGTTATAACAAGGGCTTGAACTAAGCACTTGCACCTAAAAAGCTGGTAAATATGTCATTAAAAAAATGAGGTTTTTGGATCAATGAATATGCTATTCCCACCTTTAAAGATTCCAAGTTTCCCCTTTTCCATAAGAAAAGTTTTCAATGAAGAGATGCCTTCTGATTCATACTCGTATTCAAAATAAATGTTGTTGTATTTCTTCAATTTATATACGATTGTTTCAATTTTGTGTCACTGTATATTGCAGTAAAAAGAATGATAGAGGGCTGGGAAAATAATTTTTTCATTTGCCTTTAGATTCAATAAGTCAAAAGGTTCCTGAGAAAACTAAAAATTCAACTGCATCTCTCCATGTCAGTTTTGAAAGACAATCTATGTGTTATTTAACATTTTCTGTTTAATAATATATGTATCCACACCGTTTAACTGTAGAATTTTATTCCAATTATTTTTTTGTCAATACAAAATCAAGATGAGAAAAGCTAAAAAGGTAATATATATGTTGAATAGCCCAAAGTTGACAACAACCGAAGCGTAACCTACACAACTATAATCTTTCTCAGTCCTTCAAGGAGTTACTAAGTGTGGTTGTTAGGGCCTTGAGGGGAAATTTCAAGATGTGGTTCAGCTCTTTATATTTTTTAGTACCATGAAAAACTACATATTTGCACCTTGTCAACTTAGTATACAGTTTAAAAAGGTTAGCATGACATTGAACTTTTAAAATTGTATGCTAAGTTTTTGTGTAAATTTCCTTACGATAAATATGGATTTGTTTTACCAAGATAATTATAATTCTAGGCGAAGAGGTCCATGGAAGCAATTACAGCTTGTACAGCTGCTTTAAAAATAATGCCGGATGATGTTGATGTTTTGTGTGAGAGGGGGGATGCTCACATTGTGAATGAAAACTATGAAGATGGTAATTATTTTTAAATATCAAATTCAAAATAATATTAATAATAAGACTAAGCTATAATATTTTTCTGCTAAAAAGTTGTCCTGCATTACTCTGTTTACATATTTTATTAGTTAAGTAGTCCTAAAATATACTTGTTTCTATACAGTAGAGGCTTGATTATCCGATCTAATTGGGATCAGAGGTAGGTTGGATAATTGAAAATTCTGGATAATAGAGAATTTTCATTAAATAGTTAAATTTATAGTACAGATAGGAGCGCCCAAAGTCCACGGAAATCTAATCTGCCAACGTCCAAAATCTATGCTGATTTTGTAGCTGTAAACATTGAATTTTTAGTATTAAGTTATCTCTGAAACTGAGTGCTAAACTATTATTTTTAATTTAGTCGAGTTCTAGGAAAAGTGCTTATTATTTGTTTTATAGTAGATATCACTTGGAGAGTCTTGATTTTAGAATATTCTGGGAGTTTCCTTAAAGTTTAAGATTGAAAGAAATTTGCTTTTTCTTATTTAGTTATCAAAGTTTTGTTATCTTAAAAGCTCCTCAGTTTCCTGATTTCGTAAACGCTGCAATTTCCCAATAGAAAAAATAAATACTAAAAAGGTGCCAGAATTCCAATTTCAGAATTGCTGGAGATACCCGATTTTTTAATGGTTTCAGTATCGCCAGAGATTCCTCACTTTAGAATCGCTGTAGGTTTCTGAAGCTGGTTTCTTTTGTGATCAACTGAGAAGCAGGGGTGCAGAAAATGTTTTTACTCCCAATATTTCCCCCAATCCGTTTAAAAATTTCCCAGAATTTTATTATATGTTATAGACTTAACATAAATTCTGTATTTCCTTAGGTATAGAAAATTTTACGATCAGGGATGTTAGTGCTTGTTGAACAAAAAAGCTGAAATCCAAACCAAATGCTTGGTTTGAAAAACCAAAAAAGCTGAACTAAGCGTGACCGATAAAATTTAAAATTCAACAATTATCACGACAAGATAAATTTTAAATAATTATATAATACTATACTACTAAATTTACTTTTAATATCTTTTTAAATACTTTAAAATAAGTACATTTTCTTTTATTTATGGTGTTTGGGGAGGGGGTCATATTCATCAGATTTCTCTATGAACATGTTTTGCTGTTCATTCATTTGGTATATTACTTTCAAGTTTTGGCCGTTTGCCAGTTTCATAAGGCTGGCAATTTAGGCACCAGGTTTTGCAAAAATAATAATAATAATCTTGAGTGCCTTTTTGGGATTGAAATCCTCAACTTTTGGTCTTATTTGTTAAGAAAAATTTCAAGCACTTTTCCAGAAAAATTCAAGGACTAGAAATTTACTAGCAACATAAAACCTAAATATATAAAGCGTGTATACACCGACACTCCATTTAAAAAAGGAGTAGGACACTTGATCAGAAAAAATATCCTGGTCGTCCGACTTGGCCTGAACCGGAGCTACAAAAGTGACGAGATACTCTTCCGATCACGCAGAGCCAGAGAACTGTCAATCATTCTGATGCAATGTGACGTCATCGGTAGATTTCGTGAAAATTACTAGGCCGCAAAAGAAGCAAATCAGGAAAGCATTATTGGACTCCTCTTCTAATGGGAGAGTGCACTGGCTGGACGAGATTTGAAGACATCTTTCGTGTAACCTAATCTTAATTCATCTCCCCATTTTGATTGAAATTTTTATCTTCATTATTAAAATCTGTTATTTTAACCTATAGTTTATTGAAATTTAAGTTTAGTTTCACCTAATTACGGGCACCGTAAAAATGGTACGGTGCGAAGAAAAAGTAAAAATCGTTTTAAAAAAAAGAAAAGTGCATTGCAGTTGTAGCGAATCGGTTGATTTATTTTTATCGCTGTTTCGGTGAATTTGCATTGCAAATTGCGATACCACTTAAATCGAACCCTGGTTTGGACCATCCGTACAGTAACTGGCGATGGCTACGCTATTTGACACAAGGGGGGGGGGGGATGGCGTACGGATGCGATCAACGCCCGATGACATGCTGAATTTAGGAGACAAAAGCGGTACGCTATTTTGGTTTGTTAGAACAAAAAAGTAAATTAACGGTAGGTTTTAAAACAGAAAACGAACGGCTGGTCAGGGAATTTTGTAATATATTGTTAAAATCGAAAACAATTGAATATTTTCCACAAAATTTCCCCAGATGGCTAAAATTTCCCCCGATCTAGGATCGCTGGATCGGACATATTCTGCATCCCTGCTGAGAAGTTTTCTTTTTTTATTTCTATAACATTCTATTCAAGTTAACATAGGGCCCGTAATACCTAGAGGTCCGCATTTTGTCGAAGTCAGAAATTTTTAAAAATGTATAAAATTACCAACACTTTGCTGTAAAATTAAGTATCTTTTTTTTTATTTTAGCTGTTTCCGATTTCCAGAGAGCTTCAACAATTAATGAACATTCTCAACGAGCTCATGACGGTGTAAAACGGGCTCTTAAGTTAGAAAAACAAGCAAAGAAGAAAAACTATTATGCAATATTAGGTGTTAAGAGGTTGGTGAAATTTATTTATATTTTAAATTTTTTTAACTAGACAAAGTATTTAAACATATCAAATTGAGCTGTTAATCTGTGTAGCTTCAAATGTTATACCAATTGAAAGTAAAAGTTCAAATATCAATAAATTAATAACTAAATTCAAATATTGAAAATAACATATTTTAAAAATAAATGTTTAAATAAATAAGAACTATGATTAAACAGAATCTATTCTTTGTTGAAGTCATGTATGCATTTAATGTATGTAATATTTTTGTCACAAATCAAGCTAAAAATAATTTTAAATCTTTAATTGTGATGCCTATTTAAGTTTGTTAAGTTAATAATATAAAATGCAGTTTAAAATTCTTCATATGCTATTTTTTTTTATATCTTACTTAAACAGGTTGATGATAGTGTCAAGTAAAAAAATGGTTAAACTTATACAATTTTTTTGATTTTTTAAAAATATTATTTAAACAAGTATATATCAAAGATGTTTTATATTTAAAAAAAATTCAACTAAATATTTAACTACATTTTAAGTTATGAATTCAGATTCTTAAAATCTTATTTAAAAAAAAACATGGATTGGTTTACAGTAAAAAAATTATTACAGAACTGCTGGAAAGCGTGAAATTCTTAAAGCCTATAGGAAGTTAGCTCAAAAATGGCACCCAGACAACTTTCAAGGTGATGAGAAAGCCACAGCTGAAAAGAAGTTCATTGACATTGCAGCTGCGAAAGAAGTCTTATCAGACCCCGGTAAATGGGCATTAATTTTGATATTCAAGTCATAAATGTTTGTTTACATTTGTACAAAATATTGTTATAATAAATTACAATATATTTTTATACACATTTTTTTCTATGTGAAAGGTCAGTTTACCAAAATAAGAGGAATCCCATGCTTTTTCTCTATTAAGGATAACATAAATTATATTTTTCTGCTAAGTAAACATGTAAACCGTATGTTGCAACATTACCTGACCAGTTTGTAAAGCAATTAATTCTGTCCCTAGGCAATTATTGGTTGTATATATTGGTTACATTGCATTGTAGTTTGTACAGATAGACTAGTTATTGGAAGTTTTTTAGGTTTAGTTAAAAAATATAAATTATTTTTCTTAAGCCTATTTTATTAGATTTGTTTTGATAGATGCCTAGCCTTTTATTTTTATTCATTCTGGGACGCAGAATCTTCAAAGAATTATTATCTCAAAGTTATCTTAATATTTATTTAGTTCTTATTGTTCTTTGGACACTTAGCTCTGCCACCTGTATCTATATATCTTCAATTTACACCTTGCATTAAATTTATTCAAAAATATAATTTTTTTTAGTAGAGTCATCATTTCAATATAATTATAACATTTACTATTGTAATAATGCATTAGCATTTACTGTATCTATACCCTAGTAAAAATGGCTGGTGTGTGATAGCCCTAACACCAGCCTTTTTTTTAAAGTATAGGCGTATTGCTTCAAAACATATGTTCTGATAAAAACTTTGTTTCATTTCCAGAAAAACGCCAAAAATTCGACAATGGTGAAGATCCTCTCGACCCAGAAAGCCAACAGGGCGGATTTAACCCTTTCCAACAAGGTTTCAACCCCTTTGAGCGAGGGGGCGGCGGACCTTTCACTTTTAAATTCCATTTTAGTTGATCCACTTGTTATTTAGCCAACCAATCTATCTGGATACAGTGGGACCTCTTTTAACTTGGCCCAATTAAGACCATACACTTGATTGAGAAAGCACAAGTGTTTATTTATCTTCTAACGGTTACCAACGTAAAATTTGATGCATGCTTTCATATGAAATTTTTTATGTTTTTGAAGTTTGTAGTAAATAGTTAAATTTTATTAAAATTAAATTTTATTTTCTTTAATAAATAATTGAGGGTTTTTTTGTGAAACAAAATGTCTTGCAATTAAAGTAACTTTAGATTATATTTTCTTTACAGTCAAATCAAAGATTCAATTTTAAAGAATTTGAGTAAATTGTAAGTGGTAGATATTATTTAAAAGTTAAAAAAAAACGCATTTTGTTGCACACAGAAGTATTTATATCACTTTTTTTTTAAAAATTAGTGCAATTTACTCTTTCAAAGATTACATTTTGCTTTACTGCACTGCCAGTACTACAAGTTTCGAAACTTGGGTACCGTAATGTGAAAAAGAACACTATTGCTTTCTTTGTGTCGAAGCAACTGAAATGTCTGTCTAAAAACCATAATAATAAATTATGGAGATATCTGGTTAACCAATGGTCAGTTAAAAAATGTTCCACTGTAAAGACAATGTAAAAAGTGCCTCTACCATAAGGAAGAGGGGGGAAGTTTCCCCTGTACATAAGTTATTGTAGCTATGCAAATGAAATTTCTACCCTATTTTTTATTACAAAGTAAGGTATGCTTGTGGAAATAGATATAGGCAATATCACGCCATGTGTAGGAAATTAAGACAAATCTCTCATGTTATCTCAATGGGATATTTGTCACATTTCGGCACAGGGTGCGTTACGTTTTGAGAATTTGTTTATTTAGTAATTGAAACCTTTTTACAAAACATGATTCATAAATGCAATCTTAAGTAATAGCTATTAAAAATGCTTTGATGTGAATAAATTTTAATTTCACTTGTGTTAAGGCATTTTTAGTCAAAAACAAGACAAAACTTCTGTTTGAAATTTTCTTTTGTCTAAAAAATTTGTTTGATTGCAGTTTACATCTATTTTATTTTCTGCATCAAATTCTTTAACTTCTCGGCATGTGTTTAGTCATTTTGTTGACTTGAAGATAAGCATCTAGTCAATAGAGTTCTCCGGGGATTTTGACAAACCATAAAAATACTTTTGATATATAAAGTTAACCCAATCCTAAAAAAGTTATGTCTTTTCTACAATGACAAGTTCTTTGAATTTTTTAAAATTTTATTTTTAATGTAAATAATTAAAACAGTAGGTTAAAGACTATAATTAAATGAAATGTATTGTGTTATACCTGGAAACATTCTAGATAGCTACATAGGCATCATATTGGTCATCATGCTGGTGATAACTCTAATCTGGAAAATTGTTACTAATTGTTATAAAGCCAATTTTTTTCAAACGTTAGTTTGGTAATAAAAGTACAAGGGCTGTTTTGAAAGTAGGTTCCGTTTTGAGATAAAACAAAAACTTGCTTACTTTTTATATGCATTTAAGAGATTGTACTCTAATCTATATTTCAACAGACATTTTGAGGTGTATTTGAAGACGTATTGTATGACTTTTTGTGTGTGCCCTATTCACAGAAGTCTGTCGCGGGATTTGATAATAGTTGCAATACTGTCGTTTTAACCTTGGTAAGCGTTTTTGAAGCTAACACAATAACTTAAAATTAAAAAAAAGTTTTTGGCCACAATTATATTAAGAATGAATCGTTAAATTTGAGGACTCAATTGATAGCAAATAAATTGTAAAGGTTCTATTCTTGTTCACATTTTTAGCCAACTTTTTGTAGAAAATCTTCACTAACGACTTATAGTTGCACATTTGAGTCTTCAGCATTGACATGTGTGCATCTTTTCAAAAGCTCTAACAGATTTCCCACATCATACTACTTAGATACTTATGCAGCATTAAGTAGTTTGATGTGTTCATTTCATGTTTTTCTCTATAAAACTTATGAGATCTTATGATCAATTTGAACTTCTTTAATGCCTTTAGAAGTTAAAAACCAAATCACCCAGCGGATTCAACAATCAGCATCAAACTCTATTTCCACTGTCACATTAAATGCTTATAAAAATGGGTTAAATGAATGTAAACAGAGCACCTGAAATATTCTGATCATTGTAAAAACACATTGCGTGATATTCTAAAATCCCTGTATCCAGAACAGCGTTGGAATTTAAAAATGGAACTTGCATTAAAAATAGCCTACAAAGATAAGGTTAAAAAATAGATGAAAAAATGAAAGTTTTTTCTTCTTGCATAAGTGTATCTAATAGTTTTAATATAATTTTAAATATTTTATTTACAAATTGAATTATCATTTTATTGTAATACGTATATAAATAACAAAACTTTTTTGGGTTTATGCATAATTTAAAAAAAAAACAAAAAACGTTTCTTGAATGCTGTACTACTTATTGGAAGATTATATTTTGTTTTGCCTCAGCTTGATTTAAAGTAGTTACATAGTTGTAGCATGGTGTGTTCAATTTCTTTTTAAATGCATTTAACGTATAAAATCGTAAGATACATCAAAGTTCATAAATTTATTCGATGGAGTTTTTGAAATTGATAAATTATGTGATCATTTTATTGTGTTTGTTTAATTTTAAGTTAAGATTACAAAATGCATAAAAAGGTTCATATATCTATAAATGAATTTTTTTAAATAAAATTCTTCATTTTTATATAATTATTGATAAGATATGATAAATGTACTACTTAATTTCTATACATGTGAAACAATTGTACCATTTTTTATTTAATGCATTTTTTATTTATAACAATTAGATGTATTGATTAAAAATTTTGAAAATAAGAGGCAACATTTATTTGTTACAATACATTTGCTTACTTTATTGTGACATGTTCAATGTTTTTTATAGCACTGTAGAATGTACAAAAAGGCATGGTAAAAGTTTTTTAAAAATGAAATTCTACTTATTTTCACACTTTGCCTGTCAAATCTACAAAATTTTCAGTAAATATTAACCTGATGTATATTTTCCAGAAATGTTTTAATTTGGGTATCTTTTTTTAAACAGAAATGTTTAATATTTATCTTATTGTTTGCAAAATAATTCCTAAACAGAAAAAAGTGTTTGTAGAAAAATATAGAAAGATTCTTTGATGCACATTAAATTATTTTGTAATTTTAATTTGATTCTTTAAAGTTTATAAGTTTATTGCAAATCTGCCGATTTTTTTTAGGTGATATCGAATGGCATTGGAATAGTGAAAATGGCTATTATGTGTTTATTGATGAGTTTGAAGCATATGATTGAATTTACTGTGTGGGCTATGAAAGTTAACCATTTAATTTATTTGTCACCTGAAGCTTTGTACTTGATTTCTTTGAGAAAATGTATATAAATATTTATTAAATAAACTGTTGATTTTTTTTAAACTTGAAATTTATTTTTCTGAATTAATTGATAGATTGCACCGCAGCTACCTAGTTTTTAAATTGATTAAAACATCTAAATTCATGACAAAACATTTAAGGCACAGAGAGAAAGAAACCGCGCGTTATACCAGATAATAAAGATTGACAAAAATTTAAAAAAATTTCGCACAATTGTTTTGTTACTTATAATATATAATTAAAGGCATTGGAAACAAATTTTTATGTATCAAATACACTGATCTATTGCCCATTTTTCTTCTGAAATTTCTATCGGATCAGAAAACTACAAAAAATTCTTTGATCGGATCATGGTAAACATGGAAAGTTATAAGAAAAGAATGTAAATCAAATTGAATTTAAACTTAATAATATTATTCAGAAGGGAAAGATGTTTAAAATTTGTTTGATAGTTAAAAGTTCAAAAATGCTTATTTTCAAATTCCTTCAAAACATATAGCCCTTGTGTAGCTCTAGTGCAACGATATATTAAAATTAAACTAACCTAACCTTCAAAACATGATAATATATTAAAAACTAGAAATCTTACTTTTACAAGGTGGATCGTTATATGTAAAAAAGGATCAAGTTCATTATAAATATGTTTCGATCATTTTGAAAGTTTTGGCGTTTGGTGATGCTTTGCATACTTGAAATTTAATCGAATTAAAACCGACAAAATTTAAGAAATAGTAAGAATAAAAATAAGTTGGCAAGGAAACAACTCTGAAATGGAACAAGCAGACGGCAAAAACCGCGCAACGAGAGAATCCGAAGCAACCAATGAAATCGCAGGATATGGAAAAATGAAAACAAGAATTACATCATCTGAAACATTATCATAAAAGTTTTTTACGATTTCCTAAAAACAATTTAAACAAGCATAAATATAATAAAGCATATTGGAATATCTTTTTCGAAAGCTTTTTACTAATTTTAATAGTACTAGTTTCTTTTTTTTCAACCAAGGATGATGAAGGGAATAAGCCCATCGTTGATGTAGCATAACCCAGCAAGCTCACCAATTAAACAAACAAACAGGCAGCAAATATCGGCAAAATATGGTTTCGACAGCAGAGAGAACCTTATTTTTAGGCCCCCGTATTCCTAATCATTTAAGATATTTAGGGAAGTATCTGACAAATATAAAAAAACCCGTGTTTCGAAAAATTTATTAAACTAAGTCCAATTTATTTATATATTCAGTACGTATCGAATCAAAATGGGTATTATTCAATTAAAAATGTTACTATACTTGTTATAGTGATAATAATTTACATTTATGTTTTATTGTAATAATCTGTTATAAGTTACTTGTAAATCCCGTATTTCTTTATTTTGCTATAAGTTTTCTTTTATTTGATAATTAGATAGTTTTATAATTATTTTGTAAAAAATGTTAAATTCTTAGTAATATTTGTAAAAATTTTAAATTTAATTTTGTAAATATTTGTAAAAATATATGTAATATTTGTTTATTAAGCTGCTATATGAATCTTGAAAAAAATGTAGTTATAATATATTTTTGAGTCTTTATCTTCCCCAGTATGTTTAAAAGGCGTTCTATTTTTTTATTTTAAAAAGAAGACATAATTTTTCCTTTATTAACCATTCATTAATAAATAATGTTGTCTTATTACTAATCATTCCTTTTGGTAAGGTTTTTCCTATTGTCTTTTGTTTTTGAAATGGTATTTAAAAATCAATTCATTCAATTTCAATCAATCAATTTAGTTACGTTTTGAAGGTGATAGATGGTTTCAATCTTGTATGCTGTTATGAAATGCTTTGCTTCTTTTAGAGTTTAAGCTTAATTATGTATTTAAATTTCAAAATATTAATAAATTTAGCAAGCAATAATCGATAATTATTGAATTTTTAATGAAAAATTGTTTAATTTTTATGTTTAAAAGTTTAATATGGTGCTATTTTTTAGATGCATGAATTTTGTTTGGAAGGAGTTATAAGTGACAATTTCTGTTACAAACCTACTTGTTGTCTATTATAATATTTACGATTTTTACTTTTTCAGTTGCCCTTTTAGATTTTGAAGGCAAAGCAGTGAATCATGAAATGTACGAAACAATTAAGAGTGCCTCGGAAGAGGGAAATGACATCGACATTGTGTATGGTGCATTGTATGCCTTGTTAAAGTGTGCATTAAGTATTCCCGAAGCATCTCTAAAGCAAGAGGTAACATTCGATTCTTTTTAAGTGTAAGCAAAATTATGTATTTAAATTTTGAAATACAAATAAATTTAACAAACGATAATTGATAATTATTGAGTTTTTGATTAGAAATTGTTTAATATTAGCATTTAAAAGTCTAATATAGAACTGAATGTTGTGTTTGGTTCTATTTTTAGACGCATGAATTTTGTGTGGGGCAGGGTTCCAAGTGACAGTGGTCGGCAACCTTTTTTATTAAAATTACCAATTTTTTAGGTTTTTTTTACAAATTTGGGCTAGGTTGCGGGCTACACTAATTTTTTGGGGAGAAAGAGTGGCTTTTGGACAACCATTATTTATAGTTATAATTCACGGTAGTAGCTTAAATACTTATATATATGCCATCAACAGAGGTCCATCAATAAAATCCTGTTCTGCAAGCTGGATAGAAATGCGTTACATGATGGAGCATGGCAATCATTTTCTACATTATGAATTTAGTTTCTGAAGGCAATCTTAACAAAATAAAATATACATTTTCAATTTTAATTATTTTTTGTAAATGTTTAATTTAATTTATTCAGCTAATGGCAACAGAAAAAAATGGATTTGAGTTAAAGTGGTGGTTTTTTCAGATAATTTGAATTTTCTCCATGAATAGAACATTTTGAACTCTGAAAGTCAAAAATCGTACCTTGAATATGAAATACACATTTGCGCCAAGTTACAAAACTGACAAATGCCTATTTTGGGAGTCTATAAGGTACAAACAAACACACAACATTTAATTTTTCCCAAAAAGCAAAATATTTCAGAGAGTTCTTTAACAATATTTCTGAAGCAAGTATTGTTCTGCGGAAAAAGTTGTGCCTTCCTCAATTAATTGATAAAAAATAGGTTCCTTAAAAATTTTGTGGAAAAAAAGTTAGTAATACAAATACATTCAGTGTAGTATTTAAATGTATTGTGTATCAAACTTATTTTTGAAATCGTGGCTTATTAATTGTCTTTGATAATGTGCATGGATTTAGAGTCATGCTCGGAAAGAGATATAAATATATATGAAAAAAATATTTAAATTGTTTCTGCAGAGAAACTTTTGTGTTCTTCAACAATGTTGCACTTTTTAGAGTATCCTTATGCTGAATGTATAGATAAATATAAATCCATAATATCTTGTCTAAAACTGAGATTGTAGAAGCATACTGTATTATTATTTACAAAATATATTTTACTTAACAATATTTCAGGTTTTGTTAATGAATTAAACAGTTTTTTTATGTACCATTTTTTAATACCTAATATAATAATATTTTTATCAATTTTAGGTTTTTAAAGAAGACCTGAAAGAACTCAAGTAAGTTTTTTTTAAAGTTTTGGTATAAGTTGTTGTAATTGAAAACATTTATTTGTGAATGAGAAAGAAATATTTTGCTATCAGCAGTCAATCAAGTTAATTCTTTGTATTTTTGTGTATTTTAAATATTAAAAAAAATAACCTAGTAAAATTAAAATTATTTTATGATACTCAAGTTTTACAAGATTTTCTAAAATATTTCTTAATATTTTCTCGATTTAACTTAAGTTACTGTTCAAAAATTTTTCTTAATTAAACTTTTTCTTTGTAGGATCCAGGAAGATTATATAGATGACTTAGCAAATTTTGTTTACGGTCAAAAGTAATATATGTATTTATTATTTCAAAAGCATTCCTTAGCACTTTAATCAATAATAATTATAAAATAAAACTTTAATTTTTTATTTGTCTTGCATCATTTAAGATCTGCATGTTTTTGATTGTCATTAACTGGTGTAAGCGAGGTGTTCACTTCTGCAAATACCTATTTTTTTTATTTTTAAAAAGTTACTTAGCAGGATCTGCTATATGTTCCAGAACCTCCCCCCTTCACAGGTGAAACTTTTTACATATTATTAAAACCTCAGCAAAGGTATAAAAATATATATTTTGTATAAGTCCAATATTTTTAGTACAATTATAGTTTTTGATATTAAGTTGGAATTAATAACATATTTTAAAAGATTTCAATACCGTATTTTTACTTAAAATAAGTATATTTATTTCTAAAGTTTAGTGTAACAATAAAATCTTAGAAAATTTCTAAAGTTACAAAACTAACAGATGCCTATTTTAGGAGTCTATAAGGTACAAACAAACACACAACATTTAGTTTTTCCCGAAAGCAAAATATTTCAGAGAGTTCTTTAACAACAAGAAATATTTGATATTGCAAGATTTTATATCACTTGAAGATTTATTCATTATATAGTTTTATCCATTCAACTAATAACTTGTTTTCTTTCAAACCCAGGCGTCAATCTATTGTGTCCAGTCTCCAACACAACGTCCCCCATCTTCCCAAATTATCCGAGTTTAGATGGAGAGTGGATGTGGCTATATCAACAAGGTAAAAACATAATTTATCTTTTTTTTTAACGATATTGTTGCTTTAAGAACAACACCAATTCACAAAAATCTTATGTTTCAGCACATTAAACAGAGTTTTGGAACCAGCAATCATTATAGAAATTAAACTCAGTGATGGAAGGAAAGAAACTTTTGAGGTTTGTGTATTTCTGATTTGTTGTAGTATGTACTTTGACATTATACATTGGATGGTCAGACGTCCATTACACAACTGATATTTTAAAATTGAATAGACAATTGAAGAGCTTAGTGGAAGAACATGCCAAGTGACATTTTTGATTTTTTTTTGTGTCAATGACCATGTTATTTCCTCCTTCAAAGATAACAAGATTCCCCTTTTTCATAAACCCTTAGTTAAGTTGATATTTTACCTATTGTAGGTACCTTTTTTAACGTATCCAAGTAGTGCAAGCCAAAAACATATTCTTGTTTTCACTTAGCACGTTCTTCCACTAAGCTCTTCGATTATGATTCTAATTTTTTAGTTGTATCACTTTTCAGCATAAATTATATACTTTTTTTGTGCTATGTTTGTAACTATGTTCGCATTTGATCCAGAAAGTTTTAAGTATAAAACAATGTTTTCAATTTTATCTCTTAGGTTCATCCTTCTCAATTTCACCGTTTGAGGTTTGCAGTAGCTACTCTTTTAAAGGAAATGGAAAATTTAGAGACAAGAAATATTCTGAAAAACTGAAATTTTATTTCAAGAAACTTGTTCAAAGTATGACTGTAAAATAGGGCACAAGAGACTGTATAAATTTTAATAGTTTATTAAAACATTTTGTAAATTCCACTCCACAAAAATATATTTTTTAAAATATTATAAAAATTACTAATATTTTTTGATTTCTTAGTTATAATGGTATAGCTTTTTAAATTAAAACATTTATGCCTTTACATAGAATCTAGAAAAAACTAAATGTGACAATCCAAAAAAGTTTTCAAAGAATTTTATAACAAATAGGTTTTTATAAAAAGTAATGGTATTCAATTCACATTTTAAAATCCTAATAAAATACATATATATGGTATAAGTATTAATATGGAAATGAAAACATGACCTTTTGGAAAATAAGATTGAAAAACATTTGATCGAATGTCTAAACATTGCACTTAATATATATAAAACAGTCTGAATTTGATATGATATTCTATGCTACATAGGTATAAATATATATTAAGTACTAAAAATACTTTATAGCTAGGAATCTATAATGTCAAGTATGTTTATGCAACAAGACTAGTATGTATTAAGAAAACAATATGCAAATATTTACTATAAATTGTGGACTTAGTAAATTGAATATTAGTAGGTATTATTTCTAAAATCAGATAATCAAAAATTGTGTGCTAAATGATACAAAATTGAAAATCATTTTCCTGTTGAGGAAAAACTTATCATGCAAATATAATTTAAATTATTGTTTGTCTTTTCAAAAGCTATTTGAATCGAAAAGTTTGGCGAACCTTATGGCAAAGATTTTAATGAAACTTTAAATCAGCACAACAATAAAAATTTCACTTTAAAATACTTTATATCTATTAAAATAAAAATGACTGAAGCTTGCACGGAAAATTTTAATACAAACTTGTGTTTATGCTGTTTACCTAATATAAACATTTTGAAGTAGGATAATTTCAACCAAATTAGAACATTAAGACAATGTATAAATGCAACATATTGCATATTTCAAAAAGGCATTATCATCTGCATTATGTAAAATAGGAACAATAAACTTATTTGGCATAAAATGAACTAGAATAGGCCCAATGACTTTCTCTAATAGTTTCGACAAGCTTGGTCAGCTTTACTCCAAACACATTCTCCCCCTATGTATGTGTCCTGAACTTGTAAATCTTGATCTAACATCACGAAATCCGCATCTGTTCCGAAATCCAGTGTTCCTTTCATTTCGGTGATGCCCATCACTTGAGCTGGATGTAATGTGGCACATTCCAGAGCGTTCACTAAAGAACAACCTAAAAGCAAAAAAAAATTATACAGCGTTGCCACAACAAAATGTTGTCAAAATATTAGGGTTTTTCAAAGCTATGTCGAGGAAGAAAAAGGGCTAGATGCGGGTATCATTCAAAGATTAGAGTAAGCAAAAATCATGATTTATGATTGACTTCCAAAATCCCACATGTTGACTACATCAGAAAATCCAGTTTTAGATGGGATTAGAGTAGTGGTTTGCCTACTTTTTAACATATGTATAATTAAAAGTTGAATTTGGAATTTTTAGCTGTTAGGCTGTTTTTAGCTGTATTCTGTTTTAACCAGTTTTTTTAGAAGATGCTGGTGCTGTATGTATACTTTGGCAAAACCCTGATTTATTAATAAAAAAAGCCTAACTTTGAATAAAAAAAATTATTTTTTAATTCAAAGTTAGGCTTTTTTTATTTCTTTCTTTCTTTATTTGCATACGACTTTAGATATACCATTTGGTAAATCTATCACATTAGAGGAACAAACTGAAGATATTTGATACCTTGTGTGCAGATTTGTTCATTATTTACATTGAACTGGCAGGCTTTTTTTTTTAAACAGACACAGTACTATTCGTCTGTAGTTTGAAAAGTTCCCATGTCATATGTAAATACTAGTTCACAACTTGAAATCTGACTTAATAAAAAACATTTTTGTATGAAATAATGAAATCTCTATCACACATCGATATCTTTTTTTTAAAATGAAATTTCCACTCACCATTAAAAATGTATGTAATTTATTTGACAATGTTTTTTTTACAAACGATTCGAGGACTTTTTAGCTATTAAATTTATTTCTTTTTTAAAAACAGACATTTTCAGAAATGAAAATAAACAAAATTATTAAATTTAAGTTGTGGATTAATAACCTTTTTTTTTTTAACAAAAAATGTCTATTTTAGTTAGCTACTTCCTTATTATATTTATTAGAATGTTTCAAACATTTCGTAAATAATATAAAATGGGTTTTAAAAACAGATATTTTAACTACATATTTAGAAAAATGGGAATATTTTACCAGTTTAAAAAGCTTTATTTCATTGAAATATTATACATTTCAATACTTATAAAATTCAATTTAAGGAAGACATTTCTCTTACCTACTGATTCAAGAAGGAATCTAATGCAAGAATCCATTGTTGCGATGCTGTAACAAAACATTAAAAATGTATTACATTATGATTTTTACCCATAAAAAAGAAGACTTTAGAATCATATGCTAACCTGCCACTCAAAGTTTGTGTCCCAGTCAAAACAGCACATGTATTAGTAACTTCAACTTCTTGGTCACCAATATTATAAATTCCAGGTTGCAAACCCATAGCAGACATAGCGTCAGTAACTAACACTAATCCTGAAAATAATGTTAAAAGTATTTAAAAAAATGTAATTAAAGAAATGTTAAATAGCTATTAAAATATTTATTATTTTATTTTCTGTATATTGAGTATATGATGCACTTAATAAAATAAAAAATATGAAGTGCAATATTATGTGTTTGAGAGGGAAGCTGTCATATGATGGTATATAGTACTATCAGGAATCTAATAGGAACAAAAATTATCTTGTTGGAAAAAAACATGATTGAAAAGCAATACAATGAAAAGAGTAAGGTGACAAATTATAGCATCATTGAAACCTTAACATTAATAATAAAAACATATTGAAAACCTCAGAATAATTTATTAAATTTAATATCTAGAAATAACGATTGCACTGACAAATTAAACTAGTTCATTAAAAACCCTATGATTATACATACAATTAAAAAAATATATATTGCATATAGTAAAAATTACCTTTTGGATTTGAATGGTATGCAATTCTCAAGGCAGCTGTATGAGTGTGTATTCCATCAGCAATGATTCCATAAAAAATACTTTTATTTTTGGGCAACTTTTGACTTGTGAGAAGACCCACAAGACCTGGATCGCGATGGTGAAACTGAAAGACAAATATTATTAATTAAAAAGTTGCTCTTCAAAAGGACAAGTCAATACTAGAATATGACATTATACTTTCCAATTTATTTTAGTTCATAATGTTAAAAAAGATTTTGCAGATGGCTGCAAAAGTTCATTTTTTTAGATCTTAATAATTTTTAACAAATTATAGAAATATGATGTTTTGACAGAAGATATTTTTATTTGTAGACTTTTGATATTACTGCTGGTATCTGCTTGGAAAATAACAATATTTTTTTACTAATTAAACTCTAAGCTTACATAAAAAAATAATTATATTACAGTATGTGACTGGGAAGTACAGAATGTAGAACAAGCAAGTGTTGGGGCAGAGTACAGCCTTTGACTTTACAGCCTAATTTCAACTTGGATACTATTGACTAATAGTGTAGTAAAACTTGCAGCACATAGAGTTAAATAAGTTAAGCATAAGTTATAAAGGTAGCACTATATTAAACACAAGATCAACACGATTTCAAAACTCTTGCTAAATTCAGTTTTTCAGAAGTGAAATTTAAAAGTATTTTGAATTTTAAAACAAACATTATACTGGCCTATAAATTACAAAAATAAAATGGCAAAGCTAGTTTGTTCACTTATAGCACAAAAATGGATATTTTTAGAACTTAAAACCACAAATTCTCCTAAATAGATGGACTTCAGAGAATATTAATTTTTTAAAAAAATAGTATCAAAACATACTTTTTAATAGATATCTGTTTGGAAAATATGTTTTAAATAAGAATATATGCATGGAATTTTTGTGGGACCTCAGGAATTTATAAGAAAAAAATGAGTAAATACTATTCTAGACTGGGAAGACATTATTTAGGAGAATTAGACATTACAATACCCCCTACACTTACAGGCAGCATGGCATTGAACAGATGAGTTATAAAAGTAGCACCATGTCGAACACTTCTTTCGCCATCTGAGAGATTACATGCACTGTGTCCTACATAAAATGATATACAAGAAATTTCAAAATACAATTTTGGTAGGCAAGCATAGTGTTGCCCAATCACTAAATATTTCTTTAGTTTCATCGATTTAGCTAATTAAAATATTTTATAATGAAAAGAAACCTATTTTTAAAATAAAGTTATTTTTGTAGGAAAAATTTATTGTTTTATATTTGTGAAATAATAGAATCAATATGAAATTTATAGCAGGCTACAGTAGAAAATTATTACAAATTCATTAAATGAAAACTTACAAAATTTTTGTATTAACAAGCATATTGGCTTTCATTAAACCGTAAAGAACAATTAACAACTGGAAATTTAAATTTGCATTACAAAAAAAAACTCTTCTAGGATTGAGAAAACAAAGTTACCTAATGAAACAGTGACACCAGATCGCACCAGTTCTTCAATAACATCTCCTTTAGGGTCCAATTCTGGTGCAATAGTTATCAACCGAATATTATCTAGGGAGCCATACGTGTTCTTTATTTCTTTTATCCCATTTTCAAGAGTTTTGATGTGTTGAACAGGATGCGCTCCTCTCTTTTCCTTGTTAATAAATGGGCCTTCAACATGGATACCTGTAATAAAAGTAACCATGATGAAAATATTCACCTATTATTTAACCCATCTAGGTTAAAAAAAAGGGCAAACATGTTAACTGGGTTTATTACACAAGATTTTAATTTGAAATGTCATTCTTTCGAAATAACTTTTTTAATTTATGTAACTAGTTACGTTTTAAGGGTACTACTCAAGGATTTAAATTTAATTATTATAAAAATATGTTATCGTTGAATTTTTGATTGTCATTAAATTTTGTGGTATTACAAAAACTAATCATCTAAACTAACAGTCATGGGTTATTTCTTAATCAGGATTCCTACAGCTTAGAGCTAAATTAATTTCTGTAGTTCCTTTGAAACAGTTCGCTTCCAATTCATATTTAATAATTTTATGAGCTAAACACTTTTTTTGCAATGATGGTATTTAATAACATTAACTGAAAAAATAAAATGTAGTCACATTTTTCATAAATTTAAAATATGACATTTTCTCTCCTCTCGTTAAAAATATGCAAGAATTTGAATTATGAAGTTTCTTGATTATAAAAATAAATGCATACATACCTAATACTCCAGCACCATGTTTGCTCCCATTCTTAATCTTTATTTTGGGAACTATCTGTAAAATTCCTAAATTAAATTGGAATAAAACTTGAAAGATTCATTTTTTATAACATATGTTAAAAGTTATTTGGAAAATGTCTACACTTTATTAAAATAATATTTCCAATACAATGAAATTTATGCTATGGAATTTTTTTGGATATTAAACTGACAGCTTCAATAATTTACAGGGACAGAAATCTTTTTCCAAAACCAAATTACAACTTCCAGCAAATGCCAATTTTTTTGCATGAAAAATATTAATACCATAAAAGGAATGACACCATAAAAGCCCATTCCTATAATTGTAAAGCAATTAGTCCATTTTCAATGATCACTTTGAAATAAGTTTAAATATATCTCTTATGAGAAAAAGGACTTCAAATTGTCCGTAAACAGTCAATATATCAACAAAGATTTAAAAAACTAATTTAATGACATAGCATGAGTTTTTTTTTTTTTAATTCAGAATGCTTAATGTATGAATAACAAGAAGTTCATAAAGAACTAAAATAGCCTACTTTCCTGTTACTTAAATACTTACTGAAGTTCTAATCGGGAAAAAAAAACTAGGTTCCTAAAGTAAATATCATCAACAGCCGTTTCTACACTAGATTTATACACATTAGAAAAAAAAATCGAAACACAGCACCCAGATCTATAATTTAAACTTCTAAAAGCCAAAATCAACTATTTTCCTTAATATTCTTTCGCAAATTAATTAAATATTATTTATCATCTGCTCGTGATTTATTTGTAGTTCGAAGAATAATTAAATATTTATTAATAACAAAAGTAATGAAACTACTCCGAACTGCATTAAAAAACAAGAAATGTAAATTAAAACTAAGCATAATTGCATGCAAAAGTATGCCTTGCCGCTTTCTTGGTAGATAATTAATGAATAATCAAATAATCGAATTGTGCTACACTTTATGACGTCATTCCAAACTGATTCATGAAAATATTATTTTGCTTCAAATATGTTTAAATAAATAAAGTTTCTCATGTCATTGTTGATTTGGCAACAGTGATTTAAATGACTCAAAATTGAATTTCAATGCTAATTCAATGGGAAATTCGCCGAAAGATAGATTTATATCCGTCCGGACGTACAGACAGACGGACAAAAAGTATGAAAGTTGGGTATCTGAGGTCATAGCTTTCTAACAAAAAAAGAATTTTTAAGATCCGAGGGATAGAACCGATTTTGGAAGAGGGATACGGACAGCCAGACAGATGGAAAGACAGACAGACAGATGGACATCAACCGCATTTCAATACCTACAGTGATTTAAATGACTCAAAATTGAATTTCAATGCTAATTCAATGGGAAATTCGCCGACAGATAGTAGATTTATGTCCGTCCGGACGTACAGACAGACGGACAAAAAGTATGAAAGTTGGGTATCTGAGGTCATAGCTTTCTAACAAAAAAAGAATTTTTAAGATCCGATGGATAGAACCGATTTTGGAAGGGGGGTACGGACGGACAGACAGACAGACAGATGGACATCAACCGCATTTCAATACTTACAGTGATTTAAATGACTCAAAATTGAATTTCAATGCTAATTCAATGGGAAATTCGCCGACAGATAGTAGATTTATGTCCGTCCGGACGTAGACAGACGGACAAAAAGTATGAAAGTTGGGTATCTGAGGTCATAGCTTTCTAACAAAAAAATAATTTTTAAGATCCGATGGATAGAACCGATTTTGGAAGGGGGGTACGGACGGACAGACGGACATCGACTGCATGTCAATACCTACTTTTTCATTTTTTTAATTCTTTCGAATTAAAAAAAGAAAAGTAGGCTAAAAAATGTGTAGCATAATATTAATTAATTTTAACTAACTTTGAAATTAACAAATGAATTATTTATAAAATTGATCAGGAGTTCAGAGATTTTTCAGAATTACATTTGCTGTATCATTTTGATTCACAATAAATGTAGAATTTCACAAATTAAGTAAAAAAAGATTTTAAGAACCTAAATTAGGAGGATAAGCACTTATTGAATTTGTAGAAAAAAATATAGAGAGAGATGTTCCCAAGTACTTCCTTCCTTTTAAATTGCAAAAATGGTTTGTAATAGGTTGGTTATGATACAAATTACAAAGAATGAATTTCTTAACTTATTTCTTTCGGCATCAATATAAATTGGATTTTTTATAACATATATAAAAATGAGTAGGGTCAGGTGGGGTAAAATAAGTCACGGGGTAAAATAGGTCAGTTTTAAAACAAAATTCCTTAAAAAAAACGAGATAATATTTTCTTCTTCTGATGGCAGTTTTATTATTTTATTGATACTGTTCATCATTTTATATGCAAAATTAACTGTTAATTCTACTGTGCAGTTACAGTTTTTTGCCATTGTATGTTTTTATTTGTGAAACTTTAAATTCTGGCTGTAGAAAACTTTTGTTTTAAGAAAAGTTAGAAGTATGTGTATATTAAATTTTCATCTTATTGTGTACTGATGCTGCTCAAGAATAAATTCAGAAAGTTTCAAAGTAAAAAAAAGAAAAAAACTTATTTATTTTTTGTAGCAAAAAAACCTGTGTGGGGTAAAATAGGTCATATTTCCTATAGGTCGGGCTAAGTACACATTATACAACTAACCAGTTTTTGCTTTTTAAATCTCTTTCTGATAAGTACTATTCTTATAAACTGGTTTTAATATTGGTTTGTCATTCTTTTACTCATAAATGACTGCAAAATTGAAATTCATTGTCTCCTTCATTAATGGAAACCACTTTCAAGAATTTCAATCCGAAAACAATGTTGGCGATTTAAAAACTAAACTCCTTGGCGCAACAGCCCATTAGTGGGCCAAGGCCTGCCGTGCCCAATTCAGCTTTCGTGACCAAGGGCTCTGGGGTGTAAGGCATATGTTCCGGTTAGGTGGCCAACCTGACGCGGGCCCCCTAGTGTTTAGTTCCCAAGCATGCTTGGTCCTCATTTTATCGACTCACTTAAGGGATGAAAGGCTGAGTGAACCTCGCCCATTCCGGGATTCGAACCCCGGACCTGCAGCACGGCAATGCAAGCACTACCACTGCGCCTCAATCTGGAAACAATGTTGGTTGATTCAAAAGAAGTGGGATATTTCCTCGAAAGATATTGTATGAAAACAAATGCTTAAAAACCATGTTCCACGCACAATTCCAACAGTTGAATCAATGGCAATCACATCATCAATTAAAAAAGTCAAGCTGTTGCAACAGCGTCATCTACGTCAGTAACTACAACACATCTCATACTGTTTGAGCTACCCTTCAAGATTAGTCAAGTCTAGGTCCTCCTTTAAAGCACATCAAATCTGCAATCTAGAGACACTTCTCTAAGATAGTATATGCTTGCAAGAAAGCCATGTAGAATGTAAAAAAAAAGAGAAAACTTATGCAGCAAGAAATGGGTGAAATTTTAACGAATTCAACTTCTTTAAATAGACTCCATATCAAAAATGTAAAAGAAATCTGCTCAAATTCTGTAGGAAAACAGAGAAGAAATGAAACCATTACATGTGAAAAAACTACCATTTAGCTAAGATAGTTTTCACAATTTCAATCACTGCTAATAAGAAAGTGGGCCGAGGTCGAGTTTTTGGGGATAAACTCACGAAGTTATTTCTTGGTATTCTTTCACAAATTGAAGAAGACTTATACACAGCAATATTTTCAAGGGAAAAATAAAGTTCCTATTTCATTTTCTCTTAAAGAGATGATGTTTCGGATGGAGATGCTTCTCAAATTGTAAAAGTCCTTCCTAACCCAGGATTGATCCTCAGAAGACTGTATTAGTTCTTGTGAAGATTTATATCATCTTACCTGATTGCTTTCTAAACAATGTTAAAAAGAAATTTAAAAAATTAAGTAATTGAGCTGTTTTTAAAGCATGACTTATATTTTACCCCACTACTACTGACCTATTTTACCCCACCCCATGGGGTAAAATAAGTCATTGACAGCACTTTTTCAAACACATTTATCAATATCAATAATTTGTGTATTCCTGTAAATTTCCCTTTAAATGTTATTAGAAACTTACTTTAAATGTTATAAGAAATGTTCATTTGCATATCCTAAATATCTTTTACACTAGTAAAATTGATATTTTTATTGCTCTGAAGTGTGAGAATGCAAAATGTGCTGTTTTTTTAAACCTATTTTACCCCACCTGACCCTATTTTACCTCATGGTACTGTTTTGGTGAAGAAGTTATAACAGTAGGACAAAATGAAGTAACTCCATGAGCCAGTATGCCTTTTGCAACCATGTCAACACATGTTACAACATCTCCTTTTGGTGTGGAAAAATCATAACCAAACCCTCCTGAAAAAAAAAAAATTGTACAGATTTATTTATGTTTATACTAATCTTTGGTCAGACTTTACATGCATATTACTATTGGCAATTCAACAGCAGTAACTGAAAACCTGATTGGCCCCATTCTGTTCTGAAACAATTTAGCTACACTTTGTTATCAGTTGTAGTCTGCAGACATGTGATTGGTCAATCAAAAAATTGGCTGAAAAAAAATAGCTGAATTTTGTTCAATAATCCTAATAGCTATTAGCAAAATTTCACCATTTATTTTATAAAATTCACTGATTTCCAGGAAAATCATGTATTTTGACTGTGCATCCACGTGACGAAATTTTCACCCCTCCCCTTCTCCTTACGTACCGGAAAATAATGTTCCAGGTTACCTCTCCAGAGCTCAAGCTGTGACATCGTGCATTTGGAAAAATGCAAAAGTTCTAGAAAAGGTAGTAAAACAAATTTCCGTGGATCATTGCATACAGGAACAAGAAATTTTTAGCGGAATTTTTAATTTTGCGAAGCACATTGGCAGATTTCCGGAATTTTAATTTTACCAAGCGAATTGGCGGATTTCCGCCAATTGGCGGAAGAATCACATGTCTGAGTCTGTAAGCAATTCAACAGAAATAGTCTTCTGATTATGTTTGTAGCTTAGATGAGGTATTGGCAGTAGATTGACTAATATTTTGCAGCAAAGTGTCCGGTACACAGCAAACACTTGAGTGTTGTGGTCAACAACACAGCTTATCCAATGGAATCGAATATGTCACCTTCCGTTGTTATCGTTGTTGATCCTGTGACAGAGTCAGACAGGATCCATGAGTTCGTTGACTGTTAGGTAGTCGAAGTTTAGAAGACGATTCCATTGTTATCAAACGGTTTGAACTAAATATCCATTTTGCATCTGGGAGAAATATTTGAGAATATTCCAATCAGATGTAGAAGATTTATATTTGAAACAACTTAAGAAAACAACAGATCAAGAGCGGCAACTCTAAACAAAAACATGGAAACATAAAGGTGATTCATCCCAGCGTGCCCCCATTTTTTTCCTGGTTATAGGGTTACTAATATCCTCCCGCGTTTCTGGTTATCGCGGGAGGATATTAGTACATGGTTACCATAATGATTTATTTATAGCTTATATACAGGAACTTAGTAACTTAATAGGGTAAAATCCTAGGTAAACAAGATTAAAAAAAAAATAAAGGGGTTTGGGTTTTTAAAAAAAGTTTTTCCCAAACCCTGAGATTAAAGCTATGCACACAATTACATTTTAAGCAAAGTTAATGATATAAATGAATAAATCATGATCAATACATTTAATATCTTGAGAGCTAATAAAACTGAATGACTGAAGGGATACAATGGAAAGTTAAATAAGAAAATATCAGTCAATTTACAAAAAAGGAAATACTGTTTCGGAGATAATTTCGAAGGGCGATAAAGTTTGCATTTTGTAGTTATTTCGTTTTTGTGTTATCACTAATTATATTTTGAAGATTAGGATTTTCACATTTTCATAATAATAATTATTTTTAAAAAATTGCCGGCGTCATTTAGGCATTGGCCACATTTTCAAAAAGCACCAAATATTGCCGGTACGGATACTAGGATTTGACCAACTATTTTTTTACTTACCATTAATTTGCAGATCAATGAATCCAGGCGCTATCAGTTTGTTTTTACAGTCTATCTTCACATCCGCTTCCAATTTTTCATCATAGAACACAGGTTCAGGATTAATGATTTTTGCATCACGAACCCACAAATCTTCTTGGATGATTTGAGAATCTCTCAATATAGTACAGTTGCAAAATTGTATAAGTTTACCACTTGAAGACATGACTTTTACTCAATTTCAAAAATTGCTGCAAGAAAAAAGATTATTGTAAATTTTCTTAAATAAATAATGTATGAACAACATACTATATATTTACCTCTGAACATTTATAAAAAAATACAACTATAACTAAATTAAATAACAATTAATAATGATACAATCGAATAACTAAATATTACACAATCGAAGTAAACTTAACTAACAGCATAATTTATACAGGTTGAATCTTACTGTTTATAGATTTATAAATATCAGTTGAGTCTGAAGGTCGGCACAAATAATTAATGAAACATAAGATAATGATTGAGGTCGTTCTCCTCGCACTGAACAGTTTTCACAGAGATCATGAGGATTGACGAATTGTTTATTTACACTTTCAGATTTGAAAACTGATATTTTGATGGTTGCCGTTAATTAAATTCCTGTGACGAATGGAACTGTAAATCACCATCTTTCATGTGACGTAAACCACCCATCTTTCACACCTCGATTTTCTTTTTTCACTGTTTGCTCTCGCATTGTGGTTTGAGTTTTAGTGTATTTCTTGTTTTATATTTTATTGTATTTTTTTCATAAATTGTAAAGCTACCGTTTTAATCATGCAAAGACTATCAAAAATATAGATATTACATTAAAACTCGTTTTTCACTGCCGCCGTTTTTGATTGAAGAAAAACATTAGCTTAAAAAAGTAGCCATTCTCCTTTTAATGTATTATTTTAACGTCGACCTGAAATTGAAATAAGATAATTAATAGAGGGACAGATTTAAAACTACCCGACTACATGTCGTCGCAATGGGGTTATTTCAGATGATGTTACTCTCCTGTTTTCATTTTTGCATTTTCTGCTATTTCATTTTCAAAATAAGATTGCTTTTCTTTTATTTCTATTTTAGAGTTCTTTACGTGTAACTTGTTTAAATTCCTGCTAATTATTTAACTTTATCAGTTTTAATTATATTAAATTTCAACTACTCAAAACATTACCCAAACGTCAATGTTGTAGGAAAACTTCGGTTTAGTTTAGACGATATTTTGTCTTATGCAGAGAAAACCAACGAGCTTATAATAGGGTAGAGCGGCCTAGGGAAGGTTTCTACTACTGAGCCGGTGGCACTCAGATAAACCACGTGACTATATGAGAAAGGGAAGTATATTTGGCAACTTATCGTGCTGTTTGGCGTTTTTTGAAAAAAAAAGTGCAGAATTTCAAAACCACTGTGTTAGTTCTGGAATGTTTTTTTGGTTGGAATAACGTTGCGTTAGAGCTACAGATTATATTTTAGGTCATTTGATAAAAACTTCACTTTTATTTATTAACTGCTAGAATTTTTTTATGTATATTTGTAAAAAAATACATACAAATGTGTTGTGTAAGAAAACTTTAGAAGACACTATAAACTTCATTCACCTAATTTTGTAAAAAAATGAGCCAAATCAAGCTTTTGCAAAAAATTAGAAAAGACCAATTCCATTTATGGTTTTTGTTTGATTAACGTCGCACTAAGGCTACAGTTTACATTCTAGATAATTGGATACTCTTTTTGTTTATTAACTGTTTTGATTTTTTTTATGTACATACATGTAGAAACTAGGATTCGAACCTGGGTTATTGCGGCCACAACGCAATGTACTAACCACTATACGATCACGGCCACGCACCATGTTCGGCCACACCATGTTCACACTGATTTAGTGAAATAAAAATTGGATTAAATCAAGCTTTTGAAAAAAATTCGAAAAAAAAATCACACTTTACTTAGCATTTAATTACGAAACAGTCAATAAAAGTTTCAATGAAATACAAATAAAAAAGGAACATTCAAAATTTATTTCTTCAATTTTTTTTAGCATCAGATAAAGTAAAAACAACGCTAAAAATTTACACAGCAAATATTACCTTACAAATTTTACATGTTTAATATACAAGAATATTAAGAGACATACAGTGTAATAAAAAGGTGGGGGGAAATGAATTTTCAATACATTTGAGTCATTTTTCAATTCTTTATCATACAAGAATTTGTATTATATATAAAATTATATTTCTTTTATTTTATTAAGCCATAATAAAGATACAGTAGTCCAATATTATTAAAGTAATTTAACAATATAATAATATAAACTAATTAACACTTTAATGACAGACCTATAATTTCTTTAAAAAAAAGAATTTCTAAAATATTATGCATTTAAAATGTTATGTTCACATTTTTAAAAGGTCTATGCAAGGTGCTGTTTAAGGTCAATGCAAATGCTTTTAAATCAGCTGGATATTTTTGGAATTGGGCATTTCTAATCTTTTTACAAACTCTTCTGCCATACATACACAGCCAGCTTGTTGTAGGAGATGTAAAAAATTCCTCCTACGGTCACGTGATTCCATGTGTGTTCCACGGCATGGTTGCCATTAGCCGCTCTACCCCTATTATAAGCTCGTTGGAGAAAACACGCGAAATTGCGGGGCAGCAATTTAACGTGAGTCACGAACAGAGGAAAGATTTAGTTCTACTGAAAGAAAAGTTTGTAGACAAGATTTGATTTAGTAAGGTAAGAAAATATTGTATTGTTAAAAAAAAAATGTAATTCTGGTTCCCCATCGGGGTTACCAGATTTGGCGTAAAATTGCCGGCCACGATTCTTTGATTCTTTAGGTTAACCGGAATATATTCGGCATAAATATGGAATTTGTACTTTATAAAACTTTTCCAACCATACAAGAGGATGAATGTCTGTTTTGCTTTCTGATGTTAAGATGGCGTAATGATTGAATTTTGGCATTGGCGGCTTTTGGCGAAGTTGAAAATTTAACGTAGGGTAACTATTCCCATCCAGTTGTATGGGTTGGGGTTAGTTTGAAATATCGTCGCATTAAAGCTACACACTAGTGCTATTGGAAACGGGAGTCGTAATTTAGAACCACAATCAAGTTACGAGCCGACACGGTACCCAACGCAACTTTTAAGGGTGACATCGTACGCAGCGTTGTTAATTTGGAGGATATTTAAAGTGCCCTTCCTCCACACGGGGTATTATTTGTTGGAAATTTTTTGGCTGCACGAGCCGTTTATAGGTCGGCAGTTATTTTGGCGATGCCCGGACCTGAACCTGGGGGGACCTACCGCATGCAAGACGGAAGTCTTTATACCGACTGGGTCCCCCAACCCTAAGAGTTGTATGAAATATGAAGTGGAATGGTTTACCACATTTGGGCAGTTTCGTTTTGCGCTAATCGTGAAATAGAAACAGGACATTATATCATGTAGCTGGCAATTTGAACAGGGACCTATGGGAAAGCCCTCAAATTCCTGGAAGGGCCTGGATAAAATCAACCCCTCATGTCAGAATGGGAGGAGATTATAATATCCTGATGGAGTGGACCAGTGGAGGGATCAATTGGTATAAAGTAAAAGTTTACATAAAAAAAACTACTAATTAGGGTTATTAAGGGTACACCCGAGCAACGCCGGGTTTATAAAGCTAGTATTACATAAATATTCTTTAAAAAGTTTTATTTTTATTTTAAATAAAGTTTCTCGTACGTTTAACGAAATGGCAACAGTGAAAATATTGAATAAAAATGGAATTTGCTGGTTATTTCAACGTAGATTAAATTTTTAGTTATTTAAATTTTAAATGAACTTCTAATTTAAATTTTTTAATGAAATTTTGGATGTAGCCTAGCCTGATTTTTTTGCTTCAAAATGACGTATCCCACTTCTTTGTGAGACTTACGGTTCATTCTGTGAAAGTGGGTGACAGATACAGACAGACGGACGGACTGAACGATTATAACACCTTCCCCTTTTTACTTTATAAACGTAGTGTGGAAGCTAAAACTAGGTTTTTTTTTTGCCAAAGTTACCCTCATTGACAGCAGTATAAAAAGTTTTAAAAAAATCTCTTTGGTATTGAAGTGTTTCAAACTATTTTTCTTTCTCTCGCGAATCGCGGGACACTAACTTCATGTCGAAAACCGATAAAACCTTTTGTCATAATGAATAATGAACTTCAACAAGAAAAGTCCCACTTCTGCGGCCCAAAACATTCCAAAATCAATCGCTTTGTGCGAGAGAAGACACTGCCCGTTTCCATGGTGATGCCGTGATGTCAGACTTGGCTGGAAACTCGCTCATTTGGCTGACAAATGAGAATAATCAGTCAGAAAATATATCTATATTATACCTGAAAATTCATTCAAAAGGCATATTTATTCTACAAAAGAAAGAAAACGCAAAAGGCATTTCATTTCGATACAAAGAATAAATTTGATTGAGTTGTCAAACAAATTCTTTTAAAACTTTTTTTTAGATTTAAGACGTCAGATTAGGATAGATTCTGACTCTATTTCAACTTATTTAAGACGTCTATTATATTCGAGGCAGAGGATGGAGTTATTTTGTAATAAAGTAAAACTTGATTTAAGATCTTTTCCTTCTTCAAGAAATATTTTAGAAAGAGTACCTTTATCGTTTGAATTTATCTCTAAACTTTCATTTCAAGTAAAACCGAGGCGATGCCACATTGTAAAAAAACCTATTCTCTCCAAAATTGTCTAACTTCTGACGATTTGAAAGAAAAAACTTAAATTGAGCCCCGTTTTGAAATGACATTAAGGTATTTTTACTAACAGTAACAAATATCTGAAAAATGATACTGATATTAAAAATGGGAATATTTCATATGAAGTCATGCTCTCCATACTGCGATTTCATTGGTTGTTTTGTTTTCTTTCCTTACTACTTGAAACAAGCTCATTATTTCTTTTGATGTCACGCGCTCCGAACTGCGATTTCATTGGTTGTTGTGTTTTCTTTCCGTACTACGTGAAACAAGCCCATTCCACTTTTTGTGAGTGGAATTTTATTTTTGTATGTAAATTTTTAAATGTTAATTCCATAGAAATTTTATCCGAAAAAGATTGGAATTTTTGTTTTCAATTTTCGAGAAAATTAAATACTGTTCCAGTGTTAAAACACTAATACAAGGTAAAAATATCAATTATTTTAACTCATACCATGCGTAGGAAGTCACAGAAAAAGTTTGTAAATCTTTGTCTAAGGGTTATAAGAAAGTTGGCCTACTTTTTGGCTCTCTAAAGTTGGCTGACTTGTTGTTTGGCGACGGAATCTTGTTTTGGTCACTTCATTTCACTCCTCTGGGCCAAAGAACTAGCATGGAGAGCTGCGAAGGACGAGTAAGTACGAGTTGGCTAACTCACGCATCTTAATTGACGACACGCACGAGCAATACTTAAAGTTCTGCTGATAGAATCACTCAATTACGACTTGCACTAATACGTACAGAAAAGCCATTCCAAGACTTAGTTTTGCCAAGTTAGAGAACGCTTCTTTACATCGTCCTAGACAATTTAGTGCCCTCTAGGCCAATAGCGATCCGCCGTGAGTTTAACAGGCTAATGACCTTGGTGAACGCGGGTTTCTATTTCGGTAAAGATGTCACGACTTTGTCTACGTAAGTAAAGACCATATGTATAGTAACTATAGGCTTAGACAAGGAATAATTCTTAAGGCTTAAATGCACTTAATATAATAAAATAAAATTTCACTTTCTACCCACGTTTTATTACGTAATCATTACACACTAACTAAAAGAGGTTTTTCTCAATCAAAGCTAGCATTTCCTTGACTTATAAGGTAAAAGAAGCCGTGAAATATAAAGTTAGCATTAGTGTTTTATGGTTGAATCTCTAAGTTGTCCCAAATTAAGGTTTATTTTTGAGACTGGTTATGTGAAATATACAACATCTATAACAGTGAAACTACTTATTCAGCATTTCTGTTGCCACTCATGACAGAAAACAAATTTTCGATGAAACACTTCTTGTTTTAATTTTAAAAGAAACTGTCAGCGTTTCAGTTTAACTAAAGTATTAACTGAAGTTTCATTGATAGAAATACAAATAATTTGAAAGTCCTTACACTGAAACACAATTATATAAATTTTAATAAGTTATAGAATTAACGTACTTACTAAATAATTAGTTAATAACTTATGCTATTTTTTTATATTTTTCTAAATTTGCTATTTTTAAATTTTCTCTACAATGTATCATAAAAATATAGAGCGGGGGTTGGTGTATACTCTGGTAGGAATTATAGACATATCCTTTTTGTGTTCGTATTGACATGTACTTTAAGGTTTTAGGTGTTTTCCACCCTGAGAATTACAGCGTATACCGGAAAAAGCCAAAAAAACACTAGGGGTGTGTAACACTTCATGTCTTTTAATTACCACTCAATAAATCAATACATTCAAAAGTAATTATATATCCTGTATGGTAATTTCAATAATTTTTAATAATTATAATTTTAAAAAGTTCTATGATAGGTTCTATGTTCTCTATTTGCGCATGCGTGATTTTCTCAAAAACCTTATTATGACATCCTCCAGGTACTTGTGTACCAAATTTAAAGTCCACATATTTTTTTCATTTTTTAGCAATACCTTTAAAACCAAAAACGTTCTATGGCAACTTCCCTTTTCGCATGCGCGATTTTCTCGACAACCTTATAGAGCGGAGGCTAGCATATAAAACCCCTCCTCCGTGGGAAATTTCGACACACACATTTTTGTTTTTGTATTGACATGTACCTTAAGGTTTTAGGTGTTTGCCACTTGCGAATTACAGATTACCCCGGAAAAAACATGAAATGAACAAAAAAGTCCAAACTACTCCATGCTTTGGAGGTCAAGGGTATAGTAAACGAACCTCCTAAGATTACAGAATGTATATATGTAATTGACGAAATAGCGTATTTTCAATCTCTCACAAATATTCCAGAAATCTTTGGGGAACTAACAGAGATTGTCTTGAGCCGCTTTCCAAAATGCCGCAGCATAGATTTCGCTACTACGAATACTTACCTAGATAGAAATATTAAAAACATTTGAAAGACTAGTCGAATAGTGAATGGGCTCAGAACAAATATGCACACTACGTACATGGAAAAAATCTTTACTTATCACATAGTGTTAAGTGCACTTGGTTCACTAGCGAAGACGGTATAACCATCAAACATTCAATACAATAGGACCTATGCTCTTCACAAGAAGAAGCGGATACTAAAATTATATTACACTGCATCCAAGCTTCACAATCTTTTCAAGACAACTTACCCTTCAGAGTTAGATCCCCGGACAGATATGTTTTTATGTTGCTAATAAGGTATACCAGCAACATTGAAGACAGTTTTCTTTGATACAGGATCTGGGAACAAGCGTAGGGCCATAAATGTCACCGCCATTTCTCAAAATTTAGGTGTAGAAATGAGCCATGCTCTGCTAAGTGTGCATGCTCTGACCGGATGCGACACCACCAGTTCCTTTGTTCGTTAGGAAAAGTTGTCTGTGTAATCTAAATATATTCATATTGCTAAATATGTTTCATATTGCTGGCCCATGATCTAATAATACATAATTCTCAATCCCGACAGGATCAATTAGCTCTCTGTAAAACGAGTTTTTTCTTACATGCAGTTTTACAGCAGTGAAACCAACGCTAAGGGGAACGTTTATTTTTCTATGTTTATTATTTCGAAAACTGAGTAGAGTTTCCGTTTTCTTGCGATCACTAACCTCTGTTTTTGGTTAGGTTAGGTTGTACGTTTTCCATCTGTCTATTTCTAGCCTCCATATAGCTTTAACATAGCCAAATTGCGCCTTGAAATTAAGAACCCTGGTTGGCACTCAAAGCAAACCAGCATGCTCTTGTTCGGGATTTTCGACTTCACAGATGTAACGAACACGTATGTCGCAGTTTAGGACAAATACACAACACAAATATCCATGCATATATGCCGAGATTCGAATCTGACTGTCTGGCTAGCTCTGTGACCATCCAGCCTTAAAGTCGTCACCTCTGATATTTTGGTTACATGATAGCTAGTTATACTGCGACCTACTGCCAGATTTCGATTTTGAACAATTACTAAATGAAAAAGTGGTATTCTGAAATTTTGGTATCGAGGGACAGTTTTTTCAATTGAGAAAACATGCTATAAGTGCATGTTAACATATCGGTGTTCGGTAAATTACGCAATTTTGCAGAGTTGTAAGTTACAAAACTTCAATAATGAGGAGAAATATAAGGGGGTGGACTGAGAATTGGCTAGCTAAACATAGCCATCAATACATTTTCTGACTCTGAAATATAAATAACTGATAGATAAATAAATTCGTTAATAATAGTTAAATAATAAAATTGTTCGAAATAAATAAGTGTTCTGTAAAACGAGCTTTTTCTTGCATGCAGTTTTTCAGCCGCGAAGCAAACAGTAAGGCGAAATTTTTACTCTTGGTCTGAATGTCTCCAAAATCGTATTAACGATATTAAGTTTCAGATGACTAAAATAATTTTTTTGTTCAGAAAGGTCGATAAAAATCAAAGGGTTTGATGCTCTTTTTCTTTCTGTATAGCATAATTTTGGTGAGAATGTGAGTAGTTCTGGTACTTAGTAAGGATACGATGCATATAATATATATTTCATTTATTTTTTAATATTTACTTTCAGGTTTTTAAATTTAATTTTTCCTATCGAAGTGTGGACAAAAAGGTCAATTTTTATGATTGATTCTTCTTTTTGCAGGGCACAATTTTGGCAGCCGAAAATTTCAATCCCGATCGCGCTGCCGCCAAACTCAGGAAGGCAATGAAAGGAATAGGTAAGAATTTCTCTGTATAGGTTTTTAAAGGGATTTTAAGATAATAGTCTTTTGGTTAATTACGACAATGTCACGAATCAAAATTTTTACAAAGCATAAAGTGATTTTAAACTTTTAAAAACTTGATTTTGAGAACATAATTTTTGAAGTATTGCCTACTGACTGACCTAGCCTGGAGTAACATATATTGTGGTAAAAGAAAAGTGTAGTGAGCCAGACTTAACTTTAGGGTGGCCCACTACACTTTTCTCACTTTAAAGGTGACCAGACATACTGCATTTTGCAGCACAGTTCAGTTTATTATTCAAGTATCTAGGTATAAAATTTTGCAAATAGTCTCAGTTTCATTTTTTAAATATATATTTTCAAACAAAAAAACCCGCACAAATTAAATATGATTAATAAAAACTTAATGATGATTACAATGTTGAAAAATTAATCCCTGAAATAAATCTAGTCAGACTACGTATCTTCTATCACTGAATGCTGTTTGAATATTTGCTCTTTATTTATTACGTAACGTCTTCGTTGATTTGCATTTTAGGTAGCGATGATCGAGCCATCATCGACGTGATTGTCACCCACTCCAACTCGCAGAGACAGGAGATCAAGAGGAAGTACAGGGCGCTCTACGGAAGGGTACGCACACCAAGAGTTAATGGGGGGGGGGGGGAGGGTTTCATATTGCTGATAGTCAAGAGGGGGAGGGAGAGGGGATGGAGGGAGTCAAGAGAGGAGTCAAGAGGGGACGTGATTGTCACCCACTCCAACTCGCAGAGACAGGAGATATACTAAAGATCTTGTTATCTACAGTTGCCATTCACAAGCAACATAAAGTTGTGCAAACAACGATTATAATATGAGTATGATTTTAACACAATTGTATAGCTTTATTTAATGTATAAGTTTGCTTTAGATTTTCGTTGCCCTTTAACTCTCTCATGGCTTAACAAAATTATGTCAACTCACTCTAATCAGTTTAAAAAAAATAACAAAAAGAAGGAGATAGAGAGACAGTCACTAAATGTAAAACTATCTTTAAACACAAGCAGTTTTGTAACTATAAGTTGCATGAAATGGTGTGTTTTGAGTGAAAACGGATATCTACACTCATACGTACAATACAGGGTTTTACCATACACTTTTCTTACTTAGGATCTTGTGGAGGACTTACAAAACGAGCTTGGCGGCCACTTCGAAGAATTGTGCATCGCTCTACTGGAGCCACAAGTCGCATTCCTCGCACAGTGCCTGCACGAAGCAATGAAGGTGAGTTAGAGTCGCTGGATATTTAAGTAGACAGAGTCGTGACAACCTCGTAGAAATAATAAACCGCGTTCACCAAGAATTTGACTAATGAATGAACGGCTGACTTCTATTCGCCTTGAAAACAATAGGATGAAGATGAAAATTTCATGTTCTCCAAAGTATAGCTAAGATGTCCGGTCCGATCAGTGGTGATTTTTGATAATGGTAAATTCAATTGGACGAAGTCGCATATGAACGGGCCGGACCTATATCTTAGTTATGCTTTGGAGAATATGAGTTTTTCGCAACTACACCCTTCAAATTATTTTGGTCGGTAAAAGGAGATTTCGCCAACTTGCCGAAACTACGACTTTTATCAAGGCTCTTCTGTACGTATTAATACAACTCAATATAGAGTGACTCTAGGTCAGATTTATATTATGCAATAGAAAGTACAAAGAGGTGCGACAATTAGTTGAAACTCATAAAATCACCCTGAACCAAAAACTCTCTTTCATTGTATGGGGTATTTGGGCGTGAGAATCTATCCCAGAAAGAAACAAGTTCCGCAGTTTTAACTCTAATTATTCATTTCGATAAGGGAAACACGCCCAGTATGAGATATGTGGGGGATTTCTAAATGGGCAATCAATTGTGTGCACGAATTGATTCATTCGTATTAAAAATAGATTTAGAATATTAAAACTACACGTAAAGAAGCGGTTAATAGTGAGACACGCAACTGCTTGTTAATATTTCCTCTTTAGTTCAGATCAACTCAATATGTACTAAATATATATTTTTGTTTTTGTTTCAGGGCCTTGGCACAGATGAAAAGTGCATAATCGAAATTTTATGCACGCAACCAAATAGAGTGAGTTTGTTTTGATTATTTTAAGCTTTTTTACTAAAACAGACGTGCAAATGTTGAAAATTGCGTGTGTAGCAAAATCGCAACATCATTAGCTTGCTAAAAATCAGCACACAAAATAATTTATTTATTGTAAAACCCAGAAATTATTATCGTAACTTATTGAAAAATCTTTAATTTTATTTTGCCAACAGGAAATAGAAGAGATAAAGGCCTTCTACAAACAAAGTAAGATGATTTTAAATTCATTTAAAATATGATTATCTTTTATTTTTAGATTTATTCTTAGCAGTATACTTAAGTTGACAGTTAAATTTACAAAATAAATAAAAAATCAAGGCTGGATTTTTTTACTGGTCTATGAGGATCCAAACGATTGATTAATGTCTACAGCATCAATTTGACAAATTGCGCAAATATGGTACCATTTAAAAAATAACCTGTCGCTCGACAAAATGTTGAAAAATATGTCATAACTCTGTAATGGCGATCACTAAGCTACGCTCTTGAGGAACCTTCCCATTTCGCCAAGGTTGTCATAACTCTGTTTACATACGTTATAACACACCCGAATCTAGTGACTATTTTTCGCAGAGTACAATCAGGATCTTGAAGAGGCGCTATGTGAGGAAAGCAGTGGCTACTTCCGTCGTCTACTGAGGGCGCTGCTGGTCTGCTCAGAGGAGGACGAAGGAGGTCAAGTGGATCTCGAAAGAGCAGAGAGAGACGCCCAGAGGTTATTCGACGTGAGTGCCACACTTCTATAACTAAACTAAATTTTTATAACAACGTGCAAAAAAGTTCACTTTTTTATATCATATTCATTCATAAATCGTCGCGAAAATGACACTTTACGTGCTTAAGTCACAGACAGTGCTGAAAGTAGTACTTTCGGCACTAGTGCGGTAAAGTAAATAAGAGTATCTGATTGGTAGAAAAACAAAATGATGTCATGAATATCTCCATGGAAACTAAATGATGTCATGAAACTCGCTTATTTCTATTGGTTCATTACTTTTGCATTTTCTAATATCTCCATGGAAACTACAAGTACTACAAAAATTATTAAAGGAAATTAAATAAGACAAAAGTAAGAACACAAATTTCACGCCAAACAATACTTTTATTTAACATGCATATTTATAGTAACATTTGATCCGGTGTAGTTATTAATATTTACATTTGAAGGCAGTCCGGGAAGTATTCCTTCTAAGGAAACCTGAACATAATATTGATTTCCATAACTAATCGATGCAGTAGAAGAATTGGTTGGTTGACTGGTTGGTAGACATATATTTTCAGGCTTGTGTGCTTGGTCACAAAGACCCGCTTATAAATCTTCGTCAAGAAGGACGGACACGACATACACACACATACAAGACAGATGCTGCCATCTATCGCCACCTCCACAATTTAGACATGTCCTTGAAGGGGAGGGAATCTCCAGGGACCAGTACCCGTGGTAAACTGCGCAATGACCGACCACAGGACTTTCGGACCCAACAGATTTAACGAGCACGTACTCCGCAGATACTCGGTAGGTCTTCAGTCAGTAGAAGAGTCTCCTTTGTTAAGTAAATTAGCCACTGGCAATTTAGCTGCCACAGATTCTTCTATGTAGCCTTCCTCAAAATTATTTTACAACTTTTCTTTTACTACTTTGCATTTTCGAATATCGCCATGGAACATAATGATGTCATGAAAATCACTCATTGGTAGAAATACTTTTTTTGCACGTTATTATAAAAAAAAATATTGTAAGCAAGCAAGTAAAAAATAATACTTAATTAAGCTCTTGTCATTATTTCACTCGCTTGTCAGCCAATAAAAGCCACTCGCTTAATAAAGTATTATTTTCGGCACTAGTTGCTTAAATAACCATTAATCTCCTCGGCTCAACAGCCCGCTAGTGGGTCAAGGTCTGCCGTGCATATTTCAGCCTACTTGACCAAGGGCTCTGGGTTGCTAGGAATATGTCCCGGTTAGTGGTCAACCTCACGCAGAACAATCAGTGTTTAGTTCAAAACATGCTTGGTCCTCATGCTTTGGCACACTTCTGATGCGTTTAAAAGAAATAGAGATTTTAAAGTCAGCTCTTTTTCCCTGACATCATATAGGTCTGTGTCAGTCGGTCTGCTTACATGGCAATGACTCAGGGGAAAGAAAAAAGGACCTTGGGGTCTCTTGGTTATTTGAAAACAGCAGATTATATTCATTTCATTCTAATCAGTTTTACTACAATACGCTGCTGGCTTTGATTTCTCTAGGAGTTTCTTGCATTTGCACCAGATATGGGAGGTAGTTCTCCAATTGACTGTTCCTACAGCCTTGAAGCTTAAATAATCACAGCAATCAATCCAATTTTGGGCTTTCCACTAAAGCGCAAGAGGTTTAGCGTTGAGGACTTTTAGAGGAATGCGTATAACTGAAATTCGAACAACATTCGCCCATTGTAATTATTTGTTCAACCATTTTTAACTTTATTCTTTCAATAACCTAATATGTAATATAATGGTAATGAAAGTATTTCGATAGGTTCGAAAATCCGAAACGGATATTTTGTGTTATCTATATGTTTTGGAAGGTGCTGATCGGAAAAATGGTTTCTGAACATTGGTCCGTCTGTCTATCTGAAATCACTCTACAGCTCAAATTAAAAAAGCTACGACTTCAAAGTTGGAGCACGATTTCCTATCCTGTCGGATGTCATAATAAAGGTTTCAAGAAAACCGCACATGATGTGCAAAGGGTAGCTGTCATAGAACTTTTTAGGTTTTAAAGTTATTGAAATTCCACAAAAACTGCATTTGATGGAGAAGTTGCAGCAATAAGAACGACTTTACTGAACCTCAATACCCAACCATCTCTATTCGAAAGAGCGGCTACCTTCTGTGACTCACAAGCAGCAATCCTTGCAATTGCTAACTGCTGCCAAGCCTCTGATTCTGCTATTATCCAGCAGTGCTGATCCCTTTTTTGGAGCCTCTAGGAAAAGGGAAAAACAGTAGTCCTACAATGGATACCTTCACACTGTGGCATTCCTGGAAACGAAGCAGCAGACAGTTTAGCCAAAAAGGGATGCACCATCATGCAGACCCCCTGTGAGGAAGTTTGCTACAGATCAGTCACCTCAAAAATCAACCTAGCTCTAAAGAATTCACATATTTCTAATTTAGAAGAAATAACAAAAGACAAAATCTGGAACTCGTCTCCCGGACTATCCCAGATACAAAGCTGTTGCTGCTTTTCGTATAGCAACAATGCATGACTGCCTCAATGTACATCTCCACAAACTGAGGATTGTAAGCAGTCCTGCCTGTCCCCTCTGCACCGGCGGTCAGACGATGACTTCAGACCACCTCCGCCTATGCCCTGCGCTGAAGGACGAGTCCATCTACTGCCGGTATTGGGAGGCTAGAGAGCTGCTCTTCAGGCTCGCGCCCTGACTTGTATATATGCATATATGTTCCATCTTTCTTGTTCTCTGTATCCACCTCTGGCGAAAGAACTGTGTTCATTCTCGCCAGCTGCATTGGAAATAAAAAAAAGTTATTGAAATTACCTTAGGGTATAAACAACCTTTAAATGTATTCATTATTGAGTGGAAATTGAAAGTTTTGTACTGTTACACAACCCTAGTTTTAAAATTTAACTACACACGGGCTATTCCAATTTTGTGAAAAAGTTTAAACCCAAATGATTCATGCGGTTGCGTATGTGTTTCAGGGCGGCGTGGGTCGTCTCGGGACCGACGAGGAGCAGTTCACCCGGGTGCTGTGCGGGGGCAACGGGCCGCAGATCCGGGCCACGGTGTCGGCCTACGAGCGGGTCGCCGGACACTCGCTCGCCTCGGCCGTGCGAGCCGAGTTCTCCGGGGACGCCCGGGACGCACTGCTGGCCATCGGTGAGTTTAAGCATAAAGTCACTAATAGTGTCGTGACAACCGTGCTATTAGAATTTTTTTTTCCAATAGGGCTTCTTTATTTTCGGCTAAGCCTTTGCAGACTCAGAATATTCCCCAAAACTGAGAGCCATTTTTTGTGGGACCATCTAGGCGAATCTCGCTACCAATTTCGAAGCTCAGATTACAATGAATCTGAGCTCTCTGCGAATGTCAAAGTATGCCGATATTTATTTTTTCCGAGAGAACCCAAGCCAAAGGGGTACTCAAGGGATCTTTTACATATCACATAATCATATAACATGCGTGCCGATGATTTTCCCATCCAGAAAATCTGACGACTCAGCCAGTGTTGAACCCGCAAACTTGGGCTTATGAGGCGGACACGTAATACCTCTCAGCCACTGAGCCGCATGCTATTAGAATGGACGGCTGTGAATTGACTCGGGTGGTAAAAGGAAGCATCCGCCAAAACTTCGATTTGTCGTGAATCTTGTGAAAACATTAGTACAAGTCGATTGTGAGTGACTATCAATCGTCCTCTCCTGTTGCACTGTAATTTTTACAAAAACTATGATGGTAAACGTAAAGTTTCAAGTACATGGGACTATTCAAATTTTTATATTTTTAATCGAATATTTAAAAGCAATAGGAAAAAGATACACATAAAACGGTTTTTTTAAAAGGTCCATTTGGGGGGGTGGGGGTCCTTTCAAATTTTAATAAGGGAAGGGATGCAAGAGTCCACGCTAAAAAACGTATAGCTTTGGGGAGTATAGGGTTGGATGCCTTACGCGCCAGTAAGGCTGGATGAGAGAGGCTCCAGCTTACTTACCGCTTATTTAGAAATAAGCTGTAAGTACTGGAGCCAATTTAGAAATACAGCTTTGAAAATACCTGGTGTTTTGGTTTTCAGTGCACTGCACGCGTGACCGGAGCCGCTTTTTCGCCACCAAGCTTCGTGAGAGCCTCCGTGGACCTGGGACCGACGACGCGACACTGAGGAGGATCCTTGTTTCCAGATCGGAGGTGAGAGCTGCTCTCACACAGACAGAACATGATTTCTGGCAGTGCAAACAGGGCACATGCTCAGGGGCCTCCAAATTTGCTTAAAAAATAATATTAAGAAAAAATTTGCCAAAATTATTTGCCACAAAAGATTACTAATAAATCTAATACAATTAAAAAAGTGAACTGAAATTTTCAAAAGCGAGCTTCTATAATAATTATTATACCCCTCATTATTTTTTAATTTAAATGCCCTGGTCATGTGAATAACAATAATGTATGTTTTAAAATATGATATGGCGTGACATGATATGACAAAGTAATAGGTGTCTGATGTCATATCTTATATTATATGCATTAAAACTTTATAAAAAATGTAAAATATTTAGTGCGCACACATGCATTTAAGATAATTGTTAAAAGTTATGAATTTGTATAAATTTAAATGAAAAAATCACGTTCATAGATAGATTAATGTATGACTCTGGGCATAGCAGTTTACATACATTTCTATACGTATCTTTTATGAATTAACAGCAAAGTAAAATATTCATGTAATTGATGGATTGTTACTTTGCACATTTTTAACGAATAATATTTGTTCAATTCTTTCTTAGTCAACACGCAGGATTGGGTTAGGCATGGCTTACTCAACTTTGAGAGCTCTTCATGACGTTACGCTAATGCTATCCGTTCGGTTTGGATTACCGGCTTTTCCTAAAAAAAATTTTGAAAGCTATTTGCGCACGAACGACTATACTTTTCAGATTCCCAACAGTTTTCTTCCAATCGTCACACAGAGCTTATCTCTGGCCTTTATTAGTTGAGTCGGCCGTGGATTAGGAACTGGAACCTGAACTTACCCCCCGAATAATTCCCCAACATAACCTTCCTCTACATCTGTCTCCTTGAGCTAATTTGCAGGTATGGTGACAAATACAACTAAGATACCCGATTAATACGAAAGTTTCATTTTCATGGAAAATATTAGACTTGATCAGGAACCGCGCTACACAAACAAAACTAAATTTTATCTTCATACTTTGTCAAATAATACAGATTGAGTATATAATTTTCTTTCTCTTTATATTCAGATCGATCTGTGTGACGTGAGAGAGGCTTACGCGGCGTTGTTTGGCCGCGACATAGCCGAAGACGTAGCGCAGGATACTTCGGGAGACTACAGGAAAGCCTTGCTCAGGATACTGCAGCCATGACAGCACGGTAAGCAATTGGTCTTGGCTTTAACGTAAGGCGGGGGGGGGGGGGTCCTAGTGGGTTTGATTGTAGCCCATTACGCTAACCGTCTGCGCACTTTACCGGAAATGCGGGTTCGATTCCCGCCTTCGCCCTGGGTGTACTTTCTCTATCTGTGTCACTAAAAATTCCGCCTGTGTATATCTTACTTGACGAAGGTTTGTAAGCGGGTCTCTGATAAAGCCCACAAACCGGAAAATACATGTACTAACCTACCTACCTTAACGTGGGTAGGGTAGGTTGAATTAACTTCGCGCTAGAGCTGGCTAAAACGACGAGTGTCGTAGTTTGGTTTGAATTATCGTAGCACTAGAGCTACACGAGGGCTATTGGCGACGGGCGTCGTATTTTAAAACCACAGTCAAGTGACGAGCCGACACCTGAGTAGGCACAAAACACAACCATTAAGGGCGACATCGTACGTAGCGTTAAGACTTTTTGAAGGATATTTAACGTACACCCCCTGCCCTCCCCACCGGGTTTATTCGTCGGACATTTTTGGCTGCACGGGCCGTTTATAGGTTGGTAGTTATTTTGGCGATGTCCGGACCCCAACCTGGGCGAATGCTTAACCGACTAGGCTCCCCAGCCCCTGACGAGTATCCTAGTTTATTTAAAAAGTGGTTTAGTGATGATGCCGACACAGAAAGCAACCTTATGGTGACAACATACGCGGCGCCAAGTTAAGTTGAATGATCGTCGCCCTAGAGCTACACGAAGGCTTTTAGCGACTGGCGTGTAATTTTGAGCCACAACCAAGTGTCGAGTCGACACCTGAGGGCACCAGGAGTATCTTTTAAAGGCGACATCGTAAGCAGGAAAGCAGAGTCGGGACTACTCCTTCTACACGGGGCACTTTTTGGCTGCATAGACCGTTTATAGGTCGGCAGTTATTTTGGCAATGCCCGGACCCGAACTTAGGAGCGCCTTCGCATTAGAGCTATACGAAGACCAATGGTGACATGGTCAAGTGACGATGTTGACACTTGAGCTGGCACCCTACGCAACCTTACAATGACATCGTACAATCGGCGACAAGACTTTTTGAACACAAAAGATTTTACAATCTATCAATCAATAATTAAATAACCAGATGGCATTTTCTTTTAAAATTTGTTTCATTTTGATGTTATGACGATTCTCATACTTCGTGAAAAAAATGCTTGAAATGATAAAACAATACTTTTTCGTAAAAGTTGGGATTTCAAAACTAATAAATTAGTTTTATGGAACCGCCTGACCATCCCCTTTAATGATAACCTCCCTTCAATGGTTTTCACAACGTAGGGACTCTAGGGTTAACTTTGTAAAAAGGGTTTGCACACATTTTGCTATGCGATAATTAAGGACTATTTCTGTTCTAATATTATAAAAATGAGGGATCATGAAAAGAGTTTACAAAACAAATTACAAACAACGAAAGGGTAACCAAAATTTGCGGTATGTGCAATACTGTATAAATACTTGAGTAAAAAGTATTTTAAAGATGTAAATTAGAAACTAATTAAGAGGTCCATGGAAATACCTTTTAAGCCCTGTACGAACGATATGCAATTTTTTTTAATGAAAAAAGATTATTTTCCCTTATTTTTGATTTTATTAAATTTTTTTTACAGGAAAACAAGACTGATGATGCAAGGAGGGTGGTGCAATAACACAAATATTTATGGAAACATTCTCTTAGCACATTTCATACTCTTTACTTATTTTGTAATACAATTATTTTTAGTTCATTCGATTTCATTGTATTTGCATAAGAACACAAAAATATTACAGATTTAGAACTTGCAAACATGTTTTGATTATTTCTGCGAGATTCAGTGGATTAGTGTTTATTAAGCTTCAATATTGTATGAACTAGTTATGATTACTTAAATCAGCTAAAATATATATACTGAATCGGGCAATTTTAATAATTTTACGTATTTTAATTTTTTTCTTCAATATTAATTTGAGAAAAAAAAGGATATTTTTATGCAGATTGAGGCTTTTCAAAATTTTAAATTCAAACCTTAGTTCTTTTTACACTAGATCATTAAAAAATACATAAATGTTTTTCCATTGCTTCAATTGAATGCCTTGAAGGAATATTAAATCTAATTCATTATTGTTTATTAGAAAATGTTAATAGCCTAATATAAGGGAATAATGTAAAAAATATAATTGGTTTAAGTTTTCTTCATTCTCTTAATTGGTACATGTCAAGTTACCATTGGGTAAAGATAACCCATACATCTTTTTTTTACATGGAATTTTATTACATTACTTAAATTAGTAATATTGTATGCAATCCTTCATCCATACTTCATTAAAATACAAAGTAAAATGTATTATCACTTAAATTAGTAGTTTTGTGGTTTAAGGATTGAAAGTATATAACATATAAAATATTTGTGGTTTTCTATTAAGGAACAAAAAGTTATGCAAGTAAATCCTATACATTAAGTCATGCTTTATAATAATAGAAAATCTGAAATACATACAAATGAGAAAAACACCCCACAAATGAAAAAAAGGTGAAAAATAATATAAGTTTGAATGACTTGTGATTTATTTCATAAAAAAAAGTTTTATTTCCATTTATAAAATACATGAGACATTTCCATTTATAAAATACATAAAAAAATTTCTGAATGCAAGAAACCTTGTGATTGAATCATAATAGGTTATTCAAATACAAATAAATACACAAACAAATACATGTGTTTGTACAAAGCTGATACTTCACTACATACATGTTTAAAATTCACACATATAATATATCACACTTTTGAATTTTCACATTTTATAAATTCACGAAGACAATAAAAAAAAATAATGCAATATACTTTTGAGTCAAGACTTGGTTAAAACTAACTTAGCACGGCAGTATGGACACACTACTTTGTCTGTATTTATAGATTTAGAGTGCCTTCCAATCCTGAAATGAAGTAAAAACACTTTAAAGTACATGAAATTACAAACCCAAAAAATGTTTGTAAGAATATTTTTAGTATAGTTTCATAAATTGAAGCACATGTCTAGTTTATGGCAAATATTGCAGATAAAAGTCAGTTTACTTATTATTTTCTTGAATTTAAACATGTTCAAATAGCAAAATAGAACATCATTGATTTTTGTGTGTCCTTGAACCGTTATTATACTAACATAGATTTACTTTACATATGATCATTTTAAATTTGAACACACTAAAACCAAAATGTTTTTCAAGGGTATTTTGAACTTTTTATAATAGATTGATTTGTTCAAATAGTAAAATATAACAATATAGATTTTTGAATGAAATGTGAATGCTAACAGAACCCCAACCCCCCATTAATTCTTAAATAAGAAAGTTCCATGAAGCAATCTTCACAAGAAAAAAAAAGAAAAACAAGTCTTACAAGAAGTTATTTTCTTTAAAACTTATTTAAGATTTTTTAATATTAAAGTATTACAAAAATGTATAGTCAAATATTTTACAATAAACTGTTACTATTTAATAAAACACATGAACAAATATATTAATTAAAAACTTATAACTGTATTGACTTAAAAATGGTTTTACTTACTTATAGTGGCATTTGCTACAGTTGTACATATATTTATAGGCAATCTCATAATTGTGGCATCTTGTAGGCAGATCAATTTTCGGAAAAATAATTTTACATCTTTTTGCCCTATAAACACCAGGTACTATTTTAAAGCGAACAATTAACAGTTTATCGCACTATTAAACATTTGCTACAGTAACATAAATTGAAAATATTAAGATGCATTTCAAAATAAAATAGTAATAATTATAAAAAAAACTTGAAAATACCTCATTTTGACCAATTAAAAAACATTAAGTTGCACTACATGCATATTTAGTGTAATATGTATTTTTTAAATGTTAATGTTCTGGATGCTCACACACAAAGTCCTTGAATGTTATAAATAATAATCATTGTTTATTTCCTAACAGATGAAGAACACAAAGAGTTAAAATATCTAAGTAATTTTAAATCATCTATATAAAAGTATTAGATATTCTATGAAATTTCCTTGATTGCTTAAAAATTTCTCCACAACATTGTGCTTGTTTATCCACTTTTTTTAATACTATTAAATTTGAAAATGTTTCCTCCTCAAAAACAAAATTGTTGATGTAGGTAGCAGGGTACTAGCAAAACAAAGGATGGCTTAAATACAAACAAAGGAATCAGCTGATCTACATGAAGTTTTAAGTTAAAAAAAATATGCACTTTTTCTTTTCTATGAGTCACTGGAAATCCAAGCCAAAACAGAGAGTATTTAATAAATTTAAGGAAGTTATTTATTCAACTTATTTAAGAAAACTTATTTAAAACAACAAGGTTTATCTTGTTAGATCAAATCACAAAATATTTTCCCTTACAAACAAAAATTCAATTTTTCATAAATAACTTTTGTTATTCAAATTTGTATATTTTTAGCCTACTTTTCTTTTTTTAATTCGAAAGAATTAAAAAAATGAAAAAGTAGGTATTGACATGCGGTCGATGTCCGTCTGTCCGTACCCCTCTTCCAAAATCGGTTCTATCCATCGGATCTTAAAAATTCTTTTTTTGTTAGAAAGCTAGGACCTCAGATACCCAACTTTCATACTTTTTGTCCGTCTGTCTGTACGTCCGGACGGACACAAATGTACTATCTGTTTGCGAATTTCCCATTGAATTAGCATTGAAATTCAGTTTTGAGTCATTTAAATTACTGTTGCCAAATCAACAATGGCATGAGAAACTTTATTTATTTAAACATATTTGAAGCAAAATAATATTTTCATGAATCAGTTTGGAATGACGTCATAAAATGTAGCACAATTTGATTCTTTGTTCATTAATTATCTAACAAGAAAGCGGCAAGGAATACTTTTGCATACAATTATGCTTAGTTTTAATTTACATTTCTCGTTTTTTTAATGCAGTTTGGAGTTTCATTACTTTTGTTATTAATAAATATTTAATTATTCTTCGAACTACAAATAAATCGCGAGCAGACGATAAATAATATTTCATTAATTTGCAAAATAATATTAAGGAAAATAGTTGATTTTGGCTTTTAGAAGTTTAAATTATTAGCTGGATGCTGTGTTTCGATTTTTTTCTAATATGTATAAATCTAGTGTAGAAACGGCTGTTGATGATATTTACTGTTAGAAACCTAGTTTTTTCCCCGATTAGAACTTCAGTAAGTATTTAAATAACAGAAAAGTAGACTATTTTAGTTCTTTATGAACTTCTTGTTAACATTTGAAGAGCTTAGTGGAAGAACGAGCTAAGTGGCAAAAAGGTGAAAACGAGCTTTAAAGATTTTCGTTTGCACTTAGCTACGTTGAAAACGGCACTTAACTTGTTATCTTTACAGGAGGGAATAACATGTTCATTGACACAAAAAACTCATTTACCAAAGTTGAAGTCTGTAGCTTTTTTTTAGTTCAAGCTGTATCGCCTTTCAGAAAGACAAACAGTGCGACAGACGGATCGATGCTTAAAAATAACTTTCTTTCATATTTTCGATCCCATCAAAATATTTCACATTAAATAATTGAAAGCAGAAATTGAACTTCCAAAACAAGTTATAAAGAAAATATTTAACTGTTACAAACCATGTTTGCCACAGAGGTCCATGACAACATCTGCTGTGATTCACAATCCAAACAGCTGCATGACACATTTCATGGAGAAGGGTATCTCGTAACCGATCTGAAATAGTTTTGACAAGTTGAATTAAACTAACTTCATGAGTGTTTTTATTTATTTGTTAAAGGACTGCATTTAAGTGGTATGTACTTACAAGATGGTACTTTAATTACAATCGAACTTTAGAATATTAAGTCGTATAAAGATTTTTAAAGTAGAATAGTACTAATAATATTAGTAAAATCTGCTTAACCGCTACCAAACTATTCAGAACACAATGTTTTCCAGTAGATCCAGCAATAATTTTATTATCTTAAGCAAACATATTAGACAATAAAAAAAAGAAAAAGAAAAAAAAACTCGTAAAAAAAGTATTTTACTCCCATAAGCACAACAATTTCCTCTTTTCTAAACAGAAGTTCATTTTATTTAAAAAAAATCAACTAGTAATCAAACTACTATAATTCAATATTAAATAATTCAATCCAATGAAGTGATGAATCTTGAATCATGAGCAGTCAAACACAAAATTTAAAGGATAGGGCTTTGAAGTCGTACTTTTAAAAAATTTTTTTGATGAAGGCAGGCTGACGAAAATCTACACAATGTCAAAATCCTGCTATCTATGTTTTCCCTAATTAAACAAAAGAAAGTAGCCTTAAAATATTACATGATTTTAGTGTATACTGTAGCAACGAAATTTAAACTATAAAATACCAGAATATAACTGCGGTGTAATCAAACGGGAGGCAAGTCAAGGTCCATAATCTAATCTAGAAGGTTCACAGGGAAAAGTCAGACCATACGAAAGATACCTTCATAATAGTTTATGTTTGTTGATTTTATTTATTTGAAAATAGCTGGATGGGGACGTGGATAGCCTAGTGGTTAAGGCCTAGTTCGAGAAAGGTCCCGCGATCGAGTCCCGATACCACTGAGACCCACCGAGTATATGCGGAGTACATGCTCGTTAAATCTGTGGGTCCGAAAGTCCTGTGGGCGGTCATGGCGCAGTTTCCCACGGGTACAGGTCCCTGGAGACTATTTCCCTCCCCTTCAAGGACATGTCTAAATTGTGGAGGTGGCGATAGATGGCAGCATCTGTCACTTATGTGTGTGTGTTGTGTGTGTCTGTCTTACTTGACGAAGGTTTATAAGCGGGTCTCTGACCAAGTACTGAAACTTGAATATATGTCTACCAACCAACCAATGGCTGGATATACAGCAACATGGTTGTTATATAGTATAAATATTGTCTGATTACGCATTCATGGCACTCTGGGTCAGGTTTAAAACATCAGAAAAATATATTAGGTGATATACATGTGTGTTTGTTGAAAGAAATATATAAATAATCAAAACTAATTAACTCAATTTAACACCAGAAAAGAAATTGCAGCACATTTATCTAAAATATCATGCAAAAACTTAAGACACATACTGACAAAAATATTAAAATTGCTACTGCTTAAAATAAAAATATTTTTCACACATCAATTATTTTTCAAAACCTATTTCATTGCAATTTCAAGCATACAAATAAATAAATCAAACCGGTATAGGGCCCATTAGGGTATTAAAATGCTATTTTCTAATTTTTTTTTTACCAAAGGTTGTCAAAACTTTTGAAGACAGCTCAATCTTGCAGGAGTAATTATCATTGACACGTTTGCAGTGGGCTTTTCCTGCAGTTCGACGCAGTAGATCACTCCACACAACGGGTGTGTCACTAGGTAACTATAAATAAATATTTTTTAAATGCAGGTTTTTAATTTACAAAGACAAAAGTTAAAGTTTTGGGAAAATCACCAACATGTTTTTTTTTATTTAGCTGCTCATTGTTTCGTTTGGAGCAAAATTATATTAAGATCATTTTGTCTGTGAACGCCTAAAACTCATAGCTGATAGTTTCAACACAAAAATAAATACAAGAAAAAAAAAATAAAATAGGTTATTTTTCTAAAATTGCCCACTCAAAGTTATTAAGGGCAAAAGCAAATGTCCAAATGACCCTAGAATGTCAACCCTAGAATTGCCTAGTTTACTAAGCCATCGTATAGTAATTTATTCAGTATTCTCTACAATTTAATGGCTAACTATTAATAACCTTCAAAATAAAATTATATTTTAATAAGAAATTATCTAAGAAGAAATGGATTGATACACAATTTTTATGCAATGTAAAAAGTCAAAACAGGAAAAATATTGAAAAGACAAACAAGTTTGCTCTTACCCGATTATTGAAAACCTTTCTGTTAAAATAGTGGAAAAGCCGATATCCATAAGCATTTCTATTCTTTATAAAATCTGTTTTTGTTTCTGTATCATAAATATTAATAGACTGGTCCACACAGGATTTACTTTCTTCAGTAGAATCAAGTTGTTCATTTTCTTTATCATCTACACATAAAAAAAGGAACAATGATGCAAAATAAAGTACAATATACAGGGATTACGCTTATAAATTTGGGCTGTTTTAACAACACAACTTTTGAATTTAAAAAAAAAATAAATAAATAGACCTATAGCATGGACCAGCCCAGTTTACAAGATTATATTTATAAAAAAAAGTGAAAATTAACAATTATCTATATATATAATACTCTTATACGGCACCCAAATTTCCTTATATTTCTAACTCTGAAATGGCAACAATCGAAATGAACCAAATACTACTAATTTCAAAATGGTCGACTGAAAACAACAAAAAGTGTTTCTTCAGGAATGGCTTGAAAAAGGGAAAAATAACTATAAATATTATGCACAAAACCATAGTTCGATACGGCAGAAAAACGTTGAATGTATATTTTTTTTAGAAAAGCACCACGAAATAACACAAGGATTGACAATTTCGGGAATGACTGCAATAAGGCCAAAAGAACAACAACTTTAGGATATAATCAGTAAGTTTAACTTTAAAGATGCATAATATTAGGGGCGTTTAATGTATAAAAATTTAAATTATAATTGATTAATCTAAAGGACCCTGTCTGGATTTGGCGACTTTCCTTCAAAACGGTCAACTGGAAGTGACCAAAAATTTTACCCATTTTCAAAATGGCCTACTGAAAACAACAAAAAAGTGTACTTCCAGGAATGGTTTTAAAAAGGCGAAAAAGGAAAAAATAACTTTAAATATTATGCCCAAAACATAGTTCGATACAGCAGAAAAACATTGAATACATTTTTTAAAGCACTACGAAATTAGTGGATTACGAAGAGTTGGCAATTTCAGGAATAGCTGTAAAAAGTCCAAAAATGAAAAATAACCATAAATATTATGTGCAAAACGTTGTTCGATTTGGCAGTAAAATAGAAAATACTTTTTTTTACTAAAAATACTACGAAATTAATAGATTGCAAAGGATTGAAATTTTACAAGTAGCGGCGAAACATTGTCATATTTTTCACAACTTCGCCCAAAATGCGATAGTTGGCGATTGCGTCTAAAATTTGTCGCCAAGGGTTGCCATAAAATTGATTTTTTGGGGTTACCAGATTTGGCAAAAAAATTGCTTCGGTTAACCAAAAGAATCGTGCCCGGATTTGGCGACCATTAGAAACTCTCGCCAAGTCGAAATGACAACAAACTCCGGCAATTGCCGAGATGGTTGCCATCTCGAATGAAATTTCAAAAATGAAAATGAAATGAATATTTTCTTTTTAATTTTTGAAAAATTTAAAAGAAAATAAACTTTTACGTAACAGGAAAAATTCATTACATTGCAGACCAGATTTATGGAAAACGTGGAACGTTAAAATGATGAAGAATTTATTTTAAAAAAGTAAATAGTGATTTAAAATCGTTAAGCATATAATTGATAGAAGATTGGTGTAAAAAACTTCAAAATAAATTATATACATTTAAGATTTAAATGGATTAACATTTAGAAATTGGCAATGCAATTGCTAATTTCGGCCAAAGGTTGCCATAACACCAATTTTCGGGGCTACCAGATTTGACGTAAATTTGCCGGGCACGATTCTTTAGGTTAACCCATGCTTCTTTAGGTTTACCTTATAATTTCGATTGACTGAACTACCAAACACAATTGTTAATAAAAAACACAGGCATATAACTTTATAAACATTAATTTGTTATTATTTTATTTTAAAAGGATACCAAAGGCTAGACTAAAATATTTCAATGAACGGTGAGCGAGCGAAGCGAGCCTGGATCGCAAAGCGATCCAAAGGGAACTGCACAAGCAGTTCCCGGGGGATGGCGAGCGATAGCGAGCAGGGGCGTGCCACCTAGTTTTAAATATTTGATGTTGTGTTAAGTTAAAAAAATATTAAGTATTTTAAAAGACTTTCAAAATTAAATTTGTTCTCAATGTAACTTAAAATAAGTGGCAGTCTTAAAAGAACTATTTTCGTCCTTCCTTGGAGCAATAAACAGTCATTAGAAACATAACAAAATTGCTTTAATAAAACAATGGCGCTATTCAAGGATTTCAAAAATTACTATTTAGATTTCCTCACCTTCCATTGACATACTATGGGATCTCTTCCTTCGCAAAGATGTCGAACGTTGCAGTGAGAAAGACTCTTCATTACTGAAAATAAAGACCAAAATATTAGGACTTGGAATTAAGTAGGTGTATAGAATCAAAGAATTGTAAAAAAAATTCATCTACAAAATTTCATTTGCAGTACAAGCCTACTATTGTGGATTATGGATAAAGTAAATCAGATTCAAGTAATTAATTGTGCACATTTTATGGCACCACTAAATATATCGTATAAATGACATCAATTCTTAGCAGGTAATCATGATCTTGTCCTTTTGGTTTTTCATTCACTTTTGTGCAGATAATTAATGTACAAAAGCACAGGTATGGTATCAAAAAAATTAACTTATTTTTTTAAACTAAACATCCCAAATACTAGCTTGATATTAATTAATTATTTAATAAACGAGTACAATAACAATCATAAAATATTACAATTTAACAAACTTAGATACATCCCCAGGTTGTGTAATGAAAGTTTTCTCCCACAGCATCTGCATCAACATTTTGCATTGGTGTGTAGGAACGCTTTGTAAACAGACTAAAATTCTAAAAGAAACTCGTATAATTGTGTGAAGATTACTACTCACACTAATTATACAACTCAATTCTTTCATAACTTATTTCAATTTTTTTTTTTGCATGAAACTTTCATTACAAACTTGTAAACCTCTACTAATAGTAAGCTTTTTAAAAAGTCCACCGACAGTTAACTATAACAGGGTTGGGTTGAATCATAAAATGATCCTTTTATAATAAAAAAAAGGACTTAAATTACTTTTTAAAATGCATATCCTTCTTCAGCTGCTCAATATCTGAAAAATTAACAATCAAAATTAATATATAAATCAATAACAACTAAGGACGCGAGTCAGGTATACCCCAAATCAGGGTATTTATTACTTTTATGTTATTTATCTGCATAAAATATTGTTTAAAAATTTAACAATGTTATAAATAATCGTATGTGTATATAATTCACCACACAAATTCATTGTAAATATAATTCTATGTGTTTTAAAAACATATATTAAAAACTAGAAACACCCAGGCTAGAAGCTTGTGACAGGCTACATTAATTTTGATTTTTTAAAACATAAGCGTTGTAAAATACATATATTTGAAATATTAATAAACAGCCTTAAAGAAAATTAATAAATTATTGCATTAATTGCTTACATAATAAAAAATATAAATAGTTATAAATTTTCTCGACATATTCAACATAATTTAAAATTTATTGACCAATATAAATTGATTTGAAAGCAGTTTAAACAAAAAATTTACCACTGCATACTCACATTGCAAATCAGAATCATCATCTGGTGACTCATAATCATCACTAAAATAAAAACAAAATAATTTTTTAAACACTTAGTAAGTTTGATTATTTAAATAAATTTAAAGCACAATACAGTACATTTGAGGAAAAATACTATTTAAAAGTCAATTTCTAGTGAAATCAAAATCTTAAAACACACCTTTGTAAGCTTGATGATAGATTCTCTTTAGTTTCCTTTAAAACTAGAAAAAGAAATTATATGTTTGTCATTGTGATGAACAATTACTATACAGTGACTAAAATGTCTAAAAAACTAATAAATTTCGATTATTTTCCTCTCAACAATTTAAATATATCCAGAAAAAATTTCTGCCATGGAAAAAATATAAAAATTGTTAGTTTTTTTAACAACATGCATAATATAAAACATGTCAATAGCAAAAAACAAGGGTTATAAGTTTCTAAAGTATGTAAATAATTTAGGGGAAAATGCACTACAGTTAAACAGGGTAACAACCGAGTTTCAGACAATATCTAAATAGACTGTTGAAATGTGTGCCATAATTACAATCCGAGTACAATAACCTTTTTTTTTTGACTGAAAACGCATATTAATTGAATCGAATTGCAATGATGATCAGAAGGCACTTATATTTTTCAAAAATAGAAAGTTTATAAATTTCAACAAAGTTCAAAAAGTTTAAAATAAAACTAAATGGATTATTAAATTACTAACTTACATTTCATAAATTTCAAGTCCAATTCATCTTCTTGCACTTTTTCTTCATTGCTAAACCGATTTCAAATATTAAATAAAAATATTAAAATAATCACACTAATTTAAAATAGTATTTTAAGGAAAGTTCATCGTAAAAACATACCTTGTTAGACTTAGCTTTGCAAAATTTTCTTTAGTTTGAGTTAAAACTGAAATAAAGGATAAAACGTTAACATTTCATTCCATTTTGTTGCTGAATTTAAATAATATTTTATCAATACCTGTAAACTATAACAAGGATTATTTGTGAAAAATTAAATGAACTCTTGCAAACTTTGAAAATTGTTAGTCAAACTCTTAACTTTTACAATAAATCACTGAAAATACAAAGATCTTGTTCTAGAAAGTAGTATATACCTTAATTTACAATGCATGCCATATGAATTTTCTAATTGAATGTTTTTTTTAAAAAACAAAACTAATATAAAAAAAATCATACTAAACTGTGTACCAATTAATATATCACTATGTTATACAGTCATATACTAGAAATACAAAAATATAAGTGTATGTTTAAAGCTGCTTGACTAATTTTCTTACAGCTTCTACATTTCTTGAAAAACTAAACAACTTAACCTGGTATAAATCTTGTCAAAACAAGTTTATACAAATTGAGTTTGAATATCCTTTTGTCACTTCGTACGAACGATAGCAATTTTGACAGATATTCATTCAAATTTAAGCTGTATTTGTAGTCTTTAAATTCAAATGTTTACTTTCAAGTAATGTGAATTAGTTTACAAATTTAATTCCTATATAAAATTTCATTTACTTAATTTGTCTTTGTATGTGAGAGTTAAAACAATTGACAGTGAGTAAATCACACCTAAATACAATTTAACAGAATATAAAAAAAAGGTAACTACTCGTAAAATACAGTTAAGTTAGATGAGTAATATTAAGCTTTATATTTAAATGACTAATATGATTGCGGCAATATTTGTCACTTTTTATGTTTAATACTATTATTATCTCTTTTTAGCAACTCTAAACTGCCGTGGGCAGGTAAACTGCAGTAATTTCCATAGTGACTTTGACCATTGTTGCAAGCACTCAATTACTCTAACAATTGAGAAAACATACTGGAATTTTTTTTTCAGATCAAAAATGGTACAACTCATTGTTGCAATTACTGCAGTTTACCTGCCCACGGCAGTAAAGGTAACAGTTGTCCCAAAACATTCAATATCAGGCAAATGCACCAAACAATGAATACTTGAGTTGTACTCAAAATAACTTACAAGTTAAAAACTCTTCATCTGGATCAACGTTTTCATCCCACACGTAAGAATACTCACTAAAAGAAATACAAAAATATAAGAAAGAAATAAGATTATTTGCATTATTGTCACAAAAAAAAACTTCTAATTATTTGAGGGAGGTGTACGATTCAAGTTTCAAATAGAGTTCTTTAGACGCTTTTAATTATTTAGTAGTCAAAAGCAATCAAACATGATTGATATGGCTTATTGTAAAAAAGATAATTTTTTAAAGTTCAAATTATATTTCTTACAAAGCATCATTAAACTATAACAGTTATAACTAAATGCAGTTTAAACTGAAGGGAAAAAATATAACATTTTATAAATTGAAGGGTCACGTATAAACACTGTGGTATTGTCATCGAGAAGGAATTTACGGAACAGCTAGGATATAATGGAAGGTCTCCATTTGGTGATTTGTGCTACCTTGCCAAACATCGAAAATACCCAAATATGGTGAACATGTCACTTCATATTTCATACAACTCTATTGGTATAGCAACCCTAGGTTAAATTTTCAAACTTGCCGAAAGTTGCCAATGAACATACTGGCCATTATATCATAGCTGTGCCAAATTTACAGTAGGTTATTTTGTTTTTTAGCTGCATTACAGACAGAATATAATTTTGGGTCAAGCTAAATTTGTCCAACTGAACTTATAAATATAAATCTTGCTAAAAAAAGGCGATAAATAAATCCAATCTGGCAACACAGTTGTTTGACTTTGTTGTTTGCGTTTCCGAGTAATCACGCGTCGGTACACGATGTTTTCTCGCCAACAAGTTTGGCGAGAAATAAAAAGTCGCCATATACCGAAACTAGGAATTAACCTAGCGCCAAGGGGTACACCAAATTAAGAATTTACCAAAAATGCTATTATGTACCTAAATTCTAGTGATACGACAAAATTAGGCAAAACGGTCAGTTGAGCCCTATAGCTGTGCGCCGGGGAGAGGTGTATCCCTTGAAATATCGTCAGAGTCGTCCCTGATTTATTTATTTTATTATTAAGAAACTATTCAAAAATTGGGCTGAAAACAAGTCACTTAACTTGTAAATAAAAAGGCCCAATTTCCTTACGTAATTCGTTAACTAGGATTAAAAAAAATACAGAACCTTTGATTAAAATTATTGGAAGACAAATGTGTTAAAACAATTATAAATTATAGTCGTGTTAATAGAAATGCTTATATTTAAATGGTACTTACTTGTCCATTTTTAAACTTCCCTCGACGTTCTATGACTTGTTTTGACGTGAAGAGTTTAAAAAAAAAAAAAAAATTGGTTGGTTGAACGTTTCCGGATGACCATTTCTAGCCTCAATGAGAAGCATTAACACAGTTATATTAGTTTCGTAACTTAAAAAAGAAATCAAGTGACGATGTCTTCAACCTACGGAACTTCGAGTGACCGTGCGCTTAACGCTGCTGGGGGTATTTGGTTTTAGTTTTAGTTTGAATTATCGCCGAACTAGAGATACACGAGTGCTATTGGCGACAGGCGTCGTATTTTAGAACCACAGTCAAGTACAGTCACAGTAAAGGGGGTATCACACGAGCGTTTTCCTCCAACCCAACTCCCAACGCAACTTTCTCCCCCCAATTTCGGTCCCCACAAAGTTGTTAAAGGGTTGCCAGAGTATGAGAAGATTTCTCTTTTCCGACTGTCATAACTAAAACGATATCTCTACAGTAGGCGACAATTTATTAAAAATCGGACCTTTGGATTGATTTGAGTTTTATTTTATCGCATGCTTAGGATTTCTCTTATAATTATTAATTTTTCTTTCACCTTATTTTGTAATAAAACAAATAAACACTGTGTGTTTTATTTCCTCTTTGTGTCAAATAGCTTATTATACTTCAGATTGAAAATCAAAATACCGTGCATGTAAAATAAATAAACAACAGCTAGGCAATTTGACGTTAAAAAGTTTTTTTTTCCCAACTATAGATTGTTAAATTGCGTTGTTAGATATTTTGAAGGCTATAAAATTGTTGGATTTTTGCTTAAAATTTCAAATATTTTTTTTACAAATTTTAAATTAAAGCTGATATACAGTATAGCTTTCACATTTAGAACAAAAGGGGCAATTTTACCCATCTACTTTACATATTATAGCAAATGATATATAAAATTATTGAATTAACGTAAGAAAGTCCTTAAAAAGTAGCTTTTTTCTTACAATTAAAGTTGAACTAAAAGCTGTGCTAAGGATTATTTTCTAAGATATATGCGGCGGCTGCCTTGGCGACGGACGCTTGGCGAGTTGGCGACACGCCACCAGACCGGCAACCCTCTTGCCGCGGAGAAAAGGACGCTCCCTTGGGGACGAGAGAACTCTCTGGACTGTAGAATCTATCGGACTGTGCCCTGTCAAGACCGGCCTTTGCTTTACCATGTTGCACTTGATTCTAGTTGTAACTTTTACTAGTTAATTTACTTTAAATAATTCTTTCCTAAATTAATAAATGTTATTTCTTATCCACATGCTGGTATTTCATTTAAACCTTCTGACTTCAATTCTTACAGCGCGTTAACACGTGCACCTCACTGGTCACCCGACGTGATCTAATTCCATCTTCAAAATTTACCGAAGACCAGCATACAATTAATTTTTTTATTAATATAATATCTGCGTATTGTGCAACCAAAAAAATATTTTTTAATTCATTGGATTATAAGACCAACGTGGACTTCGCAGCAAAAAGGTATGTGTTCGAACTTTTGTTTATCTGTGATTGGTCAGTTGTTGTTTTTTCATATGTGATATTAATTTTTCCCTTTATTTTTGCAATTATCTTTGTTTCCCCTTGATTTTTTTTATTCTCCGTGTTTTTTTTTTAAACGTTTCCACATGGCGCCAGGCGACGCGGATGACCAGAATGCGAGCCCAAATTCTAACGCAGAAACTCAAGTATCACATGTTGCAGTCAAAATTCCTCCATTATGGAAGGCCAACATAAAGCTTTGGTTCGTACAACTCGAATCAAATTTTTCGTTAGCTAATGTTTCAAACGACACCACCAAGTATAACCACTTAGTGTCAGCCATTGATCCGGAGACCCTAACATCCGTCTCGGACATTTTACTCAATCCGCCCGCCTCAAATAAATACGGTGCGCTGAAGGAGCGCCTAACTACGGAATTTTCGGGTTCGGAAAATGATCAAATACGCCGACTCATTTCGGAAATGCATTTGGGCGACAACAAGCCCTCTCATCTCTTGAGAAAAATGAGGGAACTGGGGGGAACTCGCGTCGGCGACGAGCTTTTAAAAACCCTGTGGTTACAACGCCTCCCACCCGAAATGCAGGCTATTCTTTCCATCAGTACCGAAAGCCTTGACAATTTGGCCAAGATGGCAGACAAGGTGGCCGAAGTTCGCCTCGCGCCAAGTGTATTCGCATTACAACAGAATACAACACAAACGGGTCCGGTCCGAACAGGTTCCCTACATGGCTCTCCCATGGAAGAGTTGGGGGCACTGCGCAGTGAAATAGCCGCCTTGAGCAGTCAAGTGGAACGGTTGTCGCGTGAAAGAGATCGGGCACCCGCCCTTTTAACAGGAGACGTTCGTTTTCTCGCGGCCGATCGCGAAACGGGCGATTATGTTATTTCCATCGGAAGTTTGGAAAGAAGGCAAGGAGATGCGATTCTCCGTGCGGCTGGATACCTGATCCGACCGAACAAAACGATCAGGAAAACTAGCTGTGGCGGCTGTCGCCGAAACAGCGGCGGTCGCTTTTTCTCATCGCCTACACATATTTGACAAAAGGTCGCATTTAAAATTTCTCGTGGATAGCGGCTCTGATGTAAGTTGCATCCCTGTAACTGACAAATCTAAATTTATAAGACCCGACTCTCTACAACTTTTCTCAGCTAACAATACTAAAATTCAACCTATGGCACAAAATTAGTTAATGTGGATTTGGGATTAAGGCGCGATTTCACGTGGAAATTTTTAATTGCTAATGTACCAACCCCAATTATAGGTGCGGATTTTTTACAACATTTCGATCTTTTAATTGACCTAAAACGACGTAGACTCATCGACAATATTACAAAGTTAACCCAGCCGGGTATTATTTCGCATTCTTCTAATGTTTTTTCTGTTAAACTAATCTCGGGCGATACGGTGTACCATAAAATATTATCGGAATTTCCTGATTTAACCAAATTAAATCCTGGTACTGCGCCTATTAAACATGACACTGTTCATTTTATTGAAACCACGGGTCCGCCCGTTCATAGCAAACCCCGAAGATTAGACCCTAAAAAACATGCGGAAGTCAAGAAAGAGTTCGAATTTATGTTAAAACAGGGCCTATGCCGCCCTTCTAAATCTCCTTGGGCGTCGCCCCTCCACGTTGTATCAAAGAGTTCGGGTAGTATACGCGCGGTAGGGGACTACAAACGGTTGAATTCCTGCACAATTCCCGATCGCTACCCTATTCCACATATCCAGGATTTTTCAAACGCCTTACACGGCAAAAACATTTTCTCAAAACTCGATATCGTCCGCGCTTATTTTCACATACCTGTACACCCAGACCACATACAAAAAACTGCAGTTTGCACCCCGTTTGGGTTATTTGAATTCCCTTTTTTAAATTTTGGTCTCTGTGGTGCCGCGCAGACGTTTCAGCGATTCATGAACGAAATCCTAGGCGATTTAAACTTTTGTTATGTCTATTTAGACGATATTTTAATTTTTAGTGAAAATGAGGAAGAGCATAGAGCCCATTTTCGAACCGTTTTAGAGCGACTAAACAAGTACGGCTTAACCGTTAACGTTTCAAAGTGTGTTTTTGGCGTTCCGGAGATTTCTTTTCTCGGCCATTTGGTAACCAATAAGGGAACAATGCCTCTACCCGAAAAAGTCGAACCCATTCTAAATTACCCCCAACCTAAAACTGTCAAAGATCTACAACGTTTTTTAGGTTTTTTAAACTTTTTCCGTCGTTTTTTGCCTAATATCGCACGACATCAGGTTGAGCTAACTTCTTTCTTAAGGGGCGCAAGAAAAAACGATAAAACTAAATTGAACTGGTCAACTAGAGCAGATGAGGAATTTCAAAAATGTAAGGAGCTAATAGCCAACGCTGTTCTTTTGGCCCACCCAAAACAGGGCGAACAACTAACTTTGCACGTAGATGCTTCAGATTCCGCAATTGGGGGGGGGGGGCCCTTTCGCAAATTAACGATGGCAATTTACAACCGCTTGCTTTTTTCTCTCGGAAACTGTCGCCGGCAGAGAAAAACTATAGTGCGTATGATAGGGAATGCTAGCCGCTTACGCCAGTATCAAACATTTTAGGCACATGCTCGAGGCCCGAGAATTTTGCCTTTACACCGACCAAAAACCTTTGACTTACGCTTTCAAACAACGCTCGGAAAAATGTTCCCCCAGACAGTGTCGTCAATTGGATTTCATATCCCAATTTACAACCGACATTAGACACATTAAAGGTTCCGAAAACATCGTCGCAGATGCCCTGTCTCGAATAGAAGCTATAACTATGCCAAACCCTATAGACTACACGGAAATATCTAATGCACAAATAGACGATATTGAACTGAAACAGTTAATAGAGAACTCTGAGGTTCTCCAATTCCAAAAAATCAACCTGCTAGACGGTAAAGAACCTGTCTATTGCGACGTTTCTACAGGGACGGCAAGGCCTTATATTCCCCAGCCTTTTCGGAAGGCGGTGTTTGCTTCCTTGCATGGTTTATCCCACCCTGGCATACGCGGTACTTCGAAATTAATACGCTCAAGATTTGTTTGGCCTTCGATAAGGATGGACTGCGCCGCATGGGCTAGGCAATGCATTCCTTGTCAAAAATCTAAAATAACTAGACACAGCAAAACACCTTTAGGTAAATTTTCTGACCAATCACAGAGGTTCGACCATGTACATATTGATCTAGTTGGCCCGCTCCCACCGTCTCAGGGAAACTATTATGTTCTCACTTTAATTGACCGATTTACGCGTTGGCCGGAGGCTGTGGCTTTGCCGGACATGACAGCGGCAACGGTGGCTAAGTCCTTTTACAACATTTGGATAGTGAGATACGGCTGTCCTCTAAGAATAACAACCGACCAGGGACGACAGTTCGAGAGCGAGCTGTTCTCCGCATTTTCAAGATTATTTGGAATCCAGCGGATTAGAACAACTCCCTACCACCCACAGTCCAACGGCCTGATAGAGAATTTTCACCGGCCAATGAAGGCAGCGCTGAAAGCCTACGATACAGAAGAGTGGTCAGATGCACTCCCGACTCTGCTCCTGGGATTCCGTGCGGCCTTCAAAGAAGATTTGCAGGCGACTCCAGCCGAGATGGTCTACGGTAGAGCGCTGAGGTTGCCGGGGAGTTCTTTGACCCCACACCAGCAGATGAATCACCTAAAGAACTGGTGGAGAACCTGAAGACCTACTTCAACAGTCTGCGGCCCGTTCCTACATCCAGCCATGGGAGAAGAGCAACTTTCGTGCACCATCATCTGAAAGATTGCACCCACGCCTTTGTTCGACACGATGGAGTTAGGAAGCCACTGCAGCAGCCATACGACGGCCCATTTCCTGTTCTCTGCCGAAAGGACAAGACTTTTCAACTAGACATCAGAGGCAAAGCAGTCCACATCTCAATCGACCGCTTGAAACCTGCATTCTTCCCAAGTGCCGAAGACATCCGAAATGACCCTCCTAGGTCATTGTCTGCTCCTCAACGTCACACTTCAACTGCGGTTTCTGACGGCTCCCGGACCCCTGCTTCCAGCGAGCGCCAGCGGACTCCTGCTTCCAGCGAGCGCCAGCAGACTCCTTCTTCCAGCGTGCGTCGGCAGACTCCTTCTTCCAGCGAGCGTCGGCAGACTTCTTCGAAAGACAGTCTCCCGGAACCAGCAACTTCAAGTGATGCTTCAACAATTCAGCAACCAAGGACCACACGTACAGGAAGAACTGTTCGTTTTCCAGCAAGGTACCGTTGACGCTGGCACTGCGAGGGGAGTGTGCGGCGGCTGCCTTGGCGACGGACGCTTGGCGAGTTGGCGACACGCCACCAGACCGGCAACCCTCTTGCCGCGGAGAAAAGGACGCTCCCTTGGGGACGAGAGAATCTCTGGACTGTAGAATCTATCGGACTGTGCCCTGTCAAGACCGGCCTTTGCTTTACCATGTTGCACTTGATTCTAGTTGTAACTTTTACTAGTTAATTTACTTTAAATAATTCTTTCCTAAATTAATAAATGTTATTTCTTATCCACATGCTGGTATTTCATTTAAACCTTCTGACTTCAATTCTTACAGCGCGTTAACACGTGCACCTCATATATAAATAAATCTTGTGTGGAATTGGCCCTAAGTAACAATTTCCGTTTAAAAAAACCCCTCAACTTTTCAACATTTTTTATCGAAAAAATAAGAAGATATGTCAAATCAAAGAGTTTTATTTCCTCTTTGTGTCAAATAGCTTATTATACTTCAGATTGAAAATCAAAATACCGTGCATGTAAAATAAATAAACAACAGCTTGGCAATTTGGCGCAATATGACCTGAAGACTTGGCTTCAACCAAAACAGAGCCGTGACGTCAGTGTTATAGTGACAGTCACCGATTCACCTGATTGGTTGTTGGGACCAAGTTGATCAACTCCGTCGCGATGAAACGACAGAGTTGTAGAAAATTTCTCCAACGCCTACGTCATAGCACGTGGCAATTTCCACCAATCATGGTTCGAACAGAAGTTGGGTTGAGGGTTGGGTTGGGGAAAAATCTCTCGTGTGATATGGCCTTAAGGTTTAATTCAGGAAGCTGCCACGAAGCTCTTTATATTGGCAATAGACTGACTATTTGCCTTTAAAGCGATTAATGGCTTCACTAGTCATATCTGTCTTTTTCATTGGTTTTTTTGGCAGCATTTCTACCTTATTCATACTTCCGTGTCGGGCCACTTTTATTTGCTCCACCCTATAGTATGTATAAACGATGGTAAAAGATGAATATTTCTTCCGCGGATGAAGATCTCCCCCACCTGGAGACAACGCTACAAATAATACCTAGGGTCCTTCATTCTGAGTTAAAGAAATGAACTATTTAGTTTTATATCGTTTATGTTTGAAATTTATTAAAAAAATAAATACATATTTCAGTTAACCTTTATTTAAGAATGCATGATTTTTAAAAGAAAATGCAATGAATTTTACGATTCATTTCAATATTCTGAATGGTGTTAGTGTGATAGGTATTAAAAAGAATATCAAACAGCAGATTTAAATAATAATAGGATTTTTATTTGTAAACAATGGTTTCATACAGAATTCATTTTCAATAAGGGTAAAGTTTTAAACGAAAACGTACAATAGCTAAACATTTTATAATATTTTTAGAATCCTAAATAAGAAATACACACTCGTTTTAAAGAGTTAAAAGAGGGTTAAATTGTAAAATACAACTTTTTTCAAAACATATTTGAAGATGACGAACAAAAAGAGAAAAGGTCCATGTTTTTAGAAAATGTAAATGAAGTTCATTGTAATATTTTATACTAAATACAGGTAAGCAACAAGCATGGGTAAATTTGACTAATGATGTTTATAGATTCTTTGAAAGCTAAGAGTAAGTTTGGAAGTCAACTCTTCAAAATATGTATAGATATAGCAAAGAAGTTTAATTATGAAAATAACCTAACAGAAAAAAATGCACTAGAAAGAATTTAATCATAACTTCCCTCTATAAAAAGATGTCTCTCCATTTCATGAAAATATCAAGTTATATTACAAGTTAAGAATCAACCAATAAAAATTGACATAGATCAGTAACCATCAGTGACGTCAATGGAAAATTGTATAAAGTAGCTCAAAATAAAGCAAATAATCAAAAACTTTTCTCAGCACGGTTCTTCTTCACATCTGATTCTTTCTAGTCTTAAGTTAACCTTCTTAAATTAGTAATAGTTTATCTGTGTCTTCCACTCTTGACATAAACGATGACACTCATGTATATTCTAGGGACGTTTTTTTTTGTTATATGAAAGGCATCTTGTTATTAGAGGCTATAATTTAACATAATATATTTTAATTAAAGGGAGTAACTTTTGGAAATAGGAGCAGAAACATAAGCACTAATGTCTAATGAATTCACAATTGAAAAGTTTTCCCCGCTAATTTCAGCCCGTTACAAAACAAAACACCTTGTATACAAATTAACCATTCAACACATTCCTTGCATCAGAAACATATCTTACACCCAGGATATTGCAAATTAAATAATTTTTTCAAATTCTACGTTTACCTATTGTTGAAGTTACCTATATTGCATACGACTTTAAAGAAATACGATAAAACGTCATACAGTGTGGTGATCGGATTATTAATACCAAATTTTCAAACGAGAGAAATAAAAAGCTATGTCAGACATTATTTTATCTTTATACTTATCATTATACTTATTTTTCATTTTTAATACATTAGGTTAGGCATTTTTTTTCAATGTGACTCTTCAAATTTTTAATTGGTGGAAACGGCTCACCCGAAATTACAATACAAAATGCTGTACGTGATGGAAAAGTATCTTTTGTTGTATTAGGAAAAAAATTGAACGTCATCCTAATTATTATTATCCAATTATTATTATTACATCCTATTTATCCCATTTCATCCTAATTAAAAAATTAATATTTCCTGTTTTATTTTTAAATTTATATTATTGAGAATTTTGTGTTCTATCTACCATCAAAGTTAAGAGTGCCATCACCCCAGAGAAACATTTTGTCCCACTAAAATCCTTCTTTACAATAGTGTGGATTGCAAGATATGTTTAAGCATAGCCTCCTACATAATGTGCCCATTCACACTTCTTTATTAGACTGTTAGACAATTGAAATGCGCATAGCTGGCACTCGTAAGCGAATTTGTCCCTTGCCATGCGCGTTGAAACGAAATATCTTATGCCACCAAAGACAATTACGTTAAAAGTCGTGAAGCCCGATAGATTCCTTGTAATGTAATTTGTCATATTTTATTGGTCGGGATATGTTTTCTCCCTCTTTTAGTACTTTTAGTACCTTTTCTGAAACGTAGTTAGCTTACATAAGCCATGTCCTCTGTAACGTTTCGTCGGGCACGGCTAAATTTGTCGAGTTTTTTGTAAAGTTATATTTTTGTTTTGATTTCGGAATGAAAGGCATCTTATTTAGGAGGCTACGGTTCTAGAGAAACGTGTTTTCTATAGAGAATAAACGATATAGGGGTTGGTTGGAGTGATGACTCGATCTCCTATGTGCAGTCGACTTTGAAGGGGCTTCCTGGGATGTGGTCGTTGCCGTACTTGCATATGAGGATGTGCTCGCCCCTGTCCTTCACCATGTAAGTGATGTTGTAGATGTTCCTGCCTGCGTGTTTCATGTGAATCTCGTCACAAGGACCTTTGGGTCCGTACAGCGACACGAACAGGATATTGTTGCCTGAAAATAAACAAGTACAAGTAAACTTTCTAGCATTGGAGCTTTATTTTTACAAAGCTTACCATATACTTAAAAACCACAGTAACTTAGTTCATTCATACAACATGCCAGAGTTCTCCCCAATTTGGAAAAGCCTCATAGCAACAAAATAAAGTTCCTCCCTCTCAAAATCCCCCTTCTTCCTCTACACCTATTTTCAGGATATCATGTTTCACAGCTTCTGTCGACGATTAGTTTGTGTTATGTGTATTTTTCTGAAGAAGGCGAGCTATTTTTGAGACTCGCCGAAGCATATAAAATTTTCACCAAAAAATAAACTATTTGCTCCAATAATCTACGCTGTTTCCTTTGTAAATCCTCTTAAGTAAAGGGCTTTTAAGAAGACGATGGGGTTGCTGCAGGGCGAAAACCAATAAAAAAACTGGCTTGCCAAATGAAGCCATCGATTGCTTTGTAGTAAGCCTAAATAAACGCTTTTGGTGAATTATTTGAAGCTATTCTTAAGTGGAATTTAATCAGATTTGTTACATCGACTTGGCAACTTTCTGACTATCTAATAAAAAGTATAATTGCAACTTATTTTTATTATCTGTGAAGAGAATCACTACCATCCTGTGAAAATTCAGATCTTGTGCTACAGCCTACAACTGCGCATACAAACTTTTTTTGACATGTAATTAAAGCCTTTTTAAAGTATAAAATGAAGCATTTCAAAATGAACTACAACAATGAGTGAGCGGTTTGTTTAGGCTTACTAGGGCAGCTTCTTCTGAATAGGCTTCACTTTTTCGCACTAAGCATCTTCATCTTCTTAACTCTATGGTAAAGGGCAATCCTGAAATTAACATTTTGACTGGGATCCGGAATTTGAATTTTTTCGATGATGAATAATGACCTACTAATACGAGAATAAAATAAAACTCGATCATTCGGCTTTTCTTGCAACGCTTACCTTGACATTTTAATGCTTGCTTATTGGAAAGAGGAAAAAATGGGAATGTTTCAGATTATGTAACGTTCTTGTTTTCATATTTCTGCGTCCCGCGATTTCATTGGTTGTTTCGGTTTTACTCTCAAAATGACCGTCATATATGAAAAGAAACTTTTCACTTTATGCAAGATTTCTTTAACAAATGATTTGAACAACCAACAGCATAGCAAGAATTTGGCATTTTTAACAATAAGTAAAATATTCTTAAACTCATTTTCGAATGCCAAAACAAAAGTAACTCCTGCCAAAAAATGAAACAAGACTATTGGAGCTGTTGTTATTCACGATGTGAAACATCCCCATTGGCCAAAGTTGTACTTGAAATCAAATACGAGGCTTAAGTCATAGATAGCTTTTCCATACCTGCTTCCTGGCAATTGATCTGGAAGGAGTTCATCTTGTGTGTGATTGCCTTTTTGAGCCCGGGACCTTTACTCGTGACCTTTGCGGGGTTGGACCTGAAGATGGGCATCGCGTCTCCCTTGTGCTTGGACTGCTTTGCCACAGTGTCCACCACGACCGAAGAAATCTCCATCACGCCTGGTTCGGCAAACGCGTTGCCTGCAGTACAAAGAAGAATATATACTGGTCAGTAAAATGTAGTCCCCAGATGCACATTAATACGTCATCTTTTTGTTTTATAAGATCAGTTGAGCCGTTGAATCTTACAACATAAATGCCTGTCTGATTAATTGAAAATTAGACAGACGATATTTAACCAATAAGCACCTATAAAAGGGGAAGACGTAATCGACGTATAGGTGGAAGTTAGTTATAATGACTATGCTCTATATTTACTATGATTTCGTAAATCTGCAGAAATGTCAAGTTTCCCTTACAGCCAGCAAATGGAGAAAGATGAATTTTTCTCTGAAGAGAGACAGAATCACGTATATCATAAAAAAAAATTAATGGTTGAACCGTATGATTTTGATTGTATTTTTCTTCTGAGTTGGAAAAAAACCAGACTAACAATTGAAGAGCTTAGTGGAAGAACGTGCTAAGTGATATTTTTGAAAAATAAAATGGATTTTTGTGTCAATGAACATGTTATTCCCTCCTTTAAAGATGACAAGATTCCCCTTTTCATAAACTTTAATTTAAGTACATTTTTGACCTTTGGTAAGTGCCATTTTTAATGTATCTAAGTGCAAACGAAAACTTTAAAGCTCATTTTCTCGTTTTCACATTTTTGTCACTTAGCACATTCTTCCACTAAGCTTTTGTATTATTATCCTTGATATTATACAAATTATAAAAAACTTTAACTAATATAACAAACTGTAGTTTGATTAAAATTATTTTCAATGTTTTTAATTACGAAATAATTGTCTTGTGATAATAAATACGAGCTTGATTCATATGTCAACTGGTCACACACAGTTTTTCCCACCTACCTGTGCACGGCACCTTGAAGGGGCTCCCGACGATGTGGTATCCGTTGTACTTGACGGTGATAAAGTAGTCCCCGGGTGCCAAAGGGGTGTACCGCACCTTGTACCCGTCAGCAACTTCGGTGCAGTCCATCGACACCTTGGACGGACCTTCGATGGTCACAGCCAGTTGGCCAGAACCGGCGTTGCAAGTGTTGATCAGGAAATCAGTTTTCGCACCTGGAAGTGAAGAGGAGTGTGTAGGTTTGTTAGTCTGTTCAACAGAATATAAGGGCCTCGAGGTAAGTTCTTCTCTTTACCATCGCGATTCATTCATGAGGTTACAAATAATACATTACTAGATTGTGAGGTCATCTGACAGTTTTGTAGTCTAAATATCAAATAATAAAATACTAAACTCATAGACCAAAGGATGAAGGGGGCCATGCAAGACATTCGTCAATAAAAAAAACAACGCAAAACGAACTTAATTTTTAAATAAAAACACATTTATCTATTTTTTGTTTCATAAATAGAAAGGCATTGTGAGGAAATTCTACTTATAGTTACACTAACAGAGTATTTTTCATTGCTTTAAGAATTAAACAAGAAGTTCTGATAAATTACATCTTTCTTGTTACTTTAATAATAACAGAAATTTATATAGTACGGATACACAAACGGACAAAAGTATAAAAGGGTAGTTCTCTGATGTCATAGCTTTCTAACATTAAAAAAAAATCCTAGGTTAGAACGTAAATTTAAACAGACTAAGCAAAAAGACAGATGGACGAAAAGGAATACAGGTAGAAGGGCATAAAGCATTACAAATAAAACATTTAAATTAAAGGAAGGATTTTTTCAAAGACAAAAAAATATACATTTTTTAAAATTAATGATTACAACGTAATTCGGAAGAGGGGTCCGTGCAGACTGACGGAAGAGACAGACGGACCATGGAGACAAAAGGACGGAACTCTTCTTGATGTTAATGCCTAAATTTAAACAGACTAAGCAAAAAGACAGATGGACGAAAAGGTATACAGGTAGAAGGGCATAAAGCATTAAAAATAAAACATTTAAATTAAAGGAAGGATTTTTTCAAAGACAAAAAAATATACATTTTTTAAAACTGATGATTACAACGTAATTCGGAAGAGGGGTCCGTGCAGACTGACGGAAGAGACAGGCGGACCATGGAGACAAAAGGACGGAACTCTTCTTGATGTTAATGCCTACTTTCCATTTCTTTTAATTCTTTCGAACTAAAATGAATGTATTCTAAAATAAATCTGCATGAAATAAGAGACATAGAGTTCTGAGTTGACTGACCTGACTTGCAGTCCTTGAGTCCGACTCCCTGGGCCTGTACCGCGGCCGGGTCGGCGTCGTCGTGTCCGATGACGATGCGGAAGGGGGACTGGGGTATGTGCGTGCCGTTGTGCCGCAGGTGGATTTGGTGGATGCCGTTCTCGTGGGGGATGAAGCGAAGGGCCCACGACTCTGCAACACGAAAGAACTGTTATAAGAAAAGGAATTTTTTTAGAAACACCATAAGTCCACGAATAAGAGTTTTCGAGGAATTAAAAAATCTGTAGCAACATTACATCGACATTACTGAACAAAAAACGTATTTTTTTTTGCTGGATGTATTATTACTTGAAAGAGCATAAAAAAAACATTATTTAATATTTAATATTAATTTTAAAGGTCATTGACATGGGGTTTCTGAAAAAAACACACACAATTATTTGTGTTTCAATAATACTAGTTCACTTTTTTAAGAAAAAATTTTGTTTATTCATCTCAAAGCAATTTTAGGCCAAAAGAAAGTTAAAAAAAATTAATCGGGACAATTGTATGTATCGAAACGCTAAATTCGGTTGCTAACCATGGGTGTTCAAACCACTGGAACAAAAGGTTTTACTTACAGAATGTGTATTTACCTTGGATGAATTTATTATCATCAAAAACTCAAATTCGATAAAATTGTGACTTATTGGGTTTCTGAAAAATTGATTCAAATAGGCTGTCCGTTAGGTGTATCGTAAAAAAATTTGTTTATTCAATCTAGACTTGCATTTCGAAAATGAATGCGTAGTTTCAATACAAAAACTGATATAATAGTTACCCCTTGAAAATCGTAATGGTATTCCTATGGAGAATATTCTCAGACTAATTGACGCCACAATTTTAATACTGGCCACTACTTTTTGACACCATTTTAAAGAACAAAAGAAGTAAAATAGACTATCAGAAAAAAAAATTGAAAATCACATATTGAGTATTTTTAATAATTTTTTAAAGTTTGGAAATTAGTGAAGAATTCAATGTCCTTAGTGTATGACGATGTATCTCAGTAAAAAATAAAGATACTGCAATAATTATATATTTTGGACAAAATCGAAAATTTTATTTTTCAATTCATTACGAAATAAAATTTTAATTTAAATATTTGTATTCTTTAAAAATTTAAGAAAAGTTGTTGCTATATTTTTGGGAAAGCGAATTGTGGCAACCCCACATTTGGCTATCACCTGCCAAGTGTCGCCAACTTAATTAGGGTCTACGCTATCTGTCAACATATGGTGGGGGGTACTTTGAATAGAACCCCCTAAAGACGCTGGAGGAGAGCTCTAACCCCTGGTGATTTCGTAGAATGCCCCCCCCCCCCCACCTAACCTCTGCGGTTAGTTCTTTTCTGTTTAGAGATACGACTCTTGTCAATTTTGGGCTTGTGGGCTTGTTCAATGCTTTACAGGAAAAACTCGTGAAAAGATGCGATTGAGATTTCAAACAGAAAATAATGTTTTCAAGAGAAAATGCAGAAAAATGTGTAGCTTTACATAAAATACAAAATACATTCACAAAGATAAGTTTGCATTGTTTGTACACTTTGAGGGAACAGGTGTGAGTCGGTAAAGTTGAATAGATTCTAATTCTAAGAAAGAAGTGAACGGTTGAATGGGGGTTTAGGTTCGGTTTTGTCCACAGGCACACCTATTTCTAATTGTTCGGCCGAGAAGGACAGTTTAGAAGAATGAGAAATCTTTGCAGATTGTAGTTCGTATATCGTAAGTGTTGCATCGAGTTTTATTTCGACTTGTCTTCAGCTTCGCTATGTCGAGATACGCTAAATGTGGAAGATCTACAAAGCTGAATTTTGTTTGTGTGAACATATATTTATCGCTACAGTTTTCCCTATGACATCAATAACTAAGATACATAATTAGTGTTGGTTTTATACTTTTTGTTATGAGGATTATTACCTATTTTCTAAAATGTATTTATCCATTAGTTTCTTAAAAAATCCTATTTTAATTTCATGTCAAGCTGATCTATATATGTATGCTACATCAATGTAGTTCGTGTAAAGCCATTTTCGAATAGTAAAGTCATAAATGGATTATGTTGTGAAAAAGTGTGCCAACTGCCAACCCACAGAAAGAAATCCACTTTGAATCGAACAACAGATTTATAAAATCTCTATATGAATGGAAAAAGTGTACCTAGTTATAAAGCTCAAGAGTTCAAGGTTGTCAAAAGTGGCTTTGCGTTATTTTAATTTTTAATTTTTGGTTTGACTACAAAACTACAAAAACTATGGGTTGTAAATAGTGTATTTGCACAAAGTACATTACAAAAGTGCCATTGTTTGTACTTTTTTTTTTGTGAAAATACGGTGCATGACCACTATTTTCGTCACGGTGCACAGTGGGGCAAAAGTGGCATAAGAATGCCATAAGTAAATATCGGATTTTAAGCAAATCTTAAAATTTTTTATTATGCTTTATGAAACTACTTGTTATCGCCGCCGTATCACGCCTCAATTAATGTTATCTGATTCACAAATCTCTCCGAATCATATAACTGAAACTTTAAAAAAATCGTCATATTTTTTAGTCCACCCTATTCAAGTTCAATTAACACAATCAGAAAATGAACTATTCCAGTTTGCCATCTCTATAACTATCAAGGCACTACTTTTTTTTATTACATCTTTGCATCAGGATCAAGAAAACAATTGCTTCTTAGAAACGACTAAATATTTCCCAAGTCAAATCATGAAATGAACTGTTCCAGTTTGCTATCTCTAAAATTATCGAGCCCCGGCCACCCATCGAGCTGTGGAAAACACAAAGTTTTCAGTTTCGATAAATTGCTTCGATGAAATAATTTATTAATCAGAATTAAAATTCAGGGGTTTGTACCCACTACGATTTTCATACTGCACATACGGTAAAACTATACAATAAACCAATGCATCAACTTCGTTGAGTAGTCAAATACTTTAAATTTTAGCAATTTTATTTTAAAACATTTTAAAATAATTATTAAAATTAATTTTCAGAAAAGATTTTTTTTGGATCCTTAAAAAATTTCTTCTTTGGGTAATCATTCCAAAAGATAAACTTTTAATCACGTAATAACCAGCTAAAATGGCATAATACAACTAAAGCCACCCAGAATCCAGAAATTCTTAATCCCCCAACCAATTCTCGTTTATTCCTTCAGAGTTGTCCTTATCTCTTCGCCCCTCTAGAAGGGGGTGGGGGGGGGGGGGTTGTAAACCCAGTCCATGAGCCAAGATGGTAATCACTTGAACTGCCCACGGCAAAGACAATTATTCTTAGGGGGCATCGAATTTCATTGGCGATAAAAAAAAGCGCACTGAACCATTGCAATTACGCCAAGTAGGCGATAAAGTGTTTTTTCTAGTTTAAAAACACGGCGACATCTGGTTTTTGAGAAAGACAGAAAAAGAGTTCGTATTTCTGACGTCTTGACTCTTAGAAGAATAAAATTTAAACAGTATTAACATTAATGTGAATAATTAAAATCGCGATTGCACAAAGGGTAGCTGCCATGCATTATTTTTGGTTTTAAAGGTATTGCTGAAAAACGAAAAGAGATACAAACTACAAATTTGGTGAACGAGTTCCCAATACTTGTGGGACGTCAAAATAAGGTTTTCGAGAAAATCGCGCATGCACAAATGGTAACTTTGTACACTTTACAGTTATTAAAATTTCTTTATAGGATACATAATTTCCCTTAAAGTTATCAATTTATTGAGTAGTAATTGAAAGTCGTGCAGTGTTACACCCTCGCTTTCTTACTGGACCATACTGCCGTGGGCGGGTAAACAGCAGGAACTAGCCTTATAACTTGGGACCGTTGCTGCAAGCACTCAATTACTCTAGCCTATAGTAAAACATCGGGAAAGACTAATTATTTCAAGGCAAAAAATTATCTAATCCATTGTTGTGGTTCCCTTCTTACCCGACCACGGCAGTATATCTAGTGAATCTTTACCCACCTTCATCAATAGGCGAGACGAAGCAGTCATCTTCCCCTCCCGAAGGCGACACCACCTTTCCATCAATGAGTCCTCTGGCCCCGTTCATCTGAATGGTGAACGCGATGGGCTTGCTCACCTGCAGCCCCGCGTCCGGCACATGGCCCAGCTCTATCTTCCTGGCCTCGCCCACTTCAGGCAGGATGTACACCTTGAAGGGACTGTCCGGGATGGGCTCATCGTTGAACTTGATGCCCACTCGGTACTCGCCTGCAATGAAAAAGTTGCAGGGTCAGTAACGTTTAGAAATCTTGAGAAGTTTACACTGTAATAACATGTCTGTTGTTTTTACAGAAAAATTTCGTCCGCTGGTGTGCTAGAAAATACCGTAAAATTTACAGAAATGTTTATTCTGGGATGTTTAGATATTTCTGTTAATTTTTTTTATGAATAATTTATAATTTTAAAGCAACATCTGTTATTTAGCAGACGAATTATAAAGAAAAAACCAAATTTTACCTCACCAAGGGACAACCGGGATACTAATCACAGAACAAATGAGGTTTAATAATAGGCCTACCCCGTATTCGAACCAAGGAACTTCATATTTCCAGTCCAACGCTCCCAACTATGTTAGTTTGGCACGCAGAGATTTCACAAATCGTTGAAATGCCTCTTAGGTTGTAGTCTAATGCTCTTTACGTGATTAAAAACAGAAAAAACTGGTTTTACTTAGAACAGTTTATTTTTACAGAAATGTTTTAAAAGAAATTAACAGTAATTTTCTGTAATTATATAGTATTTTTCTGTAAAATTTACAGTTTTTTTTACAGTTAATATTGAAGTCATTATTTAGTCATCATCATTAGGTTATTAAAGATTCTTCTTTTATGATTAAGAAATAAGCGTGTCCACATTGGCTGACAAATAGCATGAATTTCATTCCCACTTGCAAGCAACAGTCTGCTGAGTATTACTTAAATGTATAATAATTATCATAAATACATCCCAAACAACGAAAGTGACGTAAAACAACGGTTCATTTATCAACAAGCCACATCATGTTACATCACAAGTTACATTATGTTACCGTCATGCATCATGAAAAGAAAAAGTATATATAAATCAGGATCTACCATTTTACATCATACAGTTATCAGAGTCGGCCATTATAGACAGTATAATGGCAGAATTGTAAAATATTCGTATTCATCTAAATACAAGTCAAATGGTTTAACTCACAAAGTTAAAGTTTATATTTGATTTTTTGTTAATTGACACTAGAATGAGCGTTACTTTACAAAAAACACAATCTTTAGTGCTCTGTAAAAGTTGCTTTTCCTTTAATGTTGTCACATTAACATTCCTAATGTGACAACATTAAAGGAAAAGCAAACACACGGAGGTAAAACAGCTTCAATTTCGCATAAAATAAAAGAATTTTTTTTCCTCTTGAAGACTGAATGCAATATTTTAGTGCTTGTGTTGTCTATTCCTAAAATTTCACGAATTTTATGTTTTTTGTTGTATTTTGTGAACAACGTTATAAAAAATGCATTTTCTTAAAAAAATTTCAAAAACGAACATTAATGTAAACGGTCTGATTAATTTTTTTTTTCAGACTACCAATAACAATTATTCTGAATAGAGTTTAATACAAATTTATGTTATTTATTGTATCTTGAAAACAAAGATATAAAAAACATTTTAATTAAATGTTTCAGAAATTTAAATAAATCCACACGATCAGATTTTAGCTTCCACACTACGTTTATAACGTAAAAAGTGGAAGGTATTATAATCGTTCAGTCCGTCCGTCTGTCACCCACTTTCACAGAAAGAACCATAAGTCCCACAGACAAGTGGGATATGTCATTTTGAAGCAAAAAATAAGATTAGGCTACATTCCAAATTTCATTTAAAAATTTAAATTAGAATTATTTAAAATTTAAATAACTAAAATTTTTATCTACATTGAAATAGCATGCAAATTCCATTTTTATTCATATTTTTACTGTTGCCATCCACAAGTTCCACAGACAAGTGCGATACGTCATTTTGAAGCAAAAAATCAGATTAGGCTGCATTCCAAATTTCATTAAAAAATTTAAATTAGAAGTTTATTTAAAATTTAAAAAACTAAAAATTTAATCTACATTGAAATAACATGCAAATTCCATTTTTATTCAATATTTTCACTGTTGCCATTTTGTTAAACGTACGAGAAACTTTATTTGAAATAAAAATAAAATATTTATTTATGTGATATAATTCAGTTTGGATTGTTGTAATATCACAATAGAGTTCTTTTGATGGTTTATTATATATGTATGAAGAAAGATGCATAGAGAATTCTAACTTGGCATAAAAAATATGCAAAGTTTCGCTTTTATTTTTAAATCATCAATTGCACTAATTATATATTTTTCGAACTGTAAATTAATTTAACAAACGATAAATGACTGAATTTTTGAAAGAAATGTAAATGGTAAATTGTGGCGACGCGACACAAAGATATTTATTAAAAAAGATTACATTATTATTCTTCGAACTTCAAACAAATTAAGCAAACGATAATGTCTAATAATTAAATCTGAGAAAGTTGATTAATGAAAATAATTAATTTTATCGTTTATATATTTAATTACAACTAGTTAAAGGCTCTGTTTGGCGAATTTCTTTCTGAGGTGTATAAATAGTTTGTTTCCTGTTGAGCACAAATGTTGTGTGGAAGCGGTTTAAGTGACAGATTCTGTAACAAACCTACTTGTTATTTTTAAAGCATCATTTGCACTAATTATGTATTTTTCGAACTGTAAATTAATTTAACAATCGATAAATAACTGAATTTTCGAAAGAAATGTAAATGGGAAATTGGGGAGACACAAAGATATTTATTAAAAAAGATTACATTATTATTCTTCGAACTTCAAACAAATTTAGCAAACGATAAAGTCTAATTATTAAATCTGAGAAAGAAGATTAATGAAAATAATTTATTTTATCGTGAAAAAACAAAAGTTTTTTTAAATGAAGGTCGAAAGATATTTATTACACAATTTAACTTATCGGTGATTAACAGTAAAAAGAGTGGTACGCCATTTTTAGGAAAATCGCTATCTACTAGTCCCGAAACTAGACGTCATGTTTTATTCTTGAGTGGTTATTTACTTTAAACTACTTTACAAAACTACTTAAAAATAACTACTTAAACTACTTTAAACTACAAAATGCATTACAATAGCTAGACGTAATGGTCGTTAATTTTTGGAATTATTAAAAAAAAAAAGATTTTCTCTCTCTATTTGAAAATGCACGCTTCATTTGAAATATTTCAAAACTTGACAAAATACTCAACAGTTAGGTACTTTAGGAGAACAAACTAAACGTGACAATTACCTGGCTCGCTAACTCTGTAGGTGACAAAGAAGGTCCCTCCGCTGATCTCTTTTATGTTGATTTCAGCCCTTGACGGTCCTTCCACAGAAATGTTTAGGGTCCCCGACCCGCCTTCTCTGGTGTACAAGTTGAACTCGCCTGTAACAGAGAAGATATTGAAAAACCAGAAAAGAGTTCGATCGAGTTTGTTTAACTTATGGAGGAATGAGAGCGGTAGCCCGAGTCTCCTAACCGAAGTCTTCTCTCTATGTCAATATAATGGGCGAAAAATAATTCTCTAAGCCAAATTATTCTAACTGTATTGTTTATTTTCATCAACATTTTTTTGTATGATAAATGTAGCTGTCTTAAACGTCCCTATAATACCACATTTTGAAATTAGTTCAAATATTTTTATTGTAAAATTATATACACTCTAAAAACTAAATGCGTAAATTTACACACGAAAGCAGGTATTTTTTTGCCACTAGAATTATTTGTTTATGTGTGTAAAAAGCGTGTAATTTCAGCTTACACACTTGACTGTGTAAATGAGAATTACAAACTTTACTGTGAAATCGAGAATTACACGCTTTACTGTGCAATCGATAATTACACACTTTACTGTGCAATCGATAATTACGCACTTTACCGATTAATTGAGAAAGACGCACTTTATTGAGTAATTCAGAAAGACACACTTTATTGAGTATTTGAGAAATACACACTTTATTGAGTAATTTAGAAATGCATACATACAATATACATGTCCAACCAGAATACACTTAAATACATAATTTTAGGCAACAAAAATTTATTGAGTTATAATATGAAACAAAAAATAAAAATAATGTGGAATATTTTTTTATAGATTTAATCACTTTGGAAATTACCATCCAATTTTAATAAACAACGAACAGCACAATAATAATGCTACACTATTCAAAGTTAAAAAATATTCGAACCAATTTCAAAATGGGATATTATAGGGACGTTTAAGACGCTTCATTTATCGTATAAAAATATTAAATGCAGCCTGATTAATTTCGTTTAGAAAAATATTTTTTTCGATTGGATTAACAGAGAGATATATTCGAATCAATTTCAAGTGGGATTATATAGACCTGTAACTCGGCTACATTTATCATATAAAAAACAGTTTGCAAAAATTTTCAATACAGTCGGAGAAATGTGGCTTAGAAAATAAATTTTTCTCTTGGATGAACATAGATGTTTTTTGAGTTATACTTTCAAGTTAGACTTCTTGAAAATTTGTCAGGTAAAATAATGTAAAGACGTGTTTTGATAATACCGGGTCTAAAAATTGGCAGTCCGAAATCAAAAGAAAGTTATTCTCCTAATTATTTATATTGGTTGCATTTTACTTTTATTTTACTTTAAATAAAAATCTTGTACCGTTTAGTGTAACATCTGATTTTGAACCTTTTAGGTGAAATTCTTTTTAAATACTAGTTTAGGATTTTGTCTTCCGTCTTAACATTTAGGTCTCGTTTTTGCATAAAACACCGTTACAAAATGATGCACTTCAACATTTCGTGTTGGGTTACGTTAAATTATCGTCACACTAAACCTACGCGAGGTTTATTTGAGATGGGCATCGTATTTTAAAACCACAGTCAAGTGACGAGCCAACAACTGAGAAAGCATGGGACCTTTGGCGTGTAAGACGACAGGGTTTTGTATAACTGACTGGGCCGGCCGATTAGGCCGGTTTTTAGCTTCCACACTACGTTTATAACGTAAAAGTGGAAAATATTATTATAATCGTTCAGTCCGTCTGTTCGTCACCCACTTTCATAGCCCAAACTACAAATGCTACGGACAAGTGTAATACGTCAAAAAATTCATCGCATCTCGAAATTAGAATACATTGAAAATTTCATAAAAAATTCGAATTCTAAGTACTTCAATTATTTAAAAAAACTGCAAAATTAAATGCTCATTTAAAAAGCATAGGAAGCCATTTTTATTAGAATTAAATCACCATTGCCATTCGCAACAATCGCTCGAGAAACTTTAATTCTTTTAGACAATAAATTAAAATAAATTTATTTTTGCGTCATCGATCAGTTTGAAATGACGTCAAATATATTTCATTACGAGATTCTTTATATGTTGATATGAAATATTTTCATTCTATTTAAAAGCCAGGAATATTACATATTTATTCTTTGAAATATAAATTAATTTTTGCAAACGATAAGTAATAATTATTGAATTTTCGAAATAAAATAAAACTAGCCAAATTTAGCATGTAAACGTTTAATATAGAATATCAATGCTGTGTTTGTCGCCTTTTTACCTGTTAAACACAACTGTTGTGTGGGAGTGGGTTAAGTGACAGATTCTGTTACAAACCTACTTGTTTTTTTTTAATGTCAAACCTTTGGGAAGAATATATTTCCATTAAATGAATAAGAGTATGAAGAGTTCTATTATCTGAGTTAACCTATTAATGGCCATTCAAAATTACTCTTTTTTTTTACTCTTTAGTTTATTACATTACATTTAAGCTATAACCAATCTGACTTATGCATAAGATATCTTGAAAACAAACCTGCATTTTGACCTTGACATAAAAAGAGCAATGTAAATAAAATACAAAATTTTCAAGCTATAAATATTTAGTTATGGCTTCCACTTACAGACCAGATTTTTTCAGTGATTAAAATTTTAACTGTAAGATCGTTATAAAATATACGACACTATCTTGGTTAAAATCCAAGTTACTTATAGCAAAATGAGGTTATCAGCATTAGACATTTAAGTTGAAAGTTCATGGGAAGTAATTTGCCAGCAATGATTACATTCAAGGGTAACTCTAAACCGAAAGATATAGTGTGTATTGGAAAGCGATATTTCACTATTGGAGAAAGTGAACTTTTAAGAACTATGGAAAGGAAATAGTAGAAACATTAGTTTATTATATATCGTTTTATACAAAATTTTTTAACAAATTTTAAAAGCTATAAACCAAAACGATTTTTTAAATCCTGCTATTATACATAAATATTTTATAAAAGCAATGTATAATGAACATGTTAGAATGATTAGAGTTTTATTACAGTGTTGTATCAGTTTCCATCACAGACTCATCTTTTTGATGTTCTGGCAAAGGCTCCAATTTTATTTCTGATTTCACAGATTCCAATTCAGACTTTTGACCTTTGCCTTCCAATGATTCCACCGGTGCAACCTCATATTTCTCTTGAGTTGTCTCTGAACTTTGTTTTTCCTCGGATTCTTCGGCCAAGCTTGTACTTTCTTTAACTTCCATAGATTCTTCTAGATCTTTTCCTTCTTGACATTCTGCAGTTTTCTCTAACTCTAGGTTGTCTCCAGTTTCTGTTTCTTTATCCAAACGTTTGGATACTTGAGATTTCTTGCACTGCTGCAGTTTTCCAGAAGGCCTCTTCAGCATTCCCAAAACATCGTGGGTCTCTGGCACCATTCCTCTAGTCTCCAGGTAGTTGCAGATCTCGTCCACTTCCGACTGGTGCAACCACATCATGTCCTTGATGATACTGAGGTCGAGATGAGGTCTCAGGATTCCACATACTCTGCTTGGAACAATCTGGTCGACTTCGTCTTCCTTCTCACCATACACCGTCACAGGTCTCTGACTACGAGACTGTATGATCAAGAAACTGTCATGGGTCCAGGTAGCTGTTACACAGCTCTTGCTGACACCTTCAGGTAACTTGAACAAGTATCGGCAGTCACGACTCCAGGAGAGTTGCTGATGTCTCTTGGCCATTTTCCTCTGTCCATGCTCCATGTGCACTTCCATGGTATCATCAGCAGGGAAGTTGATTCTTAACTCATTCTGTTCCAGGGTTGGAACGTATAGGATGACCCTGAATTGGACGCCTCGTTTGCTGGACACTGGGTGGAGAATGTTCTCGATGCCGTAGTCATCAAGCTGTGGTGAAAGGGTGATAGGCGAACCGGTGAAACGCATTCCGCATTTGCCGAGAAGATTCATGTACTCACTCATCGTCTTAAAGTGCAGTTGAAAGTTGAAACAATCAGCAGCCAGCAGCACTGGGTGTTTATAAAGTCCGAGTAGTTGTTTGAAAGCTCGCGTGGACTGTTTTCTGGTCCTTAATATTTGTTTACATTGTTCACGTAAGAAGGATAAAGATTTGCATATAAAATATTACCTGCAATAAGCAAAATTTTTGAAGTTGGTTGTTTGATTGCGATTAACTGGAGCTTGCTTGCTGTTTTTATGGCCAGAAAAGTTATTGGTTTATAACCATAGCCTTATTTGTTGGATAAAATGTCATATAAAGGCTATCACTTAAATTACATCAACCACGTATTGACGTTTTTAGAGTTTTTATTGGATTTCAGCTCAGGTGTTTAGTATTTTGTCATTTGATAGCATTAAAAAAATTATTACACATGGATGGACTATGCAGAATATTTTTTGTAGCTAATAATGTCCATTTCACTAGCTATCTCTTGGCTGCGTGACATTACGAATGTCAAATCACGCATAGCAAGAACAACTAAGTTTTAACTTCGCGCGTCACAACAAACTCAGCACGTACAACACATTAAGTTTTTTGGAAAACTAGAAATAAAAACCTCTGCTTTGCGGTCCTTGCTCACCCAGAAACAGACAGCCTTTATGAGAAATGATTAATTGGTTAGCAGATTAATTATTAATCAACCAAACAGTCGTAAAGGAACATCTTTCTGTGTCCACGTGGTCCGGTACCGTGTAACAGACTCTTAAGTAATAAATGTTACCAATTACAACAAATAATAGACTTTTATATTCCCAAAAAGGTCTAACGAACAATTCAAAAGGGGCGGAGAGTAGTTTGTTAGTGGGAAAAAAAGACAATGCTTGAAGTAACTGTGGCGTAAATGTAAGTGTGACCATTCTACTTTAGCCTAATTGGCTTCCGGGTGGTTTGTTTGTGGGGTTTAAGACCACGGTTAACGTAACTGTGACGTCCCTGTAAGTGTGGCCGTTCCAGTTTTTTTATTGCCTAGCAATATATCCATATGCAATACTGATATGTTAAAGCGTGCCAAACGCAGTCACCAATGGCGCCGCAGGTTAGCACTAGACTTAACAGTCGATCCAGAAGGCTGCCAGAGGCAACTCCGAAGTGGATCATTGGCGACTGAATTTAGCGACCAGTATTGCTTGTGAAAAATTAAATGGTAGACTAAGATAAAGATGTATACTTACAGGGCTCGTTGGCACCTCCTCTCTCGAGCCCTAGTCCGCCCGCGTGCACTTTATGAGCCCCGGTCCCTTGTACGCTGCCCACCGTGTACTGGAAGGGCGATCCCGGAATGTGGATGTCCTTGCATTTCACGCTCACAGTGTGGACCCCGGGCTCTTTGGGGGTGAAGAACACCCCGTACAAGCATTCCTCCAAGTCCACTATGACCGCATCGTCGGTCACCGAGGTAGGGTTGGTCACCTTGGCAGCCATGTCGAAGGCGTTGGTGCCTGGAATATTATTATAATTATTTTTTAAGTATAGTAAAACTCCAATTATCCGAAGCGGTGCTGATTAGCCGAGTGTCAGAAAAAATGTCAGCCTGTTACTGTTCGTCTTTATTGTGTGCAATAGCCCTCGTGTAGTTCTAGTGCGACGATAATTCAAACTAACCTAACTTTATTAGATGTCATGTCCAGTATTTTTTTTGTACCAACCAAAAAATTACTAGGCGTGGCATCCAACAGAGACGAACAGTAACAAATAGAAGAGTTTACAGTTTATATGTTGCATATAAACTTTGGTGAAACCAAGATTCTAACATAAGTTGAATAGAAAAAACTATTACAAAAAAGCTATAACTCAAACAGCCAAACGACATCTTACATTAGAGATTTGGTTTTATTTACATCGACCGAACTTAACCTACATTATCTCACAGCCCAGCAATACATTGTAATGTAATCGTTTCCGGCTGTCTATTTATAGCCTCCTTTAGGAGCTTTAACACAGCCAAATTACGCCTCGTAATTTAGAACCCTGGTCAAGTGACGAGGTCGACACCTGTGCGGGCACCCAACGGAACTTCGAGCGGCATCGTACGCTAGTCGAAAGTCGGGACTTTCGACTCCACAGATTTAACGAGCACGTACATCGCAGTGTACTCGGGCACCCCGGTGATTTTTAGAGGATTTTTTTCCACCAGCACGAATACGTCTATAGTATGGCTAGGATAAGGACAGAACCAAGAACCTTCTCGGTGAGAGGCTCGTCGCTTACACCTCTCGGCCACTGGGGGGGGGGCCTAAATACATTGAGTAATATACCTTTTCTCCGATTAACTCCAATTATCCGAATGTTCTATTATACGAATGTAGTTAGGTCCCAATTGCTTCGGATGATTGGAGTTCAACTGTATTGCTTTATTGAAATAATATAATCCATTGAAAAAGAAGAAGATAAGCAGAAAAAAAATTCACAAGTCAAAGACATCAAGGAGAAATAGTCTGATAGGATTTTGTCAATGTTGTTCCAATGTGACATCTCAACAGTTATACGGTGACTGAGTTTAGAGTGTTAAACAATGTCTTATAAACCAATAGCTATCTGTGAGACAATGACATGTAGGAACAATGCAAAAAGTCCACGCCGAAACAACATGGACAAATGTGAACGCTGTCGATTGGTAACCATGTCCACGCTGAAATAACATTAAGGCTGTGTCCTGACTACGACATCAAATGCCACAAATGCTACAAATGCAACAAACTTGGCGACCGCCAAGGGCGCCAAGCGATGCAATAGCATGTGGCTGACTCTGCCAAGTCGCCAAGTTTTGTTGCATTTGTGGCATTTGATGTCGTAGTCAGGACACAACCTAAGTATGTTGGCTATCAAAGGTGAAAAAACCATTAAAGCAATATAGTTGTGTTGTTTAGGGTCACAAGATATTAAGTTGGATCTAGAGTAGTGAAAACCTTGGCGAAATGGTGATCCGCTATAGACAAAGTATTAGCTTAGCAGATAGCTATTGGTTTTTAAGACACTAAATTGAATGGTGAGGTGAAAGGAAACTTTTAAACGATGTATTGAAACAATTACCTGGGAGTTTGAAGCATAATCTGGCTTCTTGGCCTATATCAGCAATAGGTGCTTGTTCAACTTTCCTTTTGATGGTCTCCCTAACAATGTTGGAACCTGGTCCTGTTACCTTTACTGTATATGGACTACCTGAAAAACGCAAATATTTTCGTAACTCTTACATTGTTTTCCAATAAGTTTTCTTCATACTTTTCACAATTCCTTTGTAGTTTTCCTTTTTGAAAATATTCACGTATATATTCGAAATTTTAGGAAAATGAATATTGTTTGACACAATTTTGCTATATAATTTTGCTTCATTCATGTATAGCTAGTTAAAATATTTTTTTTTCCCAAAGAATGTTCTTTTTTCTCAATTGATGGTTATAAGAGCGACTACTTTTACACTTCCATATAATACATATGGTACTTGTACTTTTGGAGATTATTAAAAGATTAATGGTTGAAAAAAAATGCCTTTTCATTTATCACTATTTCAACGGTAACAAACAAACTTTTTATGAGAAATAAACCAATAATCTGATTCGTTTGGTAGGATTTTTTAGATAAATCTAATGTTCATTATTTTGCCATAGTGAAAATCACTGATTAATATTTGGAAATTAGACATTACATGTATTTGATTAGGTTATAACGGATAACCACCGCATTATAAAAAAGAAACTTGATTAAATACATAAAATCTCACCAAACTCGAAAATATCTATGGGGAAAAAAACCAGCTAACAAAGTGTTAAATAAGCCATTGTAATGTGTCGGGGTCAAAGCATTCTGGTTTTAACGCCTTAAAGATCGGATGATTTTTAAGAAAATGATCATAAAAGTGCTTATTTTTTAATTCCTTAAAATTTTATAAAAATATGTGTATGAACAATACTTATGCATTCATTTTCAATATTTCATTTTTTAGCTTGAATTTTTAAAAAAAAAAGTTAGATAATCTTCCGTATAGCGTTTTAATTGGTGGATGATGTAAGTTAGATTTAATGTTATTGGCGCGTTAGTGCTGTACACTAAACACATTGGCAATTTAATTTGTGGAATCAAGTTAGTTTTAATCTTATTGGTGCATTACTACTGAACGCTCGGAAATATCACGGAAGCGAGAAATAGAGAGTGAAGCCTCACCATTCTCACGGGAACGAGAAGGAAGGAGTTAACAATCTATTTCCTTTTATGTTCTAAATAATTTACTTCGATATTTGATATTGTGACCTTTTGTATGATATGTGTGCACCCTACCTGGTATGTGATGATCTGCGAACTTTAAATTGATGACATAGTACCCTGGTTCGGTGGGTTTGTAAGAACATACGATGATTCCATCTCCTTTGTCTTCGCACTTCAATTCGGAAGTACTTCGACCCTCAACTGAGAAGTTGACGCCACCAAAACCTGAAAAAAATAAGGTTCGAAATTTATAAAATAATTGTGGAGCGTTAAATTAAATATAATGTCAATAGATGTTCAGTGGTACTATTATTGGATACAATATTTAAAAAAAATGATGCTGGAATATACATGTGGAAGTTGGGCAATAAATAAAAAAAACGCCTCCGATTGCCACTACTCGCCAAGCCGATGTCAATACGGATCGATTCCTTGCCGATGAAGGGGTTTCACCCCTATACTCTTCAAGTTTTTCTTAGTGTCGAGATACCTACCAGCATCGTTAGTGTGCAGAACCAATTGATTTTCGGTGTGCGTCTTTCCCTCTCTTATGCCGTTGCCGGTCACTTTGACATTGGACGCGTTTCCAATGTCCTTCACCAAGACGTTGATCTTGAATGGCGATCCTGCCAGGTGCTTGCCGAGCTTCTTAACGTTGACCAGATGCTCGCCCTCCTCTCGTGGCGTGAAAGAAATACCTGATGAAAGAGAGACATGGAATTACGTGAGAAATATACATTTTCTCCGATTAACTCCAATTATCTGAATTTCCGATTATACGAATGTGGTTAGGTCCCAATTGCTTCGGATAATTGGAGTTCAACGGCATTGCTTTATTGAAAAAAGGTAATTCCTTGAAAATGAAGAAGATAAGCAGAAAAAAGTCACAGACATCAAGGAGAAATAGTCTGGTAGGATTTTGGCAATGCTGTTCTAATGTGACATCTCAACAGTTATACGGTGACTGAGTTTAGCGTGTTAAACAATGACCTGTTAGAACAACGTTAAAAAACAACATGGACTCTCCCAATTTTGTACCTCTACCATCCCTCACTTATTTGTGGAAAAACACAGCAGAAAAATTGATAAACACAAACATGGTTATAATTCGTTTATAATCTTTTGATAGGTTATTATCATAAAAATAGGTGGATATTTTTCAACCCTATTTTGTTCTTTATTTTATCTGATACCAATTTCACAATAAAATCTAGTTTCATTCATGGTAATAATAAATCTTTGCTTAATAATTTACCAAAGAATACACCAAAATTATTAAAAATAGCCATTTTCCTAATTGGTGTTAGTGCTAGAAGTTTTAAGCGTCGATTCTTATATGGAACCAATACCTCTGCTACCAATAGAAAATAGATAATTGGCTCTTCTAAATGTTTCTACTCCTTCCATCCCTCACTTATTTGTGAAAATTAAACAAAACCTCAGTGAAATCGAAAAACACAAACATCTTTATAATTCTTTCGTAATCTTATAATAGATTACTTCCATTATAATAGACGAACATTTTTCAACCATATATTGTTCTTATATACCAATTTTACAATAAATTCTAGCTTCATTCATGGTAATAATACATCTTTGCATCGCAATTTACCAAAGAGTACCCCAAAGCTATTACAAATAATCTTTTCCCACAATTGATGGTATAAGAGCAAATACTTTTTAACCTCAATATTTATATAGACCTATATTATTAACGGAAAAATAATTAAAAGTATCTTCATAATGTTTTTACTCCTTCCATCCCTCACTTATTTGCGGGAAAAAAATAAAACCGCAGAAGAATTGGTAAACACAAACATGTTTATAATGAGGAACTTGCATCCTACCCAAAATGACGTACTTATACCATTTTCTGGAACATTAGAAGCTACAGATTCTAAATATCAGCTTAAAAATCATCAAAAATAATAATTTTTACTCGAAATATGCCTATTAAAATTCCATGAAACTCACGGGGCCGAAAACGGGGTCTGACGTAACAACACACCATTTGGCGATTTTTACTAAAAAAATGGTGCTACGGTTAGCATATCCATAATTAAAATAAACATACAACGTTTTTCAAAACGTTCTGTTTAAAAGAACAGACTGCTCACTTAAACCAGCTTTTGATAATAAATTAGAACTGCTTGTTTCTTGCTTGGTTGTTGAATTTAAAATCGTACAAGAGTGCGCTGTTGACACTTCAGACCTAGTCAATTGTTGGATCAATCAAAATATTCGTAGGAGATCTACCAAGTCTGATGAGAATAACTGGAACTTAGAAAAACCACTTATTCTAAATAATCCTATTCCTATATGGGATCATTCAAAACACATTTTGTATTTTCAACAGCTGTATCGCACAGAAGTTGGTTAGAAATTGCACGCCAATGGACAAAAAGTTAAGCCTGACGTCATTACGCACTGCAAGAGGATTGTGAGCGTTTTTACCGGAAGTGACGTATACTCTACTTAACACTCAATTACTGACTAATTTAATAACTTTTTTACTAGTGTGAAAAGTAGCCTTTGACGTGTTTTTAAAAAGGCTATTGTCTGCCAATGAATTTGAAATTCATGCAACTTCCTCATTATTTCATAATCTTATGATAGCTTATTACCTTAAAAAAATGTGAATGTGAATATTTTTCAATCTTATATCACTTTTTGATACAATTTTTTTTCTACAAAATCAAGCTTATCCATAGTAATAGCATCGTTGCATCGTAATTTACCAAAAAATACTCCAAAATTATTAAAAATATTCTTTTTCCCCAATTGATGGTATAAGAACGACCACTTTTACACCTAAATATTTACAAATTATTACATTTACAATATATTATCAACGGAAAAATAATTAAGAAGCTCTTCCTAAAAAAAGCTAAATTATTATAAAACCTTTTTAGGCTTTATTTTAAATTTTCAAATTCAACCGAATTCACACAAAAAAAAGCCTTTTCGTGCTCAACCATCAATTATTTCTTTAGTTCCAACGAATTGGCGCTGTGATCGCTTGCGATTCTGTAAAAGTTGTTCTACTGCAATCCTACTTTTATGTAGCGATAAACAACGTTTAGGGTGATTTTACAGTTAATACAAAAGAGTTGAAACAGCTTAATGTGGTGTGAAGATTACAGCTGATCTAAAAACAATTTTAACTAATTGCAAGGAATTTGAAATAAAATGTTGTATGTAAGGTGTTCGAAAATTAATTGACAAATTTTAGAATTGAATTTACTTTTTCACCATTCTAATTGTATAAAATATTACTGTTTGTAAGTTATGATTTTTATTTAATGATTTTTAAAATACATTTTCCATTTCTTACACTAAGCATTGACAAAGGACCACTTACCATAAAAATTTGGAATTTTTTTTAAATTATACTAGTTTTTATCCCACTAAAGCATTGACAAAGGACCACTTACCATAAAAACTTGGAATTTTTTTTAAATTATACTAGTTTTTATCCCATAAAGGGTTAAAATTACAGAACTTAATGAAAAAGTTCATCTAATATATGTCATGCATTTTTTAAAGTACTTTTTTAAATTTATATAAAAAACTTTATACAAAAAATTAGGTTAAAATTATAAAATTGTTTATAAAATTCTGTTAATTTTTTTCGATTTTTTGAAATTTTAAAATTTGGCAACTATACCAAAATTGCAATATTTATTATGACAAAAAAAGGTACGTTTCGACCATATAGGCAGAATTACGTAGATTCGTATGTACATATTATATTTAGTTTAGTTTAGTTTGGTTTGAATTATCGTCGCACTAGAGCTACACGAGGGCTAAGTACATATTATACACAACTACTTTCTTTCTTTTATTTTTAATTAAAAATTTGAAATAGAACGATGTGCTAATACCTTTTTTAATCACACATTCATTGTTCACACACATCCATAAAAGTTGCGTTGCATGAAAATTCTAGAACATTTTACACAGGGTGATCCAAAAATTATGATACATGTTTAATACTACATAGTATTAAGTGGGTATCATTATGTTTGTATCACTATGTACTTGTGCTAACTCTTTACCTAATGATCCATCCTTTTCCCGTTTTTTCAGGAAGCAAGGTTCCTCTAATCCAGAGGGCGCCACTATACTAGCATTCAGGCACTTGAAGTCTTTCTCTTGGACATTCAAAGACACCTCACTTGAGTGGCCCAAAGTGATTTGACTGCGCTTTCGACCCTCGGCTGCGAAAAAAAATTACAAGGAATTATTTATTAGTATTGAAAATAAATATATAACATTCGACTCGAATGATTCGAGCATATAATTTTCAAATCAACAAAATAAATCAGCCCGTTTATTAAAAAAATTAAATGATAACTATGAATATTTCATTTATGTTTTAAAATTGGAATAATAGTACAGTAACGCGCTCTTCTTTAAACAGAAAAATATTAACACAAAAGTGTGAGAAAAAGTCTTTATCTGTAGCATCGGGCTGTAATATTTCATCAGAAACCGAAATTTCAAATACTTCTTAAAATGTTTGATTTTTTTTTTATGTAAAATAAATTAAAAGCAAAAATTCTGCATCTCATATTCATTCATTAACTTTCACAAAGGTTCGCTCTCTTCACCAAAAAGGAAGGCAGCACGTATCTCTCAGACAGATTAGTATAAAGTTTAACTAACTTAAACTGAAGTAATAAATTCTAAAATATATTGTATAGTTTGATGTCAAGACACAAAATCGCTAAGAACAAAAACATTATATTATAATAAAAAAAATGATGAAGTTGCTATGATGTTCCAACTATGAAATAAATTGAGTGTCTTATGTTGGAAGAGCTAACTTGGCATGACTGAACTTACTTGGCAACAGTTTAATGCAGCATTTTATGTGCAAAACCGTACTTAAAAAAACTTAAAATACTGATGAATAAAAATCTAATATTGAATTATATATCAACTAGTCCTGTGCTAAAATTTAGGATATCATAAGTGCATTGTCTTATTCCTAATTTAAAAAAAAAGGTTTCTAAAAATATTTTTAACATTTGCACCCAAATTATTAATATTATAGAAAAAATAAACTTTTAAAATTTGAGTTAAAGTAGATTTTTAAGTTTCTAATACAATTAAGATACATAATGCGTCTTCTTTTTACAAGAAAGATGCTATTTTTCACTATAAGATCTTTTCTGTATTGCTTATAATATCCCATTTTTAACCGGACATCAAAATCCTTTAAAAAACGATATCTTTAGCAGACAATAGAAACCTTACAACGAATTAACACCCCAACAAAAATTAGAAACACGACCCAAAGTACCTTAACTGGATTAGAACGCCCGCAAGTCCTTAGCCTTACCTGTAACTTTAGCTGTGAAAGGGCTTCCCTTGATATGGTGGTTTCCGGCCTTGATGGTTACTTTGTATTCCCCGGGGGAGGGGGGGACGTAAACGACACTCATGGTGCCATCTTTGTTGTCGTGGCACGTCACTTCCGGTTTGGACGGGCCTTCCACGGAGACGTCAATTTTACCTGTAATTTACAAGTTAATAATAATTATAATTACAAAAAACAATTACAAATATAATAACTGTAGTTATACCAGTACAACAGCTAGGAATAATAACCATATACTTTTAGGCCTGGTGTGGGCATAAGTAACAAAAACTGTATGACAATAGTTATCTTAATTATTTAAAAAAACAATTATATCAACATTATTATAATTTAAAGGATAATAATTCTAGTTATATTACTTCTATCCATTTCAATTCTATCGCCAAATACTTTAAAATCGTGTAACTGACCATGTTTATTTTTGAGCCCTGCACAATACTGTAACCGCGCCTCTACTTCCAGTCATTATTCATAGTAGTCTCACTCACCAGTGGCGTTGTTCTTGTTAATAAAAACAAAAGAAAATGGCCTAGATTAAGGCATTTGGCGAAAATTCTATTGCCAACTGCTTAAAAATCGCATATTGGGCAACCAGAAAACCCGTTTATTTTTGGTTAGGTTAGTTTGAATTATCGTCGCACTCGAGTTGCACAAAGGCTATTGGCGACAGGCTTCGTAATTTCAAACCACAGTCAAGTACCGAGCCGACACCTGAGTAGGCATCCAACGCAACCTTTGAAAGCGACATCGTAAACAGCGTTGAGACTTTGGAGCATATTCAACGTGCACTCCCTCTACACGGGGTATTATTCGTCGGAAGTTTTTTTTGGCTGCATGAGCAGTTAACAGGTCCGTAATTATTATGGCGATGCCCGGAACCGAGCCTGAGACCTTCCGCAAGCACGGGCGAACACCTTAACCGGCTGGGCTCTCCAGCCTCCCCCCCCGTTTGTTTTTGGACCTGCGTAATAGGGTTACTTTGTCTTTACATTCATTCCTTTTGAGTTTCACTCACACGTAGCGCTGTTCTTGTTTATAAAGACAAAAGAAAATGGCCTAGATGAAATCATTTAGCGAAAATTCTATTGCCAAATGGGGTGGCAATTCACGTAACGGATCATGCTCATTTTTGGACCATTACAATAGGGTTACAGTGCCTTTACTGTCATTCCTTTTACATGGTAGTCTCCCTCACCCTTGGCGTTGTTTTTGCTGATAAAAACAAAAGAAAATGGCCTAGATTAACCCTCTGAGAAGATAAGCAAATTGGCTGAAGTGTAAACTTGTTTTCACTGCATGAGATTTAGATTGAAATTCTTTAACTGAAAATTTAATTCCATAAATTAAAAAAAAATTATATTTATATTGTAGATGGTAAAAAATGGCTCTTTCATGATAAATTTTTTTAAAAGTTAATAAAATTATTAAATTTATAATTTTAAAAAAATTATGTGTGTTGCTGGAAAACCTGACAGCCAGATGATGGGTTTATATGTTTGTATCCCACAGAGGGTTAAAGCATTTGGCAAAAATTTTATTGCCAAATGCTTTAAAATCGCGTAACGGATCAAGTTCATTTTGGACCATGTACAATAGGGTTACAGTGCCTCTACTTCCATTACTTGGTAGATTCACTCACCCGAGGAGCTGTTCTTGTTGGACACGGTGATGGTACATGGTTCCCCGGCCACTCCCTGCACCAGGCCGCAACCGTAGGCTGTGAGGGGGCCGCTGCCCACGCTGTCCACATGGAATTTGTACGGGCTGCCTGCAACGGACAGAAATAGTTAACTCTCTTGAAAGTTCTATCCAAGAATACAATAAAAAATGACACACTTCTTTCAATTACCTCTTAACAAATCCATACAAACATTTAAATTAAAGTTACACAAGAATCTTACATACGAAAGAAAGTTAAATATTTCTCTGACGAGAATAGAGATATTTAACTTTCGAGAACGCACTATCCAAGACTACAGGAAAAACACACACACGTTTTTCAATTACCACTCAATAAATACATACAGACATTTAAAGGAAATTATGTACTTTCTAAAGTAATTTCAATCACTTTAAGCCCCAAAAAGTTCTATGGCAGCTATCCCTTGCACATGTTCAATTTTCTCGAAAACTTCGCTATGACGTCGACAGACTGGTAACTCTTGTGCTAAAGTTCGCATATCTTTTAGTTCGTGATGTAGAGTGGTTTCAGACAGACGGACCGATCAATGTTCAAAAACCACTTTTTTAGTATCAGCACCCTCCAAACGCGTAGAAAACACAAAATCTTATTTCGGATTTTTGATAACATCGCAATACTTTCATTACCGTATATTTCATACTTGGTAATTGAAAGTAAAAAGAATATTCCTCAGATACACTAGAATATAAATTTTCAGTGTAAAATTAAGTTTAAATTAAGTTAATTAATTATTAAAAAGTTAAACGTTAAGACATATAAAGCTAGAAAAAAACTACAGTATCATACCAATTGCTGATCCAGCAAAAAAAAAAAGACATTTAGATAACAAAATCTAATTTATACTTTCAATCTATTAAATGGATACTTAAGCATTGGAAAAAAATCCCCATACCATAATCTTAAAAAAGAATTATGGTAATTGTTTCTGAGCTGAGGCCACTTTTCTGTGCATATTGATAATTAAAAGTTAACTTCTTCTTATCCCCCTGGCCCATAAGATCGAGCAGCCACAATTGATCACATAATATCTCCCTCTCCCATCAGCTGCCGCAATGAGGCACCAATGCAACTCAGGATGTAGAGGGAGATGCAGTAGCTCATAGTACATGGCGAAGGTATTTAATACAAAATAACAAGGATTTTAAAATTATTTAAAATTTCTCAACTGTTTTAAAGCCTTACATATACCTAATGTGGACTCTTTCCATGGAACTAGTGCTTGACTACAAAAAGACCAAGCCAGTCATGCGTACAAAGCGATTATAATATCTTCCCCACTTGATATATTTGATACCAAGTGTACGAGGTCAATATAACCTTTGTTGAATATCTGAAGGCCCATAACCTTATACTTTTTTTGTTTGGTGATCAAGATTCTCATGTTTTAGATTCTAACATGAGAATCTAACAAGATTCTCCATATTAGATTTTCAAATACATTAAATTTTGTTCGGCCTGCTTGGTACTTTTGACCTATATTTGTTCAATTGAATATATTTTCTAGAATTGAGTTGTTATTTTTAAAACAATATGCATTTAATTTGAATGAGCTTACCTTGGACTGTTTCTCTATTATATTTTATGTACAATTCATGTGTTCCAATTTCTTTTGGGTCATACTTAAACGTTATTGTTCCATCGTGGTTATCGACAATCACTGGTTTATCAAACTTACTCGATGGCATTTTTAGGTTACCTGGAAGAAAAATATACAATTTAAGTAAAAAAAGGCTTAGTTCAATAACTTTTTAAAATCACATGGTGTAAGAAGTTGGGCAGGGTAGAGGGACTATTTAACTACAGTTATAACCATTTGATTAACTATGCAGTTTTGCTATCGCCAGCTACTGTGTTGGAAAAACGTATGGTGAGACACTGTCGTACAATAGCTCGAATGTTATCGACTTACGAATGCTTTAGACGGTTTGATAATAATCGAAAAATTTATAAAAGTATCAAAAAAGATATAATCTGATAATTTTTCTGATTTTTAAAAAGGCAAACTCTCTTTTTCTTTAAGGAATAGATAGTTTATTAAAGACATTTTTAGGCTTTTTACCTCATCAAGACATACATCGACATAGGAAACTTTAGTTTTTAATGGCGTTTACTAGAAAGTGTGGCATTTTTGGTGATTTACCAAATATGCCAGAAGAATAATTTCTAACTACATTGATTGAAAATGTAATGCTTGTTGTTTTATATACACTTTAAAGCCGTCTGCGTAACGTTCCTCCGTAAAATAGGTGGAAGGCTAGCTTCCACCATTTTCATAGAGAAAAGTGACACGAAATTTACGGAGTAACGTTACACAAGTGTGTAACGTTGCATCTATTTTGTGGTGTAGCGTCACTCCATAAATTTAATGCAACGTCGTTTCGTGAAACTGAAGTCAGCACTTGCTGCCAGATATTTTACGGAGTAAACTCCTTATTTGTGTAGCGTTTCTCTATAAATGGCTCAATTCAATGACTATAACTTATGGAAAGAATGGACGATGCAGAGGCACAAATAGGATTTTCACGGGATAGTATCGAGGAGAAAAAAAGGAGGAAGACACAGAAAAAGATGGATGGATGAAGTGGAGAAGGATCTAAAGGCTATGAAAATTGAAAAGCGAAGGCGAGAGACAGACGACTATGGAGTTGTAGTCGTAAGGAAGCTATGGTTCAACACGGACTGTAGTGCCAGTGAGTTATTTACTCCATAAATTCGGTGTGACGCTATTCCAAAAGCTGGAGTAACATTACACCAACACTGTAAGCACAATATAGTTCTTAGTACGCTTAATTCACCTATTTCTGGGCGTTCTGACACGGTATGTGCAGACTTGTTTTTATGTCAATTAGTCTCGTCAAAACACGGCCGGTTCATTAGTCATGTTTTAAACGCAGTAGCGACACATTTAGGAGGCTCGTTTGAAGTTCGAAAATCTTTAATAAGACGTTCTATCAGAAAATACCCAGAATGTGTACGACCGATTTACTATTCGTTTTGAACCTGTAATTTCCCGACATTAAACACTGCATTAAGTTAAAATAGTTTAATTCTTTATTCATATGACAATTAAAATACCCAAATCAATACAGAATTTAATGGTTAGAAAAATTACAGCCATTAAGACTTTAAGACTAAATTAAAAATTCTGTTTACATTTATAAATGAGTTACATTTGAAAACAATTACTCCATCTAACGGGGCTGCTTTTTTGGTGGTTAAGTTTTTTTTTTGTGCAGACTCGGCACTAACGTTAAAAATTATTTTGCTCATTTATTTTAGGAAAAAGGCACAAGACCAAAAAAAGTTGTTAAAGAATGGATATTTAAAAGTTTTTCAAAAAATAGATGCGCAATAATTACTACTTTTTTCCGCCAAATTCAAAACAGCCATTAAGTTACGATGTCTCAACTAACTCTTTTAAAAGAATTCACCTGTTCAAAATGGTGGATACCATGCCAACTCGGCAAACATCCAGGTAAAATCTTTTTTCTTTAAAGAAAGGATATTCCATTGAATTCATTCTTTCCTATCAAGAAAGACATCGACATGGGACCCTTTAGTTTTTGGTGTCGTTTACTTAAAAGTGTAGAATTTTGGAGTATCTCCAAATTTGTGAGGAGAATAACCATTGAAAATCTAAGAAGTTATCAAGTTTTCAACAAAAATATGCTTCTTTCAGTTTTATTATGAAACACCAGAACATAACGATTTATTGTTTTTAAATATTTATTTATAAATAAGAATCGGATTAAGCTTGCATCATCAGAAATACGTTTCGTTCAATATTATTCTGGAACGTTTAAAAGATTGTTTTAAAATCTGCATTTTTAATAAAGAATTTTGCAAAAATGGAAATGTGCTTTCTTCAATGTAATATTGCTATGAAACTCCAGAACTTAAAGATTAGTTGTTTTAATAGTTATTTAAGCAACTAGTGCCGAAAATAAAACTTTATTAAGCGAGTGGCTTTTATTTCACGAGACCGTAGGTCGAGTGAAATAATGACAAGAGCTTAATAAAGTATTATTTGGCACGTGCTTGCTTACAATATTTTTTATAATAACTCGCAAAAAAGTCTTTCTACCAATGAGTGATTTTCATGACATCATTTAGTTTCCATGGTGATATTCGAAAATGCCAAGTAGGATTGTTTGGCGCGAAATTTGTGTTCTTACTTTTGTCTTATTTAATTTCCTTTAATAATTTTTTTAGTACTTGTAGTTTCCATGGAGATATTAGAAAATGCAAAAGTAATGAACCAATAGAAATAAGTGAGTTTCATGACATCATTTAGTTTTCATGGAGATATTCATGACAGCATTTTATTTTTCTACCAATCAGCTACTCTTATTTACTTTACCGCACTAGTACCGATAGTAATACTTTCGGCACTGTCTGCGACGTAAGCGCGTAAAGTGTCATTTTTGCAACGATTTATGAATGAATATGATATAAAAAAGTGAACTTTTTTGCACGTTGTTATAAAAAATTTGTTTGTTGGTGCGGAATTTCATCTGCAAGTCCTTAACCCTTCCGGCATTTCTTCTTATTATTAGTACACATTTTAAAACTACTCTACAGGACTTATTTTAAAGACTTTTTACTCCAAATGCAGTGTTCAACTTTTCAAACATTTAAGGCGAGTACTACTATGCTTTCATATTTGTTTAGCAGAAAACTGTAATATTTATGCAAGCGAAGGTACGGAGATTTGGAGAAAACAATAGACGCAGAATGCTAGTTTTATATTTTTTTCACATTTTTTAAAAACTACACTTAAATATGTAAATGCTTTTTATAGCTTGTAATACGAGTTACCGCACCCATTTTAGCTCATACTCATAAACCGTGGCTACATTGTAATTAAGCGGTTTTCAGAGAGAAGCAAAAAAGCAAATAATAAAACACCTTTTTGGACTACCCTTATTTTAAAAAAACTATAAAAATAAGCATTTTTAAGGAAGCAAAGTTTTTGCAAAAGAACCAACTTAGCAAATATAGTAGATATAAACATGTAAAGAAAATGACAATAAATTCTTGCATTTAATATTGTTTATAAAATATTTTTTGTGCGAAAAGAAACAAAATTTACGTTTTTTTTCTTTAAAAATGACAGTTTTTAATGTTTTCTTTATTTTTAGATATTTATTATGAACAATGTATAGGGTAACTAAAATTCTTATTGAAAAATAATTTGCATATCAACAAAGTTTTCATTCTTTTGCACCACACTAATTACCGTAACTGATTACCAAAGTAACCCAGTCAGACATTTGTAGAACGTGTTCGTCTACTCTTAAACTTCTTTTTTCATTACCACGAAGATTTAAAAGAGATTACTACACAAAAGCCACACACAGAAGCAGTTTATAAGTCATTTGTTGAGATGATGCATTGGATCTTAACATCTGTCCTGGCAACTGTCTTAAGCGTTCGTCGGAATTTAAGTGTTTTTGTTTGCCAGCGTTTATTAAGGATGATTTTTAAAAGAAGAAATCTTCAATGCGAATTCTTTGAATCGCGTTAAGACACCGATTTATCAAGACACTCAGTAGCTGAGAAGACAGTAATCTTAGAAAGAAGATTCAACCTAAATGTCTTTGTTGCTAAGCAGATGATGATGTCTTGAAGAAATGCGTTGCCGAATTCTTCGGCTCGTTACATGTGCGACAGTTAAGAAAAAATAAGTCAAAATTAAAAATCTTCGGTAATGTTCGCTCTTACGAGAAAAAATATAATGTAAATATACCATGTCAAAACGTAAAATTATTTTATGGACGTTAAGTATTTAAGAATTTTACTTGGTTATCGAAGGATGAGTTATGTAAAAAAAAAACTTGAATCCTCAATCAAAACGTATGACATTTGTATATTATATATTCATAGTTTATTTAAGATAAGTTCTCTTAGTGTATAAACTAACTCCCGCGCTTTATAGATAAGAAGTAAAGATATAGAGAGATGCATTTCAAATTCAAGCAATGCATCTTAATTAATTCTCTATCTCCAAGAAAAAAAATTTACAATAATTCACATTTTTGCATAAACAAGAAATTCTTTAAGCCGAATGGGCATAAGGACATGATAAATGTAAGAAAACACTTTTGTAAACATAAAAATACCTATTTTATTTTTAAAAATTTTGAGTCAAAAATTCTTATCACTTGGCAACAAATGGTTTTTATAATACGTTATTTTAAACCAAGTCGCTTCTAAAAATGTTCCTTATTTTTTTGTTAATGTAATATCATTATGAAATTTATGTTTAAATATCCCATATACAAATTTATTGAACTAGTAATTAAATTTTGATTCATTGCAAAAAAGTGTGCCACATCATGGTGCAATGTGATACTGTACTTAAGATCACATATGGTTTTAACTGAATATTAATTTCTGTTGAGAGTTTTATTTTAAACTTTTTTTATTGCTTTAACTACTTAATTTGTTTTATGATAAGCCGTTTTGATTCATAGCATGGCATAACTTGGGGAAGGAGTTTCCCAGTTAGTATTGCATTGTACATAATCCTTTCGGTTACAATCGACCTTCGTTAATCTTGAATCGATTCCCGGTTGTTCATGCAGCCTTCTTATAAATGAAATAGCATTAAAAATACTATAGGTATACGTGTTTGTTAAATCTGTGGAATTCAAACGACTGACGCCGTATACGATAAGTTTGAATTTGGCAAAAATTCACGTGTCAACTTCGTCACTTGACCGGGGTTCCGAATTACAAAGCCCGTCACCAATAGCCCTCGTGCAGTTCTATAGTGCGACTTTAATTAAACGAAAACTAAGTCAAAACGTAGTAAACGCAATAAAAAATATGTGTAAGATGCACATAAACGAAGCAACGCCCTTGTTTATTTTTTTTTTTTTATTTCCTCCATTTTGACCCAGTTAAAGAACGATACTGGTTGCTATTTATATCGCGTTTTGATATTTCTCTTCTTTTTCCCCTTCATATTTCAAAGATAAACAGCAGAGAGATGAAAAAGGTAGAGGAATTTAGAAAAGAAAGAACCTTGAATCAACTAGAAAGAAATGTAACAGAAAAAAATGAAGCGAGAAGGTGTCATTCAAATTGTCTCTATGAGCTTGACGGGGCAATTAACTAACAAAAAAACCATTAAAATCAGAACAAAGTAAGTTAAAAAATTATTTAGAAACGATATAATTATTGTAAACATTAAAAAAAATTTGCAAATCATTACAAACGTAAAAATTAAATAATTGCAAACGCAAAAAATGCCTGATTTCGTCTACAGTCTTGCTAACAATAAAATGGTTTAATGTATAAATGCAAAACTATGAATTTTATTGCAAATCAAAATAATTTTTCGATTTTTTACTATATTTATTATTTTATCAACATTCACATAAAAGAGTTGGCGCAGAATGTACTTATTTTTTTATATGGTTATAATATTACTTGCAAAGAGAAAAACCAACTTCGCACTATTTCTTAACAATGAAATAGTCAAAAGAGATACTATAATCTTTTGAACGGCCTGGAAATGGGAAAAAAGTATGGTTGCTTTTTCTGCATGCATTTAAATTTACTTTTATTTAAATAACATATTAGTTTAAAAATTCAGAACTTGGTTCAATTTTGAAGAAATGATTTTAAAATCCTTTCAAACTGAAAAAATTAGAATACCAATAAAAATTTATAATTTATGAATATAAAAGATATATTGTCATTTTTGACAGAAAATAGTGCATAAATTACGTAAAAAGCCGGATCTAACGCTCAGAACGTCAAACGAAAAATATAAATCCTCGTAATAGCCATAACCTACTTGATTTATCAAGCTAACACGATAGTTTTTAATGAAGAAGTTTAGTTAAAAATAAGGTTTTGCATTTTGTGACAAAATATTTTATTCTAGTATACTACGTTTACAAAAGTATACTGAAAATGGAATAGTATGATGAAACTAAGGAAAACCTACGCATTGCAAATCTGTGTACTTCATATATTTCATATTATACTTTTTATAAAGAATTTCAGTATACTCCAATTCCAGTTGTCTACTAGCCACACAGGTTTTATCGCGTTTTAGTCAGTAAAGTAATGACATTATAAAACTAAATTAGTGAAATCTTATACGAGAATTAAGTATTCATTCTTCTAGAAGAGTCACATCTTCTACTCATCTGACTTGAAAGGCTGAGATCTAATTTATCATCCTCGTGGTTCTATTTTAAAAGGTGTCTTTTTTTCCTTGAAATGGAAAAGTTAAAAAGATTTTACTGCCAATTTTTTTTTATTATAGGAGCCAATGTTATCATTAAAGCAACATTTAAACACTTTTTGCAAAATCATTGGCTGCTAAGACTGAATTATATCCTAAGCATATAAAAACAAATTTTAAATTAACGTTTTTTAACACATGCAGTGAACGATGTTAGCACTTTATCTGACTGTTCGCTTGTCACTTATATTTATAGCACAAACCCCAAATGTAACATACACGTATGATCCTCAGATTAAAGCTAGTGAAGAAGATAGAGTCCATTCTAATTTTCAGCCTAAAAATCGGAATGATAGGATAATTGAATATAGGGAAAATATAGTATTGTTTTTTTATTTTATTTTATTTACGAGTTAAATGTGCCGTTTTATAAAAATAAGCTAATATGTAGAAGTAGCTATAGCATGGCTGAAAACCGTTCAGCCATGTTATATTAACTGCAAAAGTATTTTAAAGACAACGGTTTTGAAATAAAAGATAGTTTAAAGACGTGTGGAAAACGAATCCAGAAGCATTGCACCGAAATCTCATTTTATTAGTCTCACTAATCTTACGATCCGATTATTTCTGGCTTAGTACTACGAAAAAAAAAAACGGTTTTTACGAATGATCATCTGTATCGTTACTTATCACCACTTATAGCCAAACAATGGCATTTCGTACGTTTAATGGTTTTACAAACTGTTTTTACAGAATTTTTTTTAAATTATTTACGGATTTTTTTTATTGAATTATGTTAATCGTTTTTTTTACCTTTCATATCATTGAATTATCTTCTACCTCGACGTTTTCCTCTGAAAACACACATTCCCGCTTTCCCCTTTATTTATAGCCAAGTAATGGGGGTGCAAACCATATAAAAACTGGGCGAGGAAAAAGTAATTAAATTTTTTCATGAAGAAATGTCGCATCTACCTCAAAAGAGATTATAGCATAACTCGAAATAGCATCCTTTTTAACTTGATATGTGGTCCCCGGCTTTATCTAGCTACGCAATTAAAAATTCTTAAAGGTATTAGATGTTCTAAAACACAAATAACTTAGATATTTAATATAAAATTCCAACTTAAATGGGTGAAACGCGATTTTTCTTCAGTGTAAGATGAGGTTTCTGAAAATAAATAAAACTAATACTCGGTTTTAGAATCACTGAGGCTTTCTGAAAAAATTTCAACCATTTCAAATTTTTTTTGTTTAGATGTATAGAAAGTTCATTTCTGTTTGTACCTACATGTGTTTAAGAGGACGCATTACCCAAAATTTAGGGCTGCCCAGAAAATAATTAAACATGCTCGAATGCTGTGAGCTAAGGATATTGCAAAAAATGATTCTTTTATAATGGTGGAGGTTTATTGAAAATGATATAGTGGTTTGGTAAAATGGTTTTTGAAATTTTATGTTGATTTTTTAAATATTTAATTTTTTCAACTTGTGAATGGTTAAAACCCTAAGGCTTTTAGGTAAACTAATGTAGAGGTCCAAATTTTTTTTCCTGTGTTGAAACATATGCATTTAACAAAAGTTGGTATGGGATAAGGTCTAGTGTGAATAGATTTTTTTTAAAAAATGATGAAGGTGAAAATTTACAAAAAATCTTATTTTTTGGCCATTTTTATACATAAAGCTACATAACTTTTTTTGTTTAACTGATAGCTCAATATCCATACCAACTTTTATTAATAGATGTTGTGGGAACATTTTGAAAAAAATTCCATTACAAAATTCTTTAAATTGTAGGAGGAGTAGCATTTTGAAAAAACGTTACAATTTTTAAATTTTTTAATTAAAAAAACTTACGTTTTAATATTTATCATTTGTTCGTATATGTTTATTGAATGTTAGTTCTTTGTAAAAATAGTTTAATTCAATGCTAGCGATAAAAATACTGGATTTAATTTTTTGGGTACCGCGTCCCCTTTAAACATATAGTTAAAAATAAGAATTAGTTGCAAAACTGCATTTTCTCAAAGTATATCTAAGATATAGAGTCCGACGCGTTCATTGGCGACTTCGTCAATTGAATTTCGTCACTGATGGGAAGTCACCAATGAACGATACGGACCCTAGATTTTATTCATAATTTTAGAGAATGTGTGTTTTGAAACTTCACCCTTCAAATAGAAAAAACACAAACACAAAATAAATATAGCAATTTAGACTACCAAAATTATTAAAGTTAGACTAATGTAAAAGATGCTTCATTTTGGAAATCTCACCATTTAATAAATGAAATCGACAACGTTTTATAATACTTGGAATTTTCATTAAAAAAATTGAATCCGAATTCGTTCATAAAAAAGTCAGAGATCCAAAAGAAAATATATTTTTGATAGGATATTCATATGCTAAACAAATATTTAAGGCTTGTTACACTGATTTTTTTTTTAAATAAAGTTCATTTTCACTAAAAACATTGTTAAAAGAAAACAAAAGTTGAAAACAGATTGTTTTACTGTATAGGAGATTACATTATGATTCAAAATAGCGTTATCATAAACAGGTTCAAGACTAGATCTGATGTCACCACAAATCACGTCAGGCGGAAACTGAATTATGACTCGGGGAATCCCTTTCTTAAGAACTTAACCATTCGAACTGCAACATTTTAGCAAAATCGCCATTTTTTGATGAACAAATAAGTAAAAAGTAACTGGTGGTGGCGAAAGTTCATCATTCTGTCAAAAAGTATTCTTGTGGAATTTTTGATATCCCTCCAAAGCTGACGCATTCCTTCTAAATCTGAAGCTGCTTTTTATAGAGATTGCTGGTGGTTATGATTATTTTTTTTGCCTGGGCATTTCGAAGATGCATTTCAGGAAGATAAAGACATTTGCAATCGACGCATTCTTATACGTGTTGTTTTATTTTTTTTTGATGAGAAAAAGAAAAGGGTTTAGACCTCACAAGTCTGAGCCAAGGAGCCTTGAAGGGCCAAAATTGTCTTTAAAGTTTCTTGTTTTTCCAAAAATAAGTCGAAAGGAATACCTTTTGATAAGGTTATGCCTGAAATGCGTATTTTACGTGATTATTAAAAGGCGGAAACTTAAATTTGCACCCAGATATGGTTGGTTGGTTGGTTGGTAGACATATATATTCAGGTTTGTGTGCTTGGTCAGCGACCCGCTTATAAACCTTCGTCAAGTAAGACAGACACAACAGACAACACACACACATAAGTGGATCCATCTAATTTTTAGAGACAGAGGCCAACTAGAGGATCCCCAGAATTGGCTTGTCACCCCCAGAGGTATTGATTTGGTATGGGAACTTAGAGGACTTTCGGACCCAACAGATTTAACGAGCACGTACTCCGCATATACTCGGTAGGTCTTCAGTGGTACCGGGACTCGATCGCAGGACCTTCCGATCCGCTGACCACTAGGCTCACTACGGCCCCCAGATATGTTTTTGTTTGTAAGGTAAGGTAAGGTAATCGTTTCCGGCTGCCTATTTCTAGCCTCCTTCAGGAGCTTTAACACAGCCAATAACGCCTCGTATTTTAGAACCCTGGTCAAGTGACGAGGTCGACACCTGAGCGGGCACCCAACGGAACTTCGAGCGACATCGTACGCTAACGCCGTCGGGACTTTGGACTCCACAGATTTTACGAGCACGTATGTCCCTGTGTACTCGGGCCCATCCGTGATGAGGATTTTTCTACTATTTCCAGCACGGATCCGATTTATAGGATGACTGGCAGTAGGTGGGATTCGAAGTTTTTGTTTGTACACTGACAAAGAATTGTACGGCAGAATCGGTTGCCACCTAAAATGTAGTAAGAGGAGATTGATCATGAAAAACATACTAGCGTGTTTCAGTAAATCTATTCTTTCATTTTTAAAGAAAGACACAATATAATAACTAAAATTTTTTAAACTCTGGATAATGATTTATTATTGATCTTTCAAGGAGTTATTAGTGGGCAAGTTGAGTTAACTGATTACATCATATCCACGTCATTGCGTGACACTTAATGTGTAATCTCTAAATCTGGCAAAATCACCTAACAAATTACGTCAATTTCAAGTCAATATGTAACGATCAAATTATACAATTTATTATGTCGTCCTTTGATTTGAGAAAGCGTTATCTAATCGAAAGCAAATACTTTTCTAGAATTTTTTTTTCTAAATTTTGTCTATAATGGAAACAAAGCCTATACAGTGAACTCCATTATCTTTCAGTCTTAACAGCCATTGGTTTTCTTTTTTGCTCAGAGCTGTACTTAAACACGTACCCTCTTAAAACAAACGAGCGGTTTTAACTCAGTTTGAGTTAATTTCCACTCCTTTCCGTGCCGAAAATGCACTTCCCTTATAGGAGTGGATTTCACTCTTTTTGCGGAGTGGGTAAAAGAAATAAAAGAAAACAATCTACGTCCTACACTCTTAAACCGAGCGGTTTTAACTCAGTCGGAGTTAATTTCCACTCCTTTCCGGTGCCGAAAATGCACTTCCCCTATAGGAGTGGATTTTACTCTTTTGTTTTAAGAGTGTATAATCATGCATTAAAAAAAATAATAGCATGAAACGTTTCAGTGGTTGTGTGTAACATTACACATAAACAGAAGGGATTTCAAAGGCAATGTATGATGCTTAAATGACTTCATTTTACACGTCTTCGAAAGAAGCTATATACCGAACCAAAGGCAAATGACTTTCGGGACTCTATTCCAATTTTCCGTGTTCTACAGGAAATTTAAATTAAACACAGCGTCTCCACTCTCCAGTTAGTCATAACAAACTTTCTTTTTCACTCTGCTCAGAGCTTGAAAGGGATCTCCACTTTCTTAATTTAACTCCCTTTTCCATGTGGTTTTCGGACAAGATTTTCCTGGGTGCCGAGACCCTATACGGGTTTGTGAGTACGGCTCACGCGTCACTTCTTATGCACGGGCATTAAGAAGTCTTTTGGAAGCATGCCACAGACTGTCTGCGAGTTCAAATGTTTTTTGAAACATTTCCTGTTAAGTTATTTGTCGTCGATTTTTTTTCATTTAATGTGTCGGATAGAGTTTATATTTTTGTTAGTTTAAAAAAAATTGGATTTTAGTGCAATCTTTTTCAGAATAAGTTTTAGAGGTTTCGTCCTTTACGGCAGGTGATTTCTTGTAATTTAGGCATTGACTATTGGTTTATTGAAAGCTCTATGAAAAACTTACCAAACATAGAAAACTCATCAACAAGTAAGTTCATTTGAAACCTTCAACAGTTAATATTTATTTAAAAGAGGGAAAGTAAATTGAAACGAATAGTAAGTTTGTCATTCATGATGACGAAAATCATAGGCCAAAATACTTCTCGCCTTGTACAACTCGTGGTTTCTTTATTAATTGTGCTGCATTTCTGGATACTATGTAGTATGTGCATATACTCACATGTTACCGACGCCTGACTGCACTGTAATTGTCCCGTTAAATACATTATTTACTTTCAAATCTACAATGCGTGTCAGACTCTAAAAAATGCCGTTACTTGTAAAATTTAAGTACATTTGGCAGTTTAAAGTCGTAACTCATAATTTGAGGTTTTAAAAAATTCGATAATTTTGAAAGCTTTCGTTTGTTCGATCACAGTTATTAAAAGAAATGTACTGTTATTTTGAAGAAAAATTGCAACTCTTTTTTTTCCAAACAAACATACATAAAATAACTTTTTTTCTAGGTTTTTAGATTTTTTTACATTGAAGATGCTTATTTTATTCTACGAACTATGAGGTGAAACTCTTTTTTTTGTTCACACCTAAACCCACATAAAAAACGCTTTTGCTTGTGTAAAAATGAACAAATTTTTGTGTCATAAATAATCTTTTCTGTGTTAAGAATCCTCCTCGGCTAGAAATAGAACTCCGCCGGAAACGCAACCTCAAGGCACCGTCGGAACATTTTGCCACTCGATCTCCGACCGCCTTTTAAACCTCTCTCATTTTACTTTTGACTTTTCTTGCAAGAAACTCGGCAGAAAATAAACCACGTCTTTAAAAAATGAATATTGCTCGGCTTGTATCTTATCTCTGGCTGTAACGAAAAAAAGAAGTGAACTTAGTCGTTAGCTGGGCTATTGCGTTAAGGGGGAATGCAAATATGGGTACAGAATTGTTCAGAATGGACTTCTTAACTACATGACCATAAAGAATCGATTTTATGTGGTCCCTGTCCAGTCGAATACGTACAGCTTCAGCTACTGTTGATTTATAGGTTAGTGCGTCAATATACTAAGCTGTAGTGTTGCCGAAGATATTACACAATCCACCAAAAGGTACCTAATGATGAAGACTAAGTTGCTTCGGCTTATACACTAAAGTATTTGTTACAATCTATGTAGATGACTGGTAGTAATGCAGTAGTAAATCAGCGCCATCTAGCGTGAATGTTATTTGAGGTTGTGTGGCGAAAGCTTCAGAACCAATTAATCAGTTGTTTTACAGTTCTCTGTGTCCGAGCGGATAAGAACCGTAGAATTAAGACCCAGTAAACGTTGTTTTGTATTTAGTGGCGGAATGGAGGGAGGGAGAATGAAGTAGTGTAATTTTGCATTAAACAAAATTTTAGTTTGATGCAGTAGTGTAATTTTACATTAAATAAAATTTTAGCTTATTTTTAAGTAATTTATCCCAAGGTGATGAATATATAAATCGATGAACTGACAGATGACTGCATCAAGTAAAGTAATAAATAAATTAAGCACGATTTAAACTATAGTGAATGTTAATTATGTTAATAAACCTCTCCCTAAAAGTGTTGTCTGGATCCGAATTTGTTTACTTGCGATTTTAAGCAATCATCCCCAGCGAAACATATTATAACCCAGCGAAACATATTATAAATACAATATTGAAATAGGCTAATTCTACCTAACTGAACATTTTTGTAGTGTAACACTGTAACAAAAATTCATGAGCATTACTGAAAAATTTTGGGCAGCTGAGCTGCCCAATTTTTACCAGTAGTTTTTTTTTAAGAATATGTCAGTAACTTTATCTAAAAATATTGAAAACTACTTCTTATACAGTCATTTACGGTTCTGGAAATGTGAAAAAATGTCTATTTGAATTTAAAATCCAATGGAACAAAGAATCCCATTATGATTCTTGGTTCAAACTATAACGTCATTCCAAACCGATTAATAGGACAAACATTTTCCTTCAAATATTCATTTTAAAAATAAATATAATTTCTCATGCTATTGTAAATATGGCAACAGTAATTTTAATGAATAAAAATGAAATTTCAGTTCTATTCAAACGGGAAGACAGTTGACAGACGTTCGTACGTCCGGACGGACAATCAGACAAAAGGTATAAAAGATAGATCACAGATGTCAAATCTTTGTAAAAAAAAAATACTTTTTTAGATCCGATGGATAAACCGAATTTGGAGGGGTGGGGGGAAGGTACAGAGAAACCGACATCTTCAGCATATTAATACCTACTTTTCAATTTCTTAATTTTTTAACTTTTGAATTATGAATAAAAAAAGGCAAATAGGCTAAAGATGCCAACTCTTTTCAAAAGACCTTTAGCTTTTATCCGAACATTTGACTTTAAGTGAATTTTTTTAATTATGTAAAGCAATTTGGAAAATTTCTTGCATCAAAGTAAAATGTAAAAAAAAATGAAATATTACTTTTGATAATTCAAAACGAAAAAATATATATGCAGGTGCTAACCAACAAAACTCTTATTTTAACTAAAATTTTCGCTTTTGTGGATAATTTTCATTGCCAACCTTTTTGAAGTGCCAAAAAATATTGAATATTTAAAAAATGTAATCAATTTATTATTCGTAATTATTATGAGTAAATGTAAAGTTAAAAACAACAATGTACCTAGATTGAGAAGCTTTTCACTTTCGTTTACTGAATGGTGTAACTAACTAAAGCAACCATTTTTGAGGCAGTGAACGGTTCAACACATTGCAGAATTCAAAGGAAAAATGAAAATACAGTGGGAATTTAAGCAATAAAAAACTTTCTTAATAAAAATTTCAGTCGCAAAGCAAATAAATATTACTAATCCTCTAAAGATTATCATTGGTTCAGGAAAGAATTTGTCGAAAATACCCAAAGTTTTCTCAATAATTAACAACGAACCAGAAGAAAAGAACACATTGTGTGTACCGATTAAAATTTTTCAAGCATTTTATTCAATCGGTTTAGTCAACAGGTTAAGTCGCCGAATTGGAGAGATAAATTGAAAACGATGCAGAAAGTAAGTTAAACAAAAGTAGAAAAGTCAAGAACATTTGCAATGCAAAGAAATGTTTTTTTAAATTAAATATGACAACAAGTCGTGAAACTAGACCCCATGTAAATACTATTCAGACACTTATAACCTAAAATTCATACTATGAAATATGTTATATAATTTCAATAAAATACTAATAAATACTTTTTCAGTTTGACTAAACAGAAGTTGAAGCTTTCAATAAAAAATATTGGCTTCAAATCGTCTAATAATAAATAATGCATAGAAAAATTTCAAAGTAATCAAACACAAAATTCTAAACCTGACTATTATTATCAGAATTATCCAAAGATATAAATTCTCTTTATAGAGTGATCAAGAAATGATCAAAGCATGCAAGAATGATCAAAGCATGCAAGAATGATCAAAGCATGATCAAAGCATGCAAGAATGATCAAAGCATGCAAAGTGTAACAGAGAAATAAAAATCAAAAAAAAATATTAAGCACATTTCCATATCACATGTGATATGGAATGTATTTGTGATAGTATCTGTACGATTTAATTTTTTTATTTATAAATGCATCAAAATAGTATGCAATTAAACTTAAATGCGTTAAAAATAATATTGTTAATTAGCATTTCATACAGAAAATTGTGAAGCCTAAATTAGTTTTGTAATTCGACTTTGCGTTTTAGATATTTTCCATATTAGAAACCATTGGTACGCCTTAAGCAAATTGGTCGGAAAAGAATGTAGAATTCATATTCATTGGACATATTTTTAGTTAAGTCTCACCTCCTTATACATACATAAAACACAAGAATCAATCACACAAGTAATCAAACTCTTACAAATGTATCAAGAAGACAATAGGATAGGGGAAACCTTACAAGAAAACCAACACTGATGCTTAAGCAAATTTGTATGAAAATAATTTAGAATTTAGATCCATTTGACACATTCTTTAGTTAAGACTCACCTCTTTATATACATAAAATTCAAGAATCAATCAACAAAATAACCAACTACTTACAAATTTATCAAGAAGACCATTGGACGGGGGAAACCTTACAAAAAAACCAACACCGTTGCCCCTCTACAGAGTGACCACGATCACCAGGAATGTGAGAGAGACACTCGGAAGAGACAGAAATGATGAGGAAGATGCAGATGAAGAAAGAAGAAGGATGATGCGAGGGTGGATATTATTGGATAAGCAGGAGGAGGAAGGTCTTCCACCGGAAAAGATGGGAATTTGAGAATGGAATAAACCCTTCCAGGGAGTTCTTAACTCTTTCGGGCGGAACCGCAAAGCATGTCTCAAGAACCACAAGTATGTTGTTTAGATATGATTTTCGAAGTTGAATGCCAACATGTAGAATGTTTTTCGAACTTGGACCTAAAATAGTGATTGCACGTTAGGGTGTTCGTTTTTGTTTTAATGAGCATTTGAAGTAGTTTACAATAGTCGCCTATAATAAGAAGAAAGACTTTTCATACGTTGAAACTGTTGTGAATTTGCAATTGGCAACGTTGACGTGAAAACCAGAACTTGTTTAGTTAAAAATAAAATGTCTGTTTGTAGCTTTCGAAAGAGTATCCACATTAATATATTTGTCGAATGAATAAGGAGTTCTTTCTTCAAATTTATTCAAACACAGTCTTTGAACCTGATATTTAACTTTTTTCAACGGCGTCCGTGACAGGGCAATGTTTATTTTTTCGACATCGATCATAGTGTGTTGAAAAAGACAAGAGTTGTCTGATCAGTGTTTCCCTACTATATGACATCTCTTGGTTTGAAATGACGTCAAATATATTTCACTTTTCCACTACGCTAGATTCTTTGGTTTTATGTTGAATGAGAAATTATTAAGATTCTTATTTATAATTCTATTTAAAAGCGAGGAAATATGACATATTTATTCTTTGAAATATAAATTAATTTTTGCAAACGATAAGTAATAATTATTGAATTTTGGAAATAAAATAAATGAAACTAGCTACTTGTTTCACTATCAGCGAGTCAACCAGAAAACCAGATGGTCGAAAGACAACCAGACTAAATATATTTTTTGGCCATTGGCTTGTTTACTAAACATGCGTCAAACTTCTTTAGAGTCAATAGTACTTGTTTGCGGCTATTTTAACTAGAATCCTGGCAATTGAGATTTTTAAAAAAATGAAAATGTTATAAATTACGATTTCTTATGAGTAAGCAAATACATTAGGCCCAGAAGCTGGTATCACTTTGTGCTACCATGCCACAGGTTCTGGACTAAATTACCTTATAGGTATGTTTGCCTAAGTCTTGAGTAACAACAGTTACACAGGAATAAGGTCTCGATTGGCTAATCAATGTAGTGGGTGGAGCTTGCCGTGTCATACCACTAATCACCGAAACCTTTAATGAAAGTATTTACGTCAAGTGAAACCAGCCAGTTGGGTTCACTCAGCTTTTAATTCCTTTAGAGAGTCGATGAAGTGTACACAAAGCTATCTAAACAATTGGATTTCGTGTCAATTGACCAACTGACTGGCACAACGACTGCCACAATGCACCCCCTCACCCCCACACTCGTAAACTTAAAATGGCACAGCAGGCCTTGTCCTTTTATGACGTCGCGCAAATGAGTTTAGTTTTATGGTAATAAAAAAGAAAATATTCAATTAAAAAAATTAATAATCCATATTTCAAGAATCTTTCGTCCATTATCAACTAACTATTTAGCTTATGCTTTCCTTCAATAAATTCCCCCCCCCCCAAAAAAAAAAAATTAATCTGAAAGATTAAATATGAAAAAAAAATCGTATAATAGTCAATGATGGGTCATAAGAATCCAGAGCCAATTTTTTTAAAAGTCAGCTTTTTAATTTAAATTTACTCAACCAATAACGGCAATTTAATTTTTTAGAAAGAAAATTGAAATTTTATTTGAGATACATTTCAAGACACCGAAACCGAAACTTGGCTAGTTGCCAAACAGTGATTGACAAATGTGTTGTCTCAGGTGGCTATTGTCTTGGAAAAAAAATTCTGAAAATGAGAAGAGAAGATACTAACTCTTCTAGTCTTATAGCATGTTTAATTTTACATATAAAAACCATTCAAGTCATTTCTTTGAATTATAAATTAACTAAAGAGATTTGGTGAGTTTTCAAAAATTTATTGCTGGAAAAACCTGTAAATCTATTACGTGAAAGCTGTAACATCGCCAATTTTAGGAATTTAAGTTGTATATTTCTTAAAGTTTAATTAATGATGATGTTTAAAACATTCATAACGATTAATCATACTCAAACGGAGAAAGTGCGGCAAAAGTTAAATTTTATCGTTCAAAGTTTAATTTATTTGATGCGAAAGCACGGAGGGACAGCAAGATGGGGTACCTAATGTTCAAAGTTTTATAAATGCGACAAATACGATTATAAAATTTATTTAATCTATATATATATATAAAAGAAAGTCGTGTTAGTTACACTATTTAAAACTCAAGAACGGCTGAACTGATTTGGCTGAAAATTGGTGGGGAGGTAGCTTAGAACCAGGAGAAGGACATAGGATATTTTTTATTCGAACCCAAACGGGTGTAGGAGTGCAAAACGTGAGCCGATTTCCCCATAGGAATAGCATTGTAAGATTAGAATTTATACTTTTTATTTCAATTTAAAGAAATTTCAGCGCGTTCAGCGCGAACGAAAATTAAGAAAGAAAAAATGAGCACGTGGGTTTAATTTTCTGGATTGTTATTTGAATATCAGTATTTTATTTTATTTGTTGATTTTAAATCTTTTGATTTTTTTTTATGGTGGATCAGAATTCCTCAACTAGATTTTAATTATGTTTCCGAATTTAATTTAATTGATGTTTACAAATGGTAAGAAATGAAGATATAGAGGAATATATTCGGCATAAATAAGGAATTTGTACTTTATAAAACTTTTCCAACCACATAAGAGGATGAATGTCTGTTTTGTTTTCTGATGTTAAGATGGGGTAATGGCCTATTGAATTTTGGCATTGGCGGCTTTTGGCGAAGTTAACGTAGGGTAGCTATTCCCATCCAGTTGTATGGGTAAGGGTTAGTTTGAATTATTGTCGCATTAAAGCTACAAACGAGGGCTATTGGAAACGGGAGTCGTAATTTTGTAGTCGTAATTTCGGGAAGTTGGGAATTTGGAGGTTGGGAGTTGGGAATTTGGAGGATATTTAAAGTGCCCTTTCTCTACACGGGGTATTATTCGTCGGACATTTTTTGGCTGCACGAGCCATTTATAGGTCGGCAGTTATTTTGGCGATGCCCGGACCTGAACCTGGGACCTACAGCTTGCAAGACGAAAGTCTTTACCGACGGGGTCCCCCAGATCTATCGAGTTGTATGAAATATGAAGTGGAATGTTTACCACATTTGGGCAGTTTCTTTTTGCGCTAATCGTGAAATAGAAACAGGCTATTATATCATATAGCTGCTCTGGCAATTTGAACAGGGGCCTATGGGAAAGCCCTGAAACTCATGGAAGGGCCTGGATAAAATGAATCCTTCATATCAGAACGGGAGTAGATTATAATATCCTGATGGAGTGGACCAGTGGAGAGGGGATCAATTGGTATAAAATAAAAGTTTACATAAAAAACCACTAGTTAGGGTTATTAAGAGTACACCCGTGCAACGCCGGGTTTATAAAGCTAGTATAATATATTAGGATGGAATCAAACATTAATATAGTTTATGCTATATTATTTTTATTACTTGAAGTAAAGTTTAATGCATAAGAAATAAGATTTTATTGAAAATCGCATTTGTCCATTTTGCCCCTCCAAGAAAAGAAGATGATTAGGTTTTGATTGACACTTTTTGTAACTGGTTCAAATATACACCGTTAAAAATGTTGGTGCAAGATTGCACTGGAATCTTGGAACTTTTTAGCTGCCGCCACTATATGGTGCATGGATTCACCACATTTGCGGTGACCCGCACCTTAGATGCACCGTAAAAGTGGTGCATCCATGCTCCAAATTGTGGTGGCAGCTTCATTTAAGATTCTACTTTTCCCACATAAAAAATATGTTTGATAAAACTAGGAAGACTCTTAATATTTATACATTCGCGGTCGGGATGCAAAAACTAATTTCAAATTTGTGTTCCGAATCTTCAACGCGAACATATATTTATCTTCCATTTGGAACCCGTCCATTTATTCTCGCTTATAAAAAAAAGTGTTGTTTACAGTAGCCGCCAAATGGATAAAATGAATTATGGAAAAGTTATGAGTAAACTTTTATATTTAGCTACTTAAAAATAAGCAAAGGCATTCGCACCCGCATCTGAAGTCGTAGAAAGGACAGCGAATAGTAACAGCTTTGTTGTCTGCATAAAAAACTTTTAAACATGTTTGTGTCAAAAGTGTGTTCAAAAAGACAATTTTCCAAACTCGACAAGCAATAACAAAACAGAAAACAAACTCCAATTTGCATTAATAAATGAATTAATGTAAATTATTAAAACTCTCTCACCAGCTTTTTATGCACAAAAATGGAACATCTTGAAGTTTTCTTTTTAAAAAAGTAATGAAAAATCTAAGAATCATATTGCGCTATATTAATGACGTCATGCCAAACTGATCCATACGACAAAAACAAGTTTTCTTTTAAACATTAACTTTAAAATAAAAAAGAGTTCCTCATGCTATTGTTGATGCAGCAGCGTTTAAAATGACTAAAAATTAAATATTAATGCTAATTTAAGGGGTAGTTCTCGACAGACAGGTAGACAAATGACCGTCTTTAAGTACAGACATATGGACAAAAAGGTATGTAAGATAGCTATTTGATGTTATACATTTCTAAAAAGAAGAAAAAAGAATTTTTAGATTTGATGGATAGAACCAATTTTGGAATGGTAGTACGGACGGACGGATGGGCGGACATCTTCAACATGTCAATACCTACTTTTTCATTTTTTTTAAAAAAATTCTTTCGAATTATAATAAAGAAAAGTTGGTTTAAAAAACATATTGTCTTCGTTTTTTACCAAACATCGAGTTTTTTTCCCTTTAAAAAATATATACAACTTTTAGGGAAGGCAATATATGAAGACATATCGAAAGAGTGTTTTAATTTTTCAACTTTAAAATATATTTTATCGCATTTGCTAGCATTTTTCGTTATCCTCATATTTTTTCTTAACTTTAGAACACCACACTTTAAAGACAATGTGCACGCGTCTAAAGATGTCCGTTTTTAAATTTATAATCGGCAAAATTCTTATAAAAACATAACTTAAGAAAAAACATTAAAAAAATGAACAATTTCATTCACTTTCAAATTTTTTCTCGGCTATAGTAAAAAAATTCAAAGTTTCTACATGCTATTATATCTACCTTTATACATTAAGAATTCTTTAAACACCAAGTCATTTTGGAAAATAAATCCGAGTTGCTTTTCAGTAAATGGAGGCTAAATGTTTGTTTGGTCTTATTTGAGATTATTCGAGAAAAACTCATCTACCTCTCTCCGACACATTTTTATCATCAAAGAAAATAATTTATTTATTTAATTTAACAAATGTTCACTTGGCGCATTTTACATTAAATATTTACTCCAAAAATCGTGGGAAATTTTGTAAAATTCAAGAATTCATTATTCCATAATTCTATAAGTGCTATTTTTTGCCAACTTTTATTTAAAAATTACTCGATATTTCGAAGTTTTAAATTTTATTTAGTAAATAAAAGTCAGATTGGACATAAAGGAATTGATTCTAAATACTCTTAATGAATAAGAGTTTTTAATATGCATGTATGTTCGATCTTTAATCATTAATCCATAACAGACCAGCACATAGCCAATTTTTATAGCACATAGAAAATTTAAATTTGCAACTTGAAATTTTGAACTATGTTTTAAACTTCATTTGGAGCATCAATAAGCAAATTTAAGAAAAAGGTTTTAGTTGTGTACAGAGAAAATGAAAACTTTTTAGCCACTTAAAAAATGTCATTCAAGTGTGTAATTGGAACTTATAAAATAGTATTAATTGCAAAAAACATATTTATAATTTTCTTTAAAAAAATACTGAGGAAAACTTAATAGAAAAGTAGACTTTTTTCAAACACCCCCGTGCGCGGGGCTGTTGTTCACCCAAGAATCATTTCCAATGGTAACAATTCGAAATGGATGTTAATTTTCCATTTCAGATTTCTTTCGAAATATTTAAGGCACGAATGTACTAACAAAATACACCGTGTTTTCAAACAGAATAAGTAAAATTGAAAATGGTGGATGATCTATAGTGATTCTGAATGGCTTATACGTGTTTTCAGTAGTAGTCATTAACAAAAGAAAAATGCCCCAGAATTCACATCTTTATTATTCTTTTATTTCATTTTGTAGTATTTGGTTTTGAAGGAAACCTTATCTTAAATAAATGAAAAAATTCCATTAACCATTCTACTCAATGGAAATTTAAAGGATAAAAATTTAGTTTGTAGAAGTAATTAGAAGAGTTTTAGTTGCTGTTTAAATGATGGATATTAAAAGATAATAGTACTGGAATGCTGTTATCTTTTAAAAGCAATGTCCGAAATTCTTAACTATGCAGCCCATAAACCATTAGAGGGTAATTATTTATTTTTAGAGGTAATTAGTAGATGTTTACTTAAAACACAAATGGTCAATATTAACAATTCATTGATATTCTATTGGAACAAATGAAAGCACTGAAGAAAATTACACCCTCTTATATCGGGAAAATGAGAATATTGTAAACTGTAAACCGTTGTAACCTATGGAAATCAAAAGATAATAATATTTCCAGTGATAGTAATTTTTATTCATCTCAAGGTATATCGAAAGCAAATGTATGCTGAAGTGCCTACCGGACAAACCGAACCTCAAAGTTAAAAGTAAGAGGGTTCTAGCTTTTTTTAATCAAAATAATTACAGGTTCAGTAACTATTTAAATGGTGAATTCAAAGAGTGAATAATTGCAGAAAGTCTTTCAAAACTATGCCCTTTCTCTGAAAGATTGCAGAAAACATATAAGCTATTCAACGTAATCGCAATCAGAAGGTTTTAGTTTCTTTTTGCAATAAATTTTTTAGTTGCAATTTAAATGATGAGTATAAAACAGAGAGTTGTAGTTGAATGCGTACCGAAATCCATTTGCTTTCTCATAATGGTTGTTGGAAAGGTATATGAAAGGTATCTAACGCGTTCAAAATAGGAAGTTTTAGATTTTTTTTCATGGTAGTTTACGCATGCTTAGTTACAATTTAACTACTAAATATATATAAAAAAAATTGTTCGTTGATACCTTCCGAAATTCATATATTTTCTCATAATGATTGTGGAATAGGTATGAAAAAGGTAAAGGTATTAAACTGGTTGTAAATTAGGGGTTTTTATTATCTTTTTATGGTAATTTATACATGTTTAGTTGTAATTTAAATGATGAATAAAAAAAGAGTTGTTGGTGAACACCTTCCGGAAAGCCATGTACTTTCTCATAATGATTGTGGAATAGTTATAAGAAAGGTAAAGGTATTCAACCCATTAAAAATCAAGAGGTTTTGATTGTTTTCTCTTATTAATGAGATGTTTAGTTACAATTTTAATGGTGAGTATCAAAAAAGAGTTGTTTGTGAATATCTCCTGAAATCTATATACTTTCTCACAATTATTGTGGAATAGGTATACGCAAGGTAAAGGCATTTAACCCAGGAAAATAAAGACGTTATAGATTCCTTTTTATGGTAATTTATACATGTTTAGTTGCAATTTAACTGATACATATTTAAAAAGGGTTGCTGGTGAATACCTTCGGAAATCCATATACTTTCTCATAATGATTGTGGAATAGGCATGTGCAAGGTAAAAGTATACCAACCCGTTGAAAATCGAAAATTTTATATTCTTTTTATGGTAACTTATGCATGATTAGTCGCAATTTAACTACTAAATATCAAAAAAGAGTTGTTGGTGAACACTTCGTATTCAACCCGTTGAAAATTAGGACGTTATAGGTTCTCTTTTTATGGTAATTTACACATGCTTAGTTGCAATTTCAATGATAAATATAAAAAAAGAGTTGTTGGTGAACATCCTCCGAAATCCGTATACTTTCTCATAATGATTGTGGAATAGGTAAAGGAATTCAACTAGTTGAAAATCAGGAGGATTTAGATTATTTTTATGGTAGTTTATACGTGCTTAGTTACAACTAAATTCTTAGTTGCAATTTAACCGCCAAATTTCAAAAGCGAGAATTTTGTAATTGCCTACCGAAATTCGGTTCCTCCGCGAAGACATCGGGGGTCTTGGGGACGTGCGCCATTTTCTTCTCCAGGAGACGCCGTTGGAATTGTCACTTGCTCTCACTCCTCCTCTGCGAAGCAAGATGGCGTCCACAGTGTCCCCCCACCGAAAGAGTAAACGAGACCCCGTGCCATTTAGAACGCTTTTTGCGTCATTTATTTATTTTACGGAGACTTTTCTGCATTTCCTTTTTTTTACATTTCCTCCCAGTTTATTCATACTTTTTTCTCTACTTCTATCTCCATGTTACTGACTGCATTAGGAGATACGGACCATCACATTTTGGTGGAGTTTCAGGTTCATGAGCACACTTGTTTATTCCAGATTTTGTTGTTCGTCTGCCTTTTCGCCATCAGCATAATTAATAAGGTGTTTACCTTCTGCCCCCTTCCCTTCCCCCCATACCCAAAGTCTGTAACATCCGAATAATTTATTCACGACGGGGAGCAAGGTGCTAAACAGTACGTGTTGATGTTTAAGTTTCGCCAGACAGTTAGCACAACTTCGAGTGAGTTACTGAGCTGTTTGCCCCGAAGTGTTTTCCTTCAACCATTGACGCAACAACCGAAAATGTTTAAGAAATATTTCAACAAAAAAAAGAGACAAATTGCTGTGGAACTAATTTAAATAGATTCATCAACAAGTTATAAGCAGTAGGAAGGCAAGTCTAAACGAATGTTCAAACTTAACTGCGGTGCCAATTTTCTAAGTTTAGGTGAATAAACATTTCGCTACATATCCAATAAACTAATTGGGAAATTCCTCATAAGCTTAGTCACGAGACGAGGCCAAAACATGACCAAACTTTTAACCCAACCTTAACACCTAACCTCATGACGACATCGAATGAGGTTCAGACTACGATGGATTAAAACTTGACTAAAATCCAACATAAAGGGCCCCACGTAGGGGTTGCTTTAGATTTTAGTACTGTATTGATGACAAGTGATGGCAACAAGATTTAGTACAGTTGATAAGATGACAGTGTCGAACTCAATATTCGAACTTAGGCTTCCTATGATCTTCAGGAGGTCTACCGGCCAACTGCTTACAAACTGGGATTCCAGAGCCTCTGACTTGTGTAGAACAGTAGAACTTAGAGTTTGAGTTTGTTTTGTTGAATCTTATGACTGAAATTAAAATGGATCTATCGTAATTAAAGATTAGAAATAAATGTCTTTGGTTTTTTCCTACGGAAATATGAGAGTATGCAGGAAGAAACAATATCTTGCTACACTAACTATCTCACTTGATGTAGAAAAATAACAGCAAAAAATTGGTTAGCCTATACAAACAGTACACATAGGAAGATTCCTCTATGCGTACTGTGTAGAATTTCTAAGGAAGATTTCTTTGTTTCATTACATGGGAGGTGGGGCATCACATCGTATATCCAGTAGTAATTGAGACCTAACCACATTCGGAAAATAAGCTATTCGGATAATTGGAGTGTTTCGGAAAAAGGGTGTATTTTAATCAATTACTTGATTGGGCTGTGAGATCATGTGTAGTTCTAGTTTTGGGTCAAATCGGACTCCGGCTCTCTGGTTTTGGTTTTATTCGCTAACGATAATCCTTCAAATTTTATTCTAGAAACTATGGTGAATGATTATGATAGATATTGAAAATTTACTGCACCATATATTCAAAAGGTAATTTGCCAGAATAACAGATAAGTACATAAAATAAAACTATTTACAGTTAGTGCAAATGGTTATATGTGATCGAAAAAGAAAACAGGGTTGGAAGTTGATGAATCATTAAAAGGGGCCGAAAACCGTATCCTAAGTTAGAGAAGAAGCCAAATAGTTGTCTCCAGATATCTAGCACCGGTAATGTTTTCTTCATTGAGCAGGCTATCCAGTATATACTGTAGATTTTTGATCTACATAAAAGTTTAAAATATATATTGGAAATTCGATAGTTTATGAGCTTCTGAGAGTTTCTTTTACGTCTACTGCTACACAGTTGCCACACATTGGATGACTTTGAGAGTTCTAAGGCATATAAACCGTATATAATTTCATACCTCTACTTTATGACCATTCATGTCTATTCTCCTACTCTATGACCACATTTTTTTTTTATTTGAGGATAACTCCTAAACTGAATATAAAATGTTCCGAGTACCCTAAAAATATTTAACGCATATTTATATTTATAAAATAGTTTCCGCCGATGTTTTATTAAAGTAAAAAATTATAATTTTACTTATCAATGGTGTACTTTAATGAAAATCAAGGGGCCCCGGACAGGTTGAGAATTTCGGAATGTTTATCTTATGTTGTTTTTATCGCTTTGTACAAAAGTACACCTTAGAGAAAAAACTAATTGGAAGTTACATATTTTTATTTATTATTTATCGATAGATTAGTGATGCTTTCATGTGGTTTAACTTTCTCGTGACAAAATGAAGAATTTACAAAACCTCTAAAATTAGTACTAATGCATTTTATATCAACAATCATTGTTTAAAGAGAGGGTTTTAGTTTTAAGAAAACATTGGAATTCAAACGAGTTACATTTTCTTTTTTAGAATTCTCGAGCTTGCTCCAGAACAGAGTTAAAAAAGACACAATTTGGGCTCACCTATTTGTTTACGAATTAAAAGAAAAAGAAACCCTTATCATTTTAAAAGAGAGAAAAGACCGCATTTATTCATAGCAAAGAACATTTTAATCTTTTTTTCCCTCATTGTATAACGTTGTGCTACAGAAAAATAGGACAAGAACATAGCATTCATTGATAATGATAAGGAAGAAACAATTATTTCATTTTTACTTACTATATAAAAAAGAACAGCCTGTTTTTCCAAATAATTGGAATACCACTAATACCTTAATTTTTGAATAAAAACATTAACTTTAAATATCTTAATTTTTTTTCGTGTAACTTTATTTGTCTTACATAAATTGTTTAGGACTTTGGTGTTTAGCTGTCTCATACTTTGTTTATTTAGATAAACTTTGCTAGAAAGATCATTTTAGCGTGTCAATTTTTTTTTGCCATCGTCGTGAATGGGTTATAAAATATAAACTTGATACTGAAGTATAATTAACATCATTTTACTTATTTAGACAACAAAATGTCAAATTTTTTCCACTGGTGATTAGAATGCTGCATAGATAAGAAAATCAAATTATTGTATTATTTAATGTTGTAAAGCTGCACATAAGACAGTTGAAGTGATACAGGATTTTTTTATTTGATACTACTTATACTATTAAAATACTATTGTACTAAATAATAATAAAAACACTTTCCTAAGTAATAATATCTTGAAAGTTTAAGTTAAAATAGTATTCTTGTAACGAGCCATCTTTTCGAGCTTTACTCTCTACTATAGTAAATTCCTGCTCTATGTTAGTATAAAAACTTCCGAAAAAAACGCAGTTACCGTTCAAATAACTAGTTTGGTATATTTGACTTATTTGAGAGCACTACAGTCGAATTTTTAGGGACACGAGAGAAAATTTGACTGGGTCCTTCTCCTTCAACCCAATTTAGAACGATTACGAACATCCAGATTTAGTCTGAACATATTTTTATTAGCCCATTAAATGCGAGATGGTAGTCCACAAGAAATAATTTTATTAAAATTCAACATCAGAATTTTCACATTAAGTTTAAATAATAAATTGAATAAATAAAATAATGAATTGAAATTGCTATGAAAACAGGAGGACCCATAGATAAAAGGAGGTCCATGCATCAGTGATAATGTAAAAGGAACCGTTCAGATTATTTGAATATCAAAATTTTGTGAACTTAACATTTTAACTAAGCAATCGCTATCAGCAATGTTGAAAAATATTTTAAATTCAGGTAATATGTAATTGGGTAATAAATTAAAGTAGAGATTAAGATATTGGATATTATCAGCAATTACGGCTGATTTGAGAGACATATTATCGCTAAAAATACCATAAAAATACAGGATATATCTGCAAAATGTGGAAAGTCTATCCTATATGCATGCCGGATGTAATATTAAAATCTAAACGACCGAAACACAGAAGAATCATATGATATCTTTTTCGATATCTTTCTGGCATTGCAATTTCCAGTCATGTGCAAGGGGTGATTATACGATATCATGATCTACGATTACGGTACACTGCTCTGAGCAAGTCAACCTGGCGTAAAAAGCTATAAGTCGGGCCCTGATCCCAGCTACGGTTCGCCCGGGTATTGCCAAAATATCTACCGACCTTTTAACGCTCTGTGCAGTTACGAATGAAGTCCGACAAATAATAATACCACGTGTAGAGGGATCACAAGTTAAATATGCTCGAAAGTCTCCACGTATGATGTCACTCTTAAAAGTTGCGTTGAATGCCTACTCAGGTGTCGGCTCGTCATTTGACTGTGGTTCTAAATCATGACGCCCGTCGCTAATTGCTCTCGTGTAGCTCTAGTGCGGGGATAATTCATTTACCAACCTGGCAGTAACTCCTAGACTTAAGCAAGCCTTCGCCAGGTTGAAACACTGGAATATTTTGAGGAATGGGTAGCCCGAAATGGCGTCAAACATCAATTTCTCAGGAAGGTTAGGTTAGTTTTTAATTATCGTCGAAAGCTACACGAGGGCTATTCAATTCCTCAGGAAGCTGTACAATTAAATCAGATTGTGAGACAAATTCGACATTGATGATATCACACTGGTCACCTAGTTCAACACCTATTATAGAAAGCAAGCCCAACCAAGGAATTTTTGCGAAAGACCATGCAGGCTGATGTGGGAACACTACTGTCCCACACTTCGCCAAGTCTGATAAATAAATAAATTTGATTAGTCACACGTCACACTTGGTGCGGATTTATGTTCGGCACTTAGCTTACTATACCTTTTCCTCAAAATAAGAGTATATGGAAACCCCTGCGTTAGCTTGGTCAATTCTAGGTTTAGTTTAGTTTGAATTATCGTCGCACTAGAGCTACACGAGGGCTATTGGCGACGGGCGTCATATTTTAGAACCACAGTCAAGTCACCACACAGCCGACACCTGAGGTCAAATCTAGGAGGCAGGCCAATTCCACCATAGAAATCCGTTGGTGGTCTTGTACTCTAAGAGGTAAATGGCCCATGACCATTAAAAAAAATCTTAGGCATATATTGGAGACTGGGGAGCCTTGGCCATAGTTTCAGAATTTTATTTTTATAAATTTTATTTTTACACTAAAAATTTCATATGATAGCACATATTAAAGGAAATTTTATTGGCAACAAGGATATAGTAGTGAAACTATAAATAATTCATTTTTATTTTCTAAATGTATTGTTTTTTAAAACTTCGAAACTTGGCCAAGTCTCCCTTATTAAGGGAGACTTGGCCCATGGTAAGGGAGACTTGGTCCATGCAAAAATGCCTAATTTTAAAAGGCAAAATAATAAATATTTCAAATTAATTTTGTAATCATTAAATGTAAAAAAAATTATATAATAATTCAACACTCTGGGACTCTTTTAAAATCATGTTTACCGTAATATTTAGAGTAATACATTTTTCTAGTATTGTATGAATTAAAAATTCTAATATTGTCCATAACAAATAATTTTTATATTTATGTTAAATATATTTTATTCAGTTTGTACACACATTAAGATGCACAAGATATAAACCTCAGTTCGAATTTTTTTTATTTTAACGGCACAAACTGTAAAAGTCAAAGCGCACTTTCAAAGCTACTCGTTCGTCCCCCCTCCCCTTCCCCTCCCCCTATAAAGAAAAAATCTGACAATATCTTAATATTAATCTGGAGTATTATTATACTTTAATTAACTTTTATAGTTTTTGCAGAAAAAGTTTGATATTTGGTCATAAATGATAAGTTTGATTTAGTTGAGGTTTTCGTTTTATTCTAAACAAGTACAAATACTAATAATCAATCTATTACCTTCATAAAGTTATAATCATACGTTATTAATAACCGTGTATTTGATAAACATTATGTATAGATTTTCATAACTAGTTCACTTAGGGAGCCTTGGTCCAGTGGCCAACCCTCCCTTACATAGAGTGGCCAACCCTCCCCACCTAGACATTTCGTAAAGAATGGCACATGGTGCTATGAAGCCTATTTCATTGCACAATCTTTATAGCTAAAATAAAACCTTAATATAACAGTATTTTAAAAATACCATATACTTAAACTTAATAGAATTGGTTTTTCTGAAAAAATCTTACAAATTATGTCTAAAATGTTTACTTTTTGGGGTGAGAAACTTTCTTTTTTTTATTTTCTCCCCAATGCAAAAAAGTAGCTTAATAAAACTAAGGTGGCTATCTGCTGACAACAGTAGCTTTGAGTACCATCTATTGAGAAAATGCTAAAATATTTTTAAATACTGAAATTTAAAGGTGGGCCAAGTCTCCCTTATGGCCATGGCTTCCCAGGCTCCCTTATTCCTTATTTAAACATATTTTTAAAACAAATATACATTAAGAAGTATGTTTTGAAAGTAATTTTAAAAAATGAGCTCGTAACATTCGCTGAGGGTCACGCCAATTGAGTGGACGTTGGTTTTCAGTGGTAAAAATACATATATTTTGTGCGCCATGAACAAACAAGCTCTGTAAATATTTATTGATTAATTGTATCTTCTAACTTTTGCTTTAACCCAAAATGTCGGATAAATTAACCGCTGAAAAACTTGAACTCCGAAATCTGCTTGACCCTCTTGGTACGACATTTAAAAAAAAAAAATGAATATCAACTGCTTCGGTATTAATAATTTTAGAAAGCTTGAACATTCTAGTTTATAATAAAAAAAAAGTTAGCATTCAAAAATGTAAAATTAAGTTATCAAATGAATTCTACAAAGGTCTACGTATGTGTATATCTGGAGCGAAGAGGTTAAAATAACTTGAACAAACCGCCACTGCATCCTAAAACGAACCAAATCGACATCTCCAACAACCAGGTCAACGCGTAATCTAAACACGCGACCTTGGGGACGCGTTACTCCAAGGGAGAGAGGTTTCCTGTTTCTTTAAGATTTTATAAATAATTTCTTGTAAAAAGTCGTGTAAATATCAGAGCTGGGCGCTATTTTGAGGCCGCTTCCCCCACCCCTTATGACAAGACTTTCGGGCGGAATGTCTTCTTTTGAAATAAATGTTGCTGGTGGAGGATTTCAGTTGATTTTGAAGAACAATTATTGTTTGTTTGTGCATGAAAACGACACTTATTTTACAAGTCGCCATGCACGGAGGTTACCTTTGCAGGTTCTGTTCTTGTCCAGCCACACTATAAATTCGTTTAGGGGATAACACAAGAAAAATCCCACTAACTAATAAACGGTGGTGCTGGTGTGAATATGGAAATAGTGCACTTTCAATCAGTCATGGTGAAAGTTCGGATGCCGCTTAAGATGTCGCTATAAGGTTGCGTTGGGTGCGAATCTGTCTGCTTCGTCAATTGACACATTTACAATTATAAGGTCAATCGTCAATGAACTAAGTTTAGGTCTAGTGAGACATTAGTTCACAACCAATAGAAAACCCTTGATTTTACATCCGCCCTTAGAGAATTATTTTCTGTTTTAAATTTCTTTTTTTAAATTCTTTTATTTGCTGAAATTTTCATCGAATTTTCGACTATAAAAATGACGTTATTTTTTTAATAGGACCTGAAGGCCCTAAAAGTGGTCATTCTGTAATACTCAAGTGATGATCTATCAGCACATTTTTGTCGTAAACTATATCAATTTTAAAACATTAAAGACTGGATATTTTTCTCTGTGAATTTTAAAAAATTACAATTTCATGAAAAAAATTCCTAGACCATGATTTAAGATAACTGGGGAACAAAAAATATGTTTTTATGGTCACAGTAAATCCTTTTTTGCAATGATCATATGGTAACTGTAGGCTTTAATTGGTTAAAGCATGATATATATTCAGTTTTACGTATTCTCCAATTGAAAGCCTTTTTTACACTAGTCCTATCAGCAACGTATGGCATGTGGGGCAAGGCTTTTATTTAAACATATTTACTTTAATAGGTAAGTGTGTTAAGTGTATATTTAAAAGGGAAAAAGACAATAGATAACAACAGCAAATTTTATTTTAAGCGATATCTATAAAAAAAAATCAAAAAATTATTTTATTAACGTGGTTTTTTTATTTGGTTTATACCTCTGATAGATAATCCTCATATTAAATTACTATAAATATTTTAAATGATTTGTTTAGAAGTCATATGCTTTTTAGTGTATTTAATTGCTTATGAATTTAATTATATGAAAATGTTTAAAATGTTATTTCATTATGAAGAACATTCAACTACGTAGCCCCTTGTTATATCGCGCTTTCCCGGGAGACAAGCAGGAAGACCGATATAACCGAACGAGTGAACGAGTGAATTGAAAATTTTGATACTTTTGATGTATTCATGCCCCCCCCCCCCCCTACAAATATTTAAGCTAAAGGACAGTATAAAATGTCAAATGAAGTCATTTATATTTTATTATAACAATAGAGTCATATTTATGTTTATTATAATAATAAAGTCATATTTATGTTTTATTATATAATAATAAATTATAGTGAAAAGAAGAAACAAAAAATATCAAATAAGATTTTTCTATATTTACTACAACATAGCAAGTTATTTCACGCTTTACATATACATTTTTTTACTAATTACACTAATTTTTTTTTAATATTAATTTAAAGTAAGTTTTTTTCCATTTTCTATTTCTGCAGAAATCTGTTTTCCGTCATACGTCAAAGTAAGAAAGCTTAAAATTAAAAGTTTGATTTTTGGAAAAATAAAATAATGAGGAAAAAGCTGGGAAAAAATGGGAGACATGATTTGGCAGCAATATATTCGAATGCGCGACATAACGAGGCTCGATATAGTGAGGCGGTACTACTACTCTAACGAAATACTTTCATTAGTTAATTATTAACTTACTAGATTAGTTTTTAAGCAAAATTAATTTTACAATGTGTATGTATGAGTTTCGGTTTGTACACTGATTGGAATTAATTATTTGGAAAAAAAATTACTCTGATACATAATTCTAAGTACTAATTACTAAATATGTCAATATAACCGACAATAAATCGAAAATGAAGGCGATAAGAAACACTCTTAGCACCTTCCGGAATTAATTAAACTAATTCCATAACAATGATCATTGAAATATTGATTTTTAATATAATTTAATAATATCTATTTCATAAAGTAACGAATTTTTTAAGTACAACTGTATGAGAATGCGTAAAATTTTTCTTCATTACAGGTACGATTACTTTCTTTAAAATAACATTTAATATCGCTTTGATATTAAGGAATATTTGAAGAAATATTTAAAATTTAGACAATTTCTAACGAACGTTAAATTTGTAGCTTTAGCAGGGCGTTAAGCCAACCTTACCTAAGAACATAAACGACTAATTCTTTCAAATAACAACGTGTAATTATGTATTTTGTTATTTGAAAGAGCATTTGAAAGGTACCGGTTTGTTTTTTTCTTTAATTTCTGTGACGAATGTATCAAAGACTAGACATTTTACATGGTAAAAGCTAGTATCCTTGAGTAGATGCTGCTTGTGATTGCGAAGATGAAAGTGAACGAGTCTAGCGCTGCTTTGTTTGTAATATATCGAGAAAGAGTTTGAGAAAATATTACCAATGCCTCTGTAGAAACACTATACTTATTTCATTAAGATTATAGAAATGACGGCTACGGGCGTGTGGTGGTTAGTGCGTCTGACTCGAATATTTTCAAGCCAAGTTCGTATACAGAAAGAATTTAACATGAAAATAATATATGGACACAGAAATTTGTAATTTGAGTACTCTCAGCCTCCAAAAATATGAAAACACAACTGTTTTTTTTTTTTGCGATGGGAAAACTGATAGTTCTTTTAGAATATGGCTGAGTAAATGTTCTTTATTACCATATCGATAAAGTATGTTTATGTACCTGTAAAATAGTCTGTGAAGTCGCAATTTAGAACTTGCACATAATATATATATATATATAATATATATATATAATATATATATATATATATATATATAATATATATATATTAATATATATATATATATATATATATATATATATATATATATATTATATATATATATATATATATATATATATATATATATATATATATATATTATATATATATATATATATATATATATATATATATATATATATATATATTATATATATATATATATATATATATATATATATATATATATATATATATATATATATATATATATATATATATATATATATATATATATTTTATATTTATATAGATATATATATATAATAATTCTTAAGGGTATATTGATACTTACTTAAGAGGTATATTGATACACAAAATTTTAAAATACCTACCTATATATCTATCCTAATACCTACCTGTCTATCTATCCTACCTATCTATCTATCTACCTAATCTATCCAACAAACTTCTACTCGACACGAAGAGGAATACTTCCTAATTCCCAGGTGGAACTCTTATATGGAACAACTTATTGGTAACTAGTGAACCATTTATGCGGACCGACCCAGGATAAAATTTCAAGAATCAATATTTGTGTTGCATTTTTAATTAGTATTGATATACGATATACAATATATACCATATGAATCGCCTTCAGGGGATGGGGGTGTTGCCGGTGAAAGGAGAATTCATATCCAATCTCAAGGAACCTCTCAAAATTCAGAAAAAAGGGGCCCCAAATTTTACATGCAACTTCATTAATCTATTCCTGGGTACGCCTTTTCTGTAGAACAAAACTAATGCGCGGAATTACTATTCAATCGGTAAATATGCTATTGAGGACTTGGAAAAGAGTATCCCGTTAAAAAAAACTCAACTTTACTGATAAGCAATAAGGAATATTATGCATCACTGCCTTTCGTTTTTGTATAAAAAACGAATTGCAAAGTTCAAAATTCTGTTTTTTTAATAAAGAAATAAAAATTTCCAATTTCTCACAACTCGGTTAGTACCGCCCACATTGTTACGCCCCGCTTGTTTTCCAGGTGATTTCGTCGTTTTACGCGAGGATTTGAAATCCAGCAACTTTGAGCTGCTTACATCGGTTGCTATTCCTAAAGGTGGGCATACACGGATTTTTCTTCCTTTTTGGGCGCTTACTTGTCAGGTGAGCACAGGGCACAGATCAAAAAGGAGAAAAAAAGTCACATGGAACTCTTCATGTATGTCTAGCTTAATAAACCCTAGTCATGCCGTTAAAAGTCATGCCGTCACGTTTGACGGCATATCTAGCAACTGAGTTTAACAAACGAACGAGTTTATAATTAAAATATAGAGGAATTCATTTCCATCTATCATTTTAATACAACTCAAAAAATTATTAGTACGTATTTCTTAGTCATTTATCGTTATTTTGAAGTATTTATTGACTATTTTTCTCATAGCTTTTCAAAATTTCTTAAAATCATGTACCAAAACCTTATGTTAAAATGAAAAATGAGGGATGGAAATGATTGAAATATTGGCTGACTCCTCCTCGAATATCAATATTATATCTAATTTTCCATGTCCTATAGCGGGTTTGGACCAAAGAGTTCTATAGTTTGGACACCATGAGATGTCATATTTACAAGGTCTATAACTTTATTTTTTTAATGCAATACTTTTTGTCGTCGCCGATCTGAAGTGAAGAGTGAAGACAACACTCTTACAAATGTAAACAAACAAACCGGGAACACAGGGTCACTAAACTGCATTAAATGGAAAATTTCAGATAAATTTTCCACTTTTACAAATATTTTAATACAATTTATTTGCGTACAAGTACTTTTGGTAAACCGTACTTTTATATTTTAAAAACTCCTCTTCTATTTTGCGTTCTTTTAAAAAAAATAGGAGTATAGTTTGAAGATCAAGCTACAGGTAACTTATAAACATCACAGCCATTCAACGTAAATCATTATCGAATTCCATTTTCTCGCTAATTCTGAGATTTAAAAACTTTACGAATATTTTTAACGTTCCCATAAGAAAATTGGGCTGCACATAAATTTATATATTGTAGGTCACCATTGCTATTAACAAAATGTATTAATACACCAAAACTATCGAATACTACTCAACTGTTTGCCTTTTGATGTCTTTACATATGCTAATAATTGCACTGTGGCCATTGTAAAGATTAACTCTAATAGAACTGAATTTTAACTTTGGAGCTGTTATATTTTATGTAGTTTAAGTTATATTTAACTTGCAAGTTAATCACAAGGTCGTCCAAGTTGACATTTGAATTGTTAACAGTCTTTTTATAAGAAACTTCTAAAACTTTCCATACCACATAATTTCAGCCATAAGCATTCAAAAGACAATGTTTTTCCATTACAAGGTTGGTCGAAGTCATTTTATAACAAAAGATATTGACTGGTTGTTTATGTAATAACAATAGGTTACGGAAGTGTACGAGAACATCATATCACCTGCACGTTCTTTATATTGTGTGAAGTACAGGGGATGATTTAAAATAGGAGGGTTAACAGATATCCTGGCCCAGTTGCTTATTTTGTTCGCCTTGCATGCAGGTTCCAGGTTCAAGCATCGCCAAAAAACTGCCAAACTATAAATGGCTTGTGCAGCCAAAAATTTTGGTTAAATAATACCCCGAGAGTGAGCGCACGTTAAATATGATTCGAAGTCCCTACACTGCATACGATGTTGCCCTTTACAGTTGCGTTGGATGCCTACTCGGGTGTCGGCCTGTCACTTGCCTGTGGTTCTAAATAACGATGCCCGTCACCAATAGCCCTCTTGTAGCTCTAGCGCAACTATATTACAAACTAACTTAACTTATTTGATTTATTTCTGGATATTCATAACCAAATATATAGTGCATATAAAATCAAACCAGTCGTTACAAAAAGATATAGAATCCTTATTAAAAATATTAATAAACTAAAAGCTCTACTATGAAAAATCACAAAACAGATGTAAGCAGGTTAGATATTTTCTAACAAGATTTATAATAAAGATTTTTTGCTTTAAAACCTTAATCAATCCTGTCCTTCTCCAATTTTTGTGCTGGTCTTTGGCTTCTTTAAAAAATTCATCAACACTTACTAACAATTGTCATTTAATGATTAAGTTCCAGACATGTTGCCAAATGACAGAATTTTTTGCTACTGTGTATGGGTGTCCACCGTTTTAATGCAGCCGCCTGGGCAAGGCCAAGCTAAATAGAGTATCACTGCAATGGGCGGGTAAACTGCAGCAACCACAACACAACAATCAGTTTGACGATTCTTGCTCTGAAATAATTAGTCTTTCAGTATACTTTCTTTATAAGTTAGAGTAATTGAGTGCTTGCATTAATGGTCAAAGTCAATGAGTTAGTTACTGCAGTTTACCTGCCCATGGCAGATCAGGCCTCAACAACAAGCGGTTATGTAATGAGCGTATGGAGGGGAACTTCTACTCGAGTGAAGGGCTGGAAATTTTTATCTATGTAAATGAGCGGAACCTTGTTTGAGTTAGTAGTAATTATTTTTCTCTCTTCACTCGAGTATCGTTCTGCACAATGAAGTCCTGTCCAATCCAGCTCAGCCGTGAAGCCACAAACATGGTGAAGTAATTTTCTTTATGACTAGTTTTAACTTCCACACTACGTTTATTACGTAAAAAGTGGAAGGTATAATCAGTCAGCCCATCTTGTCGCCCACTTTCATAGCCGACCTTACAAATGCTACAGGCAAGTGCGATACGTCAAAAAATTTAGCGCATCAAAATGAGAAGACATTGAAAAATATTCGAAGTCAAAGTACTTCAATTATTAAAAAATAACTGCAAAATGTAATGCTCATTTAAAAAGCATAAGAAGCCATTTTTATTAAAATAAAATCACCATTGCCTTGTAACAATCTGTCACTTAGCCTGCTTCCACACAAAATTGGTGTTCAACAGGAAAAAAAGGCCCCAAACACAGTATTAATTTAATAATTAAACATTTACACACTAAATTTGGCTAGTTTCATTTACTTTCCTTCGAAAATTAAAAAATTATTTCTTATCGTTAACTAATTAATTTGAATTCAAAGGTTAAATACATATTATCCTCACTTTTAAATCAAAGCAAAACATTTCATACCAATATACAATCAAAGAATCTCTTTGTGAAATATATTGGACATCATTTCGAACAGATTTATGTCTCAAAAATAAATTCTTTTAATTACTTATTTAAAAGAAATAAAGATTCTCAAGCAATTGTTGTGAATACCTACTTCTTTCTGGATACAATGCTAGTTTTTACGATGCCCAGACCTGATACCCTATTAAAGTTTGGCCTTGCACTAGGAGAGGTATACTAATAACCCATCCTCCCCACATTTGATAGTAATAAACATTCCTTTATGATGCATAAAAAGTAGTAGTAGACATTGCATTAACTCTTTTGGCTTTTATTTTTGTCTGTTGTCCTGTTAAAAAGAAGTTCTGAAGATATTCCTATATTTAAATTTTGTTCATCTACACTGCTCAAAACAATTAGGGGAGCGCATGGTTTAAACTCTTTCACCCCCAATGATTCCATTTGGAATCATCAGCTTGCGATTTTTTCCTCGCTATGTTGAGCTCACACTTATTTATCGTTAGATGGAAGAATCATGTCTTTTGAAGAATTCAATAATGTTTGTTTTAATTAAATGAAAATATGAAAAACTTGGTAAAATAAAATTCTCCCTCAAAAAATTTTATAAAATAAATTGACCCTAAATTCTTAACGCTTGCATTCTTAGATTGATTTTAACTTTTTAACAAATAAAGTTATGAAAAAGTTATTGTTATTAGTTATTAAAAAATTATGATTCCAATTTTTTCACCTAAATTTTAGTTTGAAAATTATTATTATTTCCCCTGTTTTTTACCATTTCATTCTGGATGCATAATGAATGTATTTCACAAATTTTAGATTTTTAGAATAAAAAATAAAAGTTGTAACTGAAAGGGTAAACTAAAGTACGCAAAGTGCTCCCCTAATTGTTTCGGCCAGTGTATATTTTTTAAATGGTTTTTATTAATAACCAAGTATGGTTTGTATTTGTGAATAGCAAGGCTTTTTATGTGAAAATGAATGACATTTATATAGTGAACTAGTTTGTCTTTGGGTTTTGTTGATTTTTAACTACAAGATAATTTCCATTCGCCCAGTTAGAATTTGTCTTTTCAAAAGTCCAAGTAGAATATTTTTTATAGCAACTTGAAATGGTTTTAAAAAACTATGAAGTGACAAGTCTAATCTATGTTTTTAGATGTAGAGATTCTAAATTAGTTCATTACTTGAAGTTAAGTAAATGAGATTTATTAACTGATATTTAAAAGAGTTAACTGTATTAGCGACTAAAAATTAACATAAGAAAATGCCATTATATTATATACACTATGCAATGCTATACTTTGATTTTTTTAAACAATAGATTTAAATTTTAAAAGATCCTTCAAATCATATCTTCCGTCAAATGACAAAACCATGAATGTGCAAATTCTAGGTATCGCCGGTTTTTGAAAACAGGCTTATCAGAACCCACTTTTTCATCCCTTTGGTTTTGTTATTTTATCGACAATACTATAGAGTAAAAGTTAAACAAGCAGTTAATACAATTTAAAAAATATACATTTTATTAATTCGAAATCTGAAGCTTTCCTTCTTTTGCAGATTACATCTTCTAAAATAGATTTATGTCAACCAAGGCCAAATTGAGTTTGGCAGGTGCAGTAGGTGTTGCCACCTTTATGATTGGTTATGTCCACTGGAAACAAGAATGGGAGAGGAGAAAGTTACATGAGGGCGTCGTGAAAGATATTGAAAGACAAAGGCTCAAGAAGAAACTTCATATGGTGCAATCTGAAAATGTCACTTCAAGTGGAGTTTTATGACCCTAGTTTGTATCATGTTGGAAATTTAATTGGTTATGAAATTTTGTAAATATTAGTAAATTAATAAAGTAATTGTAAATAGTAATTTTTTTAATTTTGTAATAATTTATGGAGTTTTTGTTGATAATTTGATAGGAGCCTTCATTTCTGGCCTCCTCTGTAGGAACTGATTTGCACTTTCAGTATCCCTCTGATCCCAATATTGCTCTGATTGATTAATCCCATAAAAAAAATCTAAATCTTTCCATGTTATCAGGTTTCTTTAAAATCTCTATCATATAAAGTCACAGCGATATGCAAAGTTGTAAACTGGGTGTGAAATTTTAAGCAACTTACTAAAGAAATGCTTTTACAGAATTTAGAATGAAATTTACATAATTATATTACAATCAAACATATTTTTGAATTTACACTACAAAATCTCGTTTAGATTATGTTGAATTTTAGTCGCATTCGCACTAAAACTACAGAAGCCTATTGAGGAAGGACCTTGTAATTCGGACAACGGCCAAGTGATGAGGCTGACACCCAACGCAACTAACTTTCTAGCAACATTGTACACATCATGGTTGGGTTTAATTATCGTCACACTAGAGCTACTAAAGGGAATAATTCATAACCAGATAACCTCATAATTCAGAACCAGAACACAGCATCAGGACTTATGAACTCCAGATTTAATTTGCATGTGTTTCCTAGTGTACTGAAAGTACTGTTTTTGTTGGATTTTTTGTTCAAAAGTGGTGTGAGAGCAATTGGGAATCGATTTAATAATTTTCTTTTCAAAGATTTAGTCGGTATTTTTCATTTATAGAAAAGCAGTGTGGACAACTGTGAATGAATTAAAGGGTAATGGATGTTAGACTATTGTCTAAAGCACTATGCCCAATATCACCAAAGAAAAGTGACTATGAAGCATTTGTTCTCCTTTCCTCTTTATAATAAGTTATTTATTTTAATGTGTAAAGTTCCCATTTCTTGACACCACGTACCTTATCCTTATGTTGCTCTGCAAGGTTGCTTGAGGATGTCGTGTTTGCCTTGACCAATAGTCTATAGGGAACTGTAGTGCTGTGTTGAGCAAACCTAACATGGGTCAATTCATTTTTAGCCTACTTTTCTTTTTTTTTTACATTCTTTCGAATTAAAAAAATGAAAAAGTAGGTACTGACATGCGGTCGATGTCCGTACCCCCCTTCCAAAATCAGTCTATTCAATCTATTGGATCTTAAAAATTCTTTTTTTGTTAGAAAGCTATGACCTCAGAGACCCAACTTTCATACTTTTTGTCCGCCTGTCTGTACGTAAGGATGGATATAAATCTATCTGTCGGGCAAATTTCCCATTGAATTAGCATTGAAATTCAATTTTGAGTCATTTAAATCACAGTTGCCAAATCAACAATGGCACGAGAAACTTTATTTAAAAATATTTGAAGCAAAATTATTTTTTCATGAATCAGTTTGGAATGACGTAATAAAATGTAGCACAATGTGATTCTTTGATTGTTCATTAATTGTTTACCAAGAAAGCGGCAAGGCATATTTTTTGCATAAAATTACGCTTAGTTTTAATTTACACTACTTATCTTTTTAATGCAGTTTGGAGTAGTTTCGTTATTAATAAATACTTAATTCTTCGAACTACAAATAAATCGAGCAGGCGATAAATATTAATTGTTAATTTGCAAAAGAATATTAAGGAAAATAGTTGATTTTGGCCTTTAGAAGTTTAAATTATAGCTAGATGCTGTGTTTAGCGATTTTTTTTCTAATGTGTATAAATCTAGTGTAGAAACGGTTGTTGATATTTACTGTTAGGAACCTAGTATTTAAGTTCCAGGAAAGTAGACTTTTTTAGTTCTTTAAGAAGTTCTTGTTCTTTTAAACATCTTAATTGTTTTTAATTTACATAAAACCTTAGTTTCAGAAGCAATTTATGTTATTGGGTAACATACATATTTAAAATATATCCTTACCAACTCCACTATTATTCCATTAATATATGCAAGTTAAAAATATGTATAACTAACTATTCTAATGATAGCATATGAAGAGTCCAGGGGAATAAACCCTTGACTAGGAATCTTCCTGTATTCAGTTCTGCTTGGCAACAGTAAACCGGTTTCTCACTTGGTTCTTTCCTCGAGGTGTAAACGTGGGACTCGTGTCTCACGTTAATCAGGGTTGCCATGAGAGAAATATCAATTGAAAATCCAGTTCATTGGCTATCTTCCAAAGAGGCATGATTAGGCTATATCATGTCGATGAAGGGGGTTTTCCCTATACTCTTCATATTTTATTTTAAAAAAATGTTTTTTCTTTTGAATGAAAGCAGCTAAGATTCTGCAATGATGCAAAGTTACCAACACTTATTACAACTTCTATCAAACCTTCCTTAAAAACACTTTTAGTCAAAAATATATCTAATGAATAGTTTAATACCCTTAACTCAACATATTGCCTCTGAAAATAATGAACTGCTACAAACTTAACTATCTAACTAATTTGAACTAAGCTACTTGTTTTTAGTTCAAATATCAATTTGTCTGACCAATGGGCTATATTACAAAGTTAAATAAACTATTAATTTGTGGTATGTTTTTATGCAATGAAAAACAAGCTTGATAAAATTGCATTTTGTTATTATAAATATCCATGTCCAGACTAAGTTTTGAAAAATAAACTTCACTTCTTATAAGCAGTGGAGCAGTAACCACAACTTCAAACCAATACTGTAACATTACTAGAAATGGGAGTGTGTCAATAGTCAATATTATAAAAAAAGTTTTAAAATATTCCTTTTATGTAATTTTCAGTTTTAGTTAAGGTAATGACACCTATAAGTGCCAAAATTCATTGAAATTTCAATTGTTTAAATCATTATTTAATTTTTAGTTGTTTTTTTAAGTGTGACTCAAGTAACAATATTTCTGCATAACTTTTGATACATGGATGCATTCTTTACACAGAGAATGGCACTACTTTTGTGATGTATTTATATGCACTTTCGCCATTTTGAACACTTTTACTAGCGAAATTGCAATTTTTAATTAAATATTGGTGCTTCAAAAGCTTTATTAAATTTCAGATTTAAATTTATTTGATTAAGAGCTTCAAATATGGGTAGTTCTCGCATCTTCCAAGCGAGTTGGTTTATCAGTGAAACTGAAAATGGAAGCAAAAAAGGGGGAAAGAATGGGAAAAATAATGTTGATGTTTGAAAATTTGGCCGAGATCAAAAAAAGGATACGATCCCTACACTTGCTACAGTATGTATCAGGTTCAACAAGATAACAAAGCAGTATATATTAAAATAATTAGGTTTTAAAGTCTCAACATTATTTTGACAACATTTGACGAGCTCAGAATGAAATTTAGATGAATAGGACTGGAGAGTGTTAGGGATCAAGATCATAGCTCTAAGAATGCATTATTTTAAATGTTGCAGCAATTAAGGTGTTTTTAAAAAATAGTTTGTAGAATGAAACCCAACAAAGAGTTCATTCTGTCTCAATTATTGTACCTAGTCTCCAGGAAGTGACAAATTTTTATAACCTTACAGGTAGATATTAGCAACAAGAAACATTTTCTGAAGAAATTATTACTTGTCTAGTTTAATTGAATTTGTGTATACACTTAATCACAATGAACAAATATTGATTTATTGCTTCTTCAAAAATAAGGTCAAAAAGTTTTGTTCTTACAGTTAAATTGAATTAAAAATAAAAACTATTATACTTAAAATCTCAGACTTCATATTTTAGTCGATATTATCATCTTAATTTATGTTTATAAACTTTATTACCTACCCTGGAGCATTAAAAAAATTGAAATATGCTTTTTTTCCCCCAGCAGACTTGAGTGTTTCCTGTATAGAGTCATTCCACGTCAAATCAACACACCCATTAAACATCACCGTCTCAGATTTTGCTGAAATTTGGAACAACAGTAGTGTTTATATAGTTATTTGTGAAATGAAAATTTTTATTCACAAATATTGATCCGTTTAAAAAATATGGCACTTTAAAAGTTCAAAAAATTGGTCAAAAAAACGCATCCGACCAATTTTCAAATTGACCTAGAAGCTTTCCTAATTAAGCTAGAGATCTGGGATAGGTGTCATCTGACAGAGATTTGTATGAACTTTTTAATGATATGTAACACACTTAGGATATAGAAGATTTTATTTAAATTAAAATTTAATTAAATTTAAAAATTTAAATTTTTTAAAAAAGTACATAATTTAAAATTTCGAAATTAATTACATGAATAGTTAGGACTCTTTCACATCATCCGACAAAATATCATGATGGGATGAGAATGGGTTCATTGATAAAAAAATTCAAAACTAAAGCTTGTTTTTCATAAATAATTGTTTTTATTAATAAACTTGATCAACTAATTTTAAAAATGACCTAGATGGTTTCCTAATAAATTTAGAAATAGTGTTAAGTGCTAGTTTACAGCAATTCGTAAGACAATTTTAATAAAATATAACACACTCAGATTATAAATTTTTTTATTTAAATTAAAATTGAATGTTAATTTTTTTTTTAAAAAATGCATACTTAATATTTTAAAATTATTTTCATGAATAGTTGGTATTTTTTTTAACAATATATGGGTAAAATATCATTCTGGTATAAGAATTGGTTCATTGCTAAAAAAAATCATAACTGAAGATTGTTTTTCATTAATAAATGTTTTCACTATTAACCTTGATCAAGCAATTTTCAAAACGACCTAGGAGGTTTCCTAATTCAGGGATAAACCTGTGGTAGGTTTCATTTTCTGTTTCTTTACTGAGCCTCCAACTCCGTCGCAAGACCCTTTACCATGCGATGTGGCAGAAAAGTGCCACTCTGCTTTTACATTAAAATCTGTTTCGGTGTATGCAGGAAACTGGTGGCTCGGGTACGTTTTGGAGAAAAATGAACTTGATGAGGTAAAAATAACTTTTCTTCACCCATTTGGGCCAGCTGCATCATTCTCGTATCCAAGAAACGCTGATGTTTTGTGGGTGTCAGTAGTGGACATTCTAGCAAAAGTTAATCCTGTGACTCCCACTGGAAGAAGTTATGTTCTACTTCAAAGTGATGTCTTCCAAACAAATGTGGCTTTTTCAAACTACAAATGAAACTTTCTTCAGGTTATCATTCAGATTTATTATAAAGGTAGAGTTAATATTAGTATTCTTGTGTTATTACTAAGCTGAATTATTAACTAACAATAATGATAAACAAGCTCCACTGTTTCTTTTTTATTTGTAATTTAATTTAAATCTTGTATATTCTAAATTTGTTACATGTCATTAGAAAGGTCTTACAAATTGTTGTAAAATGAAACCTACCACAGGTTTATCGCTGAATTAGGAAACCTCCTAGGTCGTTTTGAAAATTGCTTGATCAAGGTTAATAGTGAAAACATTTATTAATGAAAAACAATCTTCAGTTTTGATTTTTTTTAGCAATGAACCAATTCTTATACCAGAATGATATTTTACCCATATATTGTTAAAAAAAATACCAACTATTCATGAAAATAATTTTAAAATATTAAGTATGCATTTTTTTAAAAAAAAATTAACATTCAATTTTAATTTAAATAAAAAATTTTATAATCTGAGTGTGTTATATTTTATTAAAATTGTCTTACGAATTGCTGTAAACTAGCACTTAACACTATTTCTAAATTTATTAGGAAACCATCTAGGTCATTTTTAAAATTAGTTGATCAAGTTTATTAATAAAAACAATTATTTATGAAAAACAAGCTTTAGTTTTGAATTTTTTTATCAATGAACCCATTCTCATCCCATCATGATATTTTGTGGGATGATGTGAAAGAGTCCTAACTATTCATGTAATTAATTTCGAAATTTTAAATTATGTACTTTTTTAAAAAATTTAAATTTTTAAATTTAATTAAATTTTAATTTAAATAAAATCTTCTATATCCTAAGTGTGTTACATATCATTAAAAAGTTCATACAAATCTCTGTCAGATGACACCTATCCCAGGTCTCTACCTTAATTAGGAAGGCTTCTAGGTCAATTTGAAAATTGGTCGGATGCGGTTTTTTGACCAATTTTTTGAACTTTTAAAGTGCTATATATTTTAAACGGATCAATATTTGTGAATAAAAATTTTCATTTCACAAATAACTATATAAACACTACTGTTGTTCCAAATTTCAGCAAAATCTGAGACGGTGAGGTAGAATTTTGCCGAAAAGTGTGTTGAATTGACGCGGAATGACTCTATATATAAAAAATTGTTTGAAATTATCTGATTTTAAGTTATTTTTCCTGATCTTTGTTTCAATTTTTATTTAAGTCCATGCATTTAGCTTCAATTGCAGAGCTTAGTGGAAGAACATGCTAAAAAAAGATGAAAATGAGATAATGAACTTTAAAGGTTTTAGTTTACAATTAAATCCGTTAAAAACAGTACTTGCAAACGGTAAAAAATATAGTTAAGTTTACGAAAAAGGGCAAACTTGTTATCTTTAAAAGATAATATGCATATATTAATAATCTGCATATATTGACACAAAAATCTCAATTTTTTCAAAAGTGTCACTTAGAATGTTTCTCCACTAAGCTCTCCAATTGTGCGTTCATTTTGTCGAAGCATAGGACCCCCAAAATACCAACGATGAAAATGCTTCAAACAAAGAGAAGTGGTCATTAAAATGAATTTTCCTTAGTTGGATCAAATGTTCTGCACAAATAGAAGCTTTAAGTTGTTTTCTATTTCAATTATGTTTCTTTGTTACAGTGCAGGGCCCGATCTTGCCCCCAAATCTTAGGTGCCCCATATTTTCATGCTAAATTGTGTCATTTTGTGGCTCTGCATTAGTTTTTAAAGATAGGAAATAATGCATTAATATTGACATGTTCAGTGAAAAGTTTTACATTAATGAGTAATTAAAATTTTTAAAGCTCTAGTTTTTCATTCAAACATTGACCGTTATACGAGCAATCATACTCAAAAGGAGCCCTAAAATTTGCTGTGCCTATTAGTAGTGTTATCCTAGATCAGGCACTGTTTACATCACATTATTAAGTAAATAAATGGAAGCCATTAAATGAAATAAACTATGTAGAAAGTAGTATTTTTGTATTCACTTTTCAAAAATTAGAAACAAATAGGCGCGCTTTTCCACAGAACGCAAGTTAAGCCAACAAAAATAAAGCTAATTTAGTAACAATTTTGAAGCCATTACAAAGAAACGAGAGTTTTGATGTGTTGTACTTCACATAGGAACAGTTGAGTCTGATACATGTTACCGCAGAACCAGAGTAATACAACTACAAAAATAATTTTTTTTCAGTTTATTTACAAATTTGTAAACATATTTAGTTCTGCAACTGCTATTTCGAAAAAAGTTCACAATATTTTGGCCATTCCCAATGTGTGGGAAATATATTCTTAAGAAAACGTGTGTTCTTGTGTAAGATACATAAACTAATAAGTGGAAGAAAAAAATAATTTACATTAACTTAAGGGTAACCCAATAAATAGTTATTTTTTTATAAATTAGCTATATTTCAGGGTTAAAAAAGAAGTATACTTTGCTTACATTAGTCACCACTGTTAATTCTTATATCATCACTAATCACTACCTTGTAGAGCTTAAGCAAATATTTGCTTATAGTAGTATAAGCAAATATCCTTTTCCAGGATCCTCTGAGCAAAATATAATATTTTGTGACAAATATTACATTATGTCACAAAATGTAATATTTTGCGTCATAAATCCTGCAAAAAGCATAGGGTACCGTTTTATATTTTGTTACGCAGTTGAGTTAAAGTTGTGTTCATCTGGCTCTGAGGTCATAAATACATCAAGACGAAACCTGGCTCAATAATCAATTCCTATATTAAAAAAAATTACAAACCTACATTAATATGTTACAAGGGCGTTCTCTTCATTCGGGTTAAAAGTGTCAATGTACATGTTCTGCCTCTTGTGCATCCGGCGCACATGCGACCTCAAATTGTCTCTGCGCGCAGACCTGTAACTGCAATGAGGACACAGGTGCGGTTTCTCGCCCGTATGCATCCTGCGATGCTGGATTATTTTCTTTAGTTGGACACTGGAGAACTCGCACAGGTCGCATAGAAAGTGCTCTTCTTTCTTGTGCTTCTTCATGTGCCGCGCCATCTCCGACTCAGTGGGACGATCCTTGCCACAGATTTTACAACTCAACTTGAGGGTGAAAGTCTCGTTGCCGGACGCATGCACGCGCTGGTGTTTCTTCAGGGCTCGGTAGACTGTGCAGGAATACGGGCAGTACGGACAGCGGTACTCTTCGGCATTGTGCCGATGCCTCTGGGGCAGTGCCTCCGGTTTGTGTCTCCTCTTGCCGCATGGGTGAACACCATCTAAGAGAACATGCTTTTCCATGTGTTTGTCCAATTTGTCCCTCCGCTGGCTGGCGTAGTCGCACGAAGGACAGGTGTACTTCTTGCTACTGCCGCTACCAGACGATTTTGAACCTTTTTCCCTTTTCACCTTACTCCTCTGTGATTTGACATGAAGGGTTTTGATGTGTCTCTTGAGATGGTTTCTGCTGCGGAACGACAGCCCGCACTCGCCACAGTCGTAATCGATGGGCTGTGGCTCTTCGTCGAGGTTGTACTGGTCATCGATGATTAACTTAGTGTCCTCCTCAAAGTTCGTGTCATCCATCGGGTCAGACCCGATGTCTATGGATGACCCTATCCCGAAGTGGTTCGTGTCCATGTGAATCTCCATGCTGTCATCGATGATGACCTCATTGTCCACGCTGGACCCCACCACCACCTCCCCCCCTTCGATGATGTCCTCCTGCTTGATCATGGTGTTGGGCACCAGGATGATCTCAGCATGGGGGTCCTCATCGTTGCCCACCTCGACATTCTGCTCAATGATTAGCTCGTTGGGCACAGTGTCGTGGAAGAACAGCTGGTTGACGTGGTGGGAATCCAGGACTACCTCTTCCATCCCTTGCGTCTGCATGGTGATGAAGCCTTTGTGGTCCAGGTGGCTGTCCGAGATTATGAGGGAGTGATCGCTCATCATCTTGGAGGAAGTATCTGCAATAGCAAGGGGATTTTTAGAGTATTTCACCAAAGTAAACAGCTGGATAAAAATTGAATCTAAAATAAATAAACCTACAATGTAAAAGTATTTACAACTGACATAACATTTCGCTTTGAAGTTTCGATTTAATATTGCAAGATAATGATAATTCTAAAGTTATTTATTAAAGATGCCTGTTTTGTTTCCATTGTTAAGTCTATGGAATATTTTTTTATGCTGAAAAGCTAGAAGAACTTTATCTTTTAAAGAAACTTTCCCCGATTTACGTTCTCAATACCCAAAACTGCTTATACTGTAGTTTACTAGTTTATTATATCAGAATATGTTTTCTTCAATGTCACCATAACCAAGTCCAACTGTATACATAGTTAAATTTAACAGTTAAATTTTTACAGTAGTATTCATTTAAAAAAATACTTAAATTAATTTAAAATTTAATCATCACTTGCCCTTCTCTATCAACATATTCTATTCTAAAAGTTAAGTAAGCTAATAAAATACAATAGATGAAACAGGAAATTCTGAAAAAAAATATAAGTTTAATAGGCATCATATAAGAGTAAACTAAATAACTTCCAAACTTTTAGCATTGCCCTAAAAATTACAACAGGCACAGGGATTAGATGGTTATTTTTCTTTTTACATGTAATGCATTAAACATAAAATGTTAAAAGGGATTCTTCTATTTAAAACATGCATTACACACTGAAAAACAATGCAACAAAATCGCAAAATTTCTCTAAAAAGACAATCCACAATTTTAAAGGCCTGGTGAGCAGTCCAGCCATAACGATAAAAAATAATATATTTGTAAATACTTATAGTATTAAAATATTGAAATAAAATACAAGTGGATCATCTTTCAATAGAATATTTCCAGGCAACTACTATAATGTTTTGGACCCTAACACGCATTAAAATGGATGCACTTCCTGTCAAAAAAAATTTATATTGTATATACATTTTAATTTCTTAATAAAGGCTTTTTAACAACTTTTTGTTTTAAAAATGTGTTACATAAAATTTACAGGGTCTCAGGGGTAATAGGCAATAATAGGATAGCAAAGCTAAAAACTAAAATATGCAAACAAATTTCAAGCATTGCAATTTATAAGTGCAAAAAAGCTATAATATCTAATAAAATAACATTATCAGTAAATATGAGGTACCTACAATTAAATTTTTTTAAAGTTAAAAATTGTTATTTTAAACGCATTTGCTTGTACTACTTACAAAACATGACAGTAGGAGAAATTGCATGATTTAAAAAGGGGACAAATCATGATAATTACATTTAAATATATTTTCTTTTCAAAACTTGCAATTCCACCCATACAATTTGAGTACAAAATCCCAAACAAAAAAATATCTGCATTGCAATTATTTTTTTTTATCTTTTAAAAAGTATATAAGCCATAAGTTTGCAGCACAATAAAGTAAAAAATTAAAAACTTTTAGAACATAACTAATTACTACTTAATTACTACCGACTAACTTTTATTTTACAATTTTACCTGTTACAAATAAAGTTTATAACATGAGCTTATAAAAGATGTACGAAAGAATCATACAGTTCCTGAAGTACTTTTTAACTTACATGAGAAATCTTCGGAAGCCAATATATTCCAAGGCTCAACTCCAGCCAAAGGGGGGAATTGTTCTAAAACATGGTGGTTTTCCATTTGATGGTACATGTGTACCCCTATTTTCAGGGTGGTCAATCATTAAAATGGAATAAAAAATCATAAAAAGAAAATAAAGTCTTAAACAAAATATCATACAAAACATCATGCATATTTCAGAAGACAAAAAGAAAGGAAATGAAGATAAACAGTGAATTTTTTTGGGTCATGCAGTTGTGAGCAATGAAAAAATTAAGCAAGCCATGCTTTCATGCAAATTATGGACATTTACTTTAATATTTTTCCAAAATACAAATAGCCGTATATAATCATTTCAATGAAAATACAGTTTCTGAGGACCGTTGATGAATTATCTACCAACTTCAAATTTTTATGCAGTAGGCAGGTAAACTGCAGCATCCTACAACAATGAAATGGACCACTTTTTGTCCCTAAATAATCATTTAGCATATTTTCCTATACGTTGAAGTTATTGAATGCTTAGAATCAATGGTCCAAGTCATTGTTGTAGATACTGCAGTATACCTGACCACAACAGTTTTGACATGATCAAGCAATTCATCAAACTCAAAAACCTTATTAGTAGAATATATATTGGGAAATTCAGTACTTTTCCATTTTGAAGGGGCAAATCTTGGAAAAACGGAAACATTTGTGACAAAACACAGTATAGAGCTGTACCATACTTTTTATATTCTGTTATACAACGCTTCCTTGAAGCCACATTTACACTGGATTAGTTAACCACCGTGATACTTTACATCATGAACTGCTTCCTTGCAGAGTGGATATTTCCTGGCATGCATAACTTCCTTGAAGGCTGCTACGTCATCTGGTACAGCTCAGGGCCACAGTATACAGTTTAGGCAGTTTTGGTTGTACATTTTTGCCAACTATCGCTTGCACCCACAAAATGGAGATGTACCAGGGATTCATATTAGGTAATTTAAGGCCTTATTTTTCGAATAATGCCTTAAGGATCCTTAGAAAATGTATTTTCACAGATGTAATAGTTAGTATATAAAACATAACAGAATTGGTTCCTGCACTCACCGAGAAGGTATAGATTTATTATATTACTTTACAAATCCATACAGGACTTTATTGTGTAATATAAATTAAGCAAGATTTTTAAATAACATTTAAATGTTAATTGGAACCAGATAAATGATATTTTTTATCCAATTTTTAATCTCCTTACTAAAACCATTTAATATTTCAAATAACAACCGTTCTTAGGCATTGTTTTTGATAAATTCTTAGGTACTTCGGCTAATTCTTAGAATCGTGAATTACATAACTTTTCAAAACAATTCTTGGCAATTTTATAGGTTTGGTGAATTTTGTCAGTTCATATTTGAAAACATGTCTTGTCGATAATATTAAGATATCGAACAACTCTTGTTAGGAGTCAATACCTGTACCTAGTCTACTTCATTGCATTTATGCAAGTTTAAGCTTGGGTCACCTCGTAGTTCAACTTTATTTTGCGATCAATTCCTTTTATAGACTAGGGTGTTGAGATTTGTTCGTTCCAGACAAATTTTTGTATTTGAAAACACCTGACCACTCAAAAGTTTCCTTTTGGGTACATGGAAAAAAAATGGAATTTTTTCAAACACAGTTTTTCGAATTCGAAAACACCTGACCATTCAAACGTTTCCTTTAAGGACCCTAAATATGTGTTAATTTTTTTTTTCATTTGGACACTTCTTAAATATCCTATACTCATCTCAAAATCCCTAATTTTCGACATGAAACCGGCTGCTAGCCACCAACTTTGCACTCAAGACAGTGTTTTGAATCTGGAAACGCCTGGTCCCTTAAATTTTCCATTTAGGACCTTGAGTTTGGAATAAATAATAATTTCCAAATTTGCAAGTATTTAATGTCTCACACTTGATTAAAAGTTTCAATTATTAGTTATAATTGAAACGTATAATAATATTAAATACTTAATTCTAATGTAATATATAATATTAATACTTGCCGAAATAAATCATTTAAATTATTATTTATTGAAAAATCAAGGTAATTTTTGGGGGTTGACGTTTTCAGATGATGACTTATGACTTGAGTGGGGTGGCCCGTCAGGGCAAGCACCGCGACCACTGGTCTATTGTACTACCCATCGTTTAACCTTGAAGCAGGCCGATGCTGAAATGAACTTCAGAATATCCCTGATTGATAAGTTTCAACCTCCCAGCATCGATACAATGGTACCCAAGATACTCAAATCTTTGGCAGAGTAGTTGTCACATTCGCAGAGAACGTGAAACGAACTTTCTCAACCTGTTGACAAGCCCTACAGAGAGGGTCATCTTCACACCCATTATACTCAGATGTCTATTGAGAGCACAGACGTTTTCAGATACAAAACAATGTCTTGAGTGGAAAGTTCATGGCTAGCAGTGAGTTTCATGAAAAAAATTGTGAATTTCGAAGCAAGTGTGGGATATTTAAAATCTGTTCAAATGAAAAAAAATTAATACATATTTAGGGTCCTTAAGGGAAAGGTTTGAATGGTCCGGCCTTTGGTTAACAATAATCCGGCGGTGCTTCGGTCACCAAGGATTTGGCACCTTTGTAGAGTACGATACACTTTATGGTGATACAGCATTTTCTGGCGTAATTCATTGTAGGTAGGTGGCACTGGTAGTACTTGCATGGAATTGTGGGTAGGTGACGCTTGTGTTATGCAATTTTTTAAAAAAATGTCATTTCGTTGAGTTTCGTCTTAAAATAGGTTTGGTTTTAGAACGTCTGATGTTTTTCCTAGATTTGGAGAGGGCTGGTAAGTTAGCTTTTTAAAAAACATTTTTTCGTAGAGTTTCGTTTTTAAACGTTTAATGTTTTTTTTCTAGATTTCAAGAGGGTTGACAAGTTACTGAAGTATACATCGACGCCCAGCAATTTTGTCGCCAATCTGGCAACCCCTGGCGACGAGAATTTGGCGAAATCGCCAAACTGCGAAATTCACCAATTTTAGCAACTTTTCCCATGTTTTTTCCAAAAAACCTGAAATCTGAAGATTCGGCAACCTTGTAATACTTGTAGGTTGTTTTATTTTTTTTCCGACTCCGACTCGCAAAGGTGCAGCGGCACGTGAATCTGAATATATTTTTTAATCTATTTAAATCTTAATTGTTTTTATTTAAAAGTAAAGATTTTTTTGTGCAGATAGATTTTTAATTTGATGTTTAACTATTTAAAATGATTATTTTTCATTATTTTTTTTCCGGCACTTGCTGTATTATGATCCACGTTTTTTATTATGGTTGGATTTGCCTAGAGTTAGGATTTGCCTATTTTTCCTGGTATGTAATAATTTTGTATTAAAAAAAACGTTTTTAGTGCTTTTTTAATCTTTTTTCAATACTGTTTTAAAAATCTTTTTAGCTATAGAAAATATTTTCCTACTAGATCAGTTAATCGTAAACATGCATGTTTTCCTTATTTAATTCTTACTTAAATCGCATTAATATTATTTAAAATAAAAATCATACAACGGTTTAGAACGTGTTATGATTCTAATTTTTTACATTGTTGATCGTGAAACAACCTGTTAAATTCCTATTATTTTTGTTAAAGATCGCTTCGATCGTTAATGACCTAGTATTAGTTAATGAGATTCTTCATTTTCCCCGGGTCTTTGTGCTGTATATTTTTGGGTCTCAGCAATATATTTGGTAAGTATTTGTTGTCATTTCAGGAAGGCAACAGACTTGGCTGACACCAAGTTTGTTCTTGGCGACAATTTTTTACTTGTCGCCAAACCCGGGCGCTAAAGTATACTTCAACCAAGTTTGGTTTTTGAACGTGAAATTTTCTTTGAACTAACTTTTTTGTTTTGTAAAACAAAAACAAAATTGGGTTAATTTTAATTTGACGGTGCTTCTGTCGCCAAGGGATTTGGCGCTTTTGTAGGGAGCGATAAACAATTTTTTTTGGTGATACAGCATTTTCTGGTGAAATGCATTGTGGCGTCTTTGTTGTGGCTAGGTGGTGCTGGTTATACTTGCGCGGATGTTATGCTCGTGGGATTTATCTTGTTCTAATTGTCCAATTAGATGTTTTGTTAATTTTTGTCCAATCGCCGGCGCTGGAAATACTTGCGTGGAATTTAGGTTGCGCGGATGATGTGCACACGGAATTATTTTTATTCTATTACATTACTTTTTGTTCTATCGTTATTTCGTGAGGTTACGTTTGGCTTTTGAACATCCGATTATTATGGATGGTGCGTATTTAAATTCTGAATTTTTAATCGATTTGAAGAGGGCTGGACAGCTAGCTGTCATTCAGTTTTGAAGGACTAACAAAACTAACTTTTTTTTTGGTTTTGTTCACAAATAAAACTAATTTTTTTTAGTTTTGCTTTGCAAAACAATTTTTTTTTTGCTTTGTAAAACAAAACTGCCCGGGGCCCCAAACCAATATTTAGGCTTTCAATGGGCCCTACAATACTGCCCCATGTTGGATACTGATGTTTTTTAGAGAAAACAAAATTGCCCGGAGCCCCAAACGCGTGCGTACTGGATTTCCACTCACTCGTATAGCTCAAGTGCGACAATAATTAAAACTAAACTGGATTGCCACTCGTGTAGCTCTAGTGCGACGATAATTCAAAATAAACTAAACTGGATTGCCACTAGTGTAACTCTAGTGCGACGAAAATTCAAACGAAACTAAACTGGATTGCTATTACTAGCCCATTGTGTAGTGTAAAGTTTGTTTTGCCCAAAGCAAACCAAAACCCTGAGTCTGTTTTTTTTGTCAAAAGTAACTAGGGTTACTGCATCAGCGGAAAGGAATCTGGCAATGGGGAAACACGCGAGTTTCGCCAAGTTGTTGTTGTTGTTTTTGGAACCGCGCCATGCAGCACCGTGAAATTAAAATTTACCCAAAATTGCACGGTGCCTCAAACGAGTGCGTAAGCTTTCAATGGGCCCTACAACACTGCCCCATGTTGGATACTTATGTTTTTGGTAGAGAAAACAAAATTGCACGAAGCTCCAAACGAGTGTGTACTGGTTTGCCACTATTAGCCCATTGGGTAGTGAGTTTGGTTTGGTTCTGTCATAGCAGCTCCAGTATAGCACTTACAACCAATTCGATGGAACTAGGGTTAGTGTATCGGGGTGAAGTATTCTGGCAAGGGAAAAACACTAAAGTTTGGCCAGATTTAAAAAAATACACCAAGCAGAACCGTAGAATTAAAATTTACCAGGCGTTTTCAAATTCAAAAAACTGAATTGTATAAAAAATCCATTTTCTTGTCGAAACTAATGAAGAAATCAAGACCATTTATAACCCAATGCTTTATATATTGTACAATATTTGTAATGTTCATTTTAATATTTTTGAAAGTTAAAAAGGCATTAAAAACATCTACTGTTTATTTATACTAGATATTTTCTTTTAGAAACAAAAGAACAACATTCTTAAACATTTTATTTAAGATTTTTGCATACAAATTTTTCTTTTCAAATAGTTTCTGCATAAACGTGTAAAAGGAAAATTTGAACCTGAACACATAAATAATTAAGAACGTAAAAAACTTAAATTTTTAACGATACACGGATTACCATTAGTTACGCTTATAAATGCAAGCTAGCGATTTCTATGTTTAAGGGACAGAATAGTGTTTAAAAAATAAACTATCTTATGTGTATTGGGTGTTAATGCGTTCCAAGCTTTCGTGTACTTTTTGTAGCAAAAATGGCGTCCGTGGCATTCAAACTATGAAAACTTAAATTATTGTTAATTTCACTTTAATTATCACTTTTTTTTCACTAATGACATCAATTATCATCTGAATATAAAGTATAAAACAGTATTTTGATAAATAAAGCTAGTTTTATTCGCTTTAAGACATAATTACGATTTCATCACATGATTACACACAGCTAGGGTGAGTTTAGGCATAATAGTTAGGCTTATCTAAAACTTAGCCTACTTTTACTTACCTTAATATTATAACAATTTTACTTATAAATAGCTCATAGGTTAGTGCAAGAAGAATAGAGAAAAGATTAATTAGAGAAAATAAATTAATTTTTGAGGTATAACATACACGGCTTTTCGAACATTCCTGAGTCGGCCATTGAGTTGTGACGTCACAATTCAAAACGCGGGAAGTTTAATTTTCTTATGTATTTTAAAAGAAATTTGAAGGTTTATTTCATGTAATTCGAAGTATTAATGACATGTTTTAAAAAGAATAATAAATTAAATATATTATTTTTGAATAATAAACGCTAAATAAGTATTTATTTTGATTTTTTCAAAACCCCAAAATACAAAGGTTACACTTCACTTCAGATCCATTATTTTTGTGACGATAATTTTTTGTACACAAATTTATTTTAATTCTTTTTCATTTGTCTTTAATGTACGACAAAAATTAAAGTTTTTATTCACTATTGTCATAAAATTTTATAAGAACATCTGCTGCAATGATATTTTGTCTTTGATGGCGAGTTGAGAACACTAACTTGTTGTGCGAATAACATTTTAGTGAGTGGAGTTCTTTCCCAGATTAATTTTCTTTATTAAGATCCTTCAAGTTGAAACAGTTTAATACATGAAATTATGATTATTTTGAGGCGTTTAAAGTGGCTGAAAATTTTATTGCATTTACTATGAAAGTTTTAAATGGACATGTTTTAGGCACTGATGTCTAGGGTTAATGGATAACGGATAGCGCATTTCGCTGGTCGAAGGATTGAAGTTACTAGTCAACTCCTCCCTGATTACCGTACCGGTTCGGGTCGTTAGGTCGGTCTCAAATCACCGAAAATAGGACTTTTGAGGATTGCGGTTTTAGTTTCGCATTGGTGCATGAGAGCTTATTTTGTATTAAAATTTGAAGAGTGGACTAAAAAAAAAAATATATATGACGAAATCATGAAAGATCTCTAGACGAATATGCTTTGTATTTGAAAAGTTTTTTTTTTATATAGCAATGATTTTTTGTATTAAATGAATGCATTAAAATTTACAGTAATGTTTTGTTTTAATAGTTTATAGTAAATTTAAATGTATTGCAACAATTGCATAATGTTTTTATTTTATTACATTTTGTGTTATAAAAAAACCCGAAAATAATTAATTCATATTTATACTTGGTAAAAACCAATATCAGAATGAGATTAGTTTTTTAAAACATTAATATGTATCTTTGTGTAACATTGCTTAATGATAGGAAAATAATTTTTTAATTTTGTTAGAATTTCCCTTTTTTTTAAAGAAATTAATTTAAAATTTAATGTGCCCAATTAATTATAACAATTTAAAATTTATTCTGCATAAATAATTATATTGGAGACTGGGGAGCCTTGGCCATAGTTTCAGAATTTTATTTTTTTACAATAAACATTTCATGTAATAGCACATATTAAAGGAAATTTTATTGGCAACAAGTATATAATAGTGATAATATAAATAATGCATTTTCTTCTTTTTTTATATATATTGTTTTTTTAAACTTAGAAACTTGGCCAAGTCTCCCTTACTAAGGGAGACTTGGCCCATGGTAAGGGAGACTTGGCCCATGCAAAAATGCCTAATTTTAAACGGCGAAATAATAAATATTTCAAATTAATTTTGTAAGCATTAAATATAAAAAAAATTATATTATAATTCAACACTCTGGAACTCTTTTAATCATCATGTTTACCGTAATATTTAGAATATATAAGTAATTATAATTAGTAATATTAAAAATTCTAATATTGTCCATAACAAATATTTTTTTATATTTATGTTAAAAATATATTTTATTCAGTTTGTACACACATTAAAATGCACAAGATATAAGCCTCAGTTTGATTTTTTTTTATTTTAACGGCACAAACTGTAAACGTCAAAGTCAAAGCGCACTTTCAAAGCTACTCCGTTCGTCCCCCCTCCCCCTATAAATAAAAAATCTGATAATATCTTAAAATTAACCTGGAGTATGTTGAATTAATAACTTATATAGTTTTTGCAGAAAAAGTTTGATATTTGGTCATAAATGATAAGTTTGATTTAGTTGAGGTTTTCGTTTTATTTTAAACAAGTACAAATACTAATAATCAATCTATTACCTTCATAAAGTTATAATCATACGCTATTATTAACCATGTATTTGATAAGCATTATGTATAGATTTTCATATCTAGTTCACTTAGGGAGCCTAGGTCCAGTGGCCAACCCTCCCCACCTATAGACATTTCGTAAAGAATGGCACATGGTGCTGTGAAGCCTACTTCATTGCACAAACTTTATAGCTAAAATAAAACCTTAATATAACAGTATTTTAAAAATACCATATACTTAAACTTAATTGAATTGGTTTTTCTGAAAAAATCTTACAAATTATGTCTAAAATGTTTACTTTTTGGGGTGAGAAACTTTCTTTTTTTATTTTCTCCCCAATGCAAAAATGTAGCTCAATAAAACTAAGGTGGCTATCTGCTGACAACAGTAGCTTTGAGTACCATCTATTGAGAAAATGCTAAAATATTTTTAAATACTAAAATTTAAAGGTGGGCCAAGTCTCCCTTATGGCCAAGGCTCCCCAGTCTCCAATAATGCTTTAAAATTTATTATGTATAATTAATTATAATTTAAATTTATTAAAAATAGTTTTAATAACCTAAATATAATTTTATGTAGTTAAACAGCTTTGGTATGGTGTAATTTATTATAAATACTAAAATGGAATAATTATGTATAATTTAGAATTATTATATATGAATATTAATTTAATTACCAAAACTTCATACGTTTATCAGGAAAATGCGATGAGTTTAGAATTGTGTTACCGTATTTAAATAACTATTTGTTTCATTAACAAATTTAATAGATTTTTTAACTTTATAAACACCACTTGCTACTTATAGTTTCCTAGAATAAAAACTATTTATATTTATTATATGGATCAGTTTGGAATGACGTAATAAACTCAACGTGATTCTTTGTTCATTAGGCAGTTTCCATTTATCACGTTATGTGATTTTGACACTTTCCGATTTTTTTTGCCCCCCCCCCCCCCCCCCCGAAATCTCACATAAGTTTATCAAAATTTGTATTTTTTTAAAATTGATTTCTTTTTTTGGTGAACTTAAATAGTTTTTTAAAGCACCAACATATTGAAATATGGTTCGGTAAGGCACGATACCTATTATCATACAAGATTTTTCCAAATTTATGTCTAGAAACATTTTACTGAAATTTAACTATACTTTCTCGCAATTTAACGTTGATTTTTTAGGGGGGAAATCACGTGACATTTGACGAGACCCTTTTCCCCCTACGCAAGATTTGGTGATGTTCGGCTTGACCCTCTCCTCCCCCCTAAACACATCACGTAATTTATGGACCCCCCCCCCCCTTATTTGTTTACTAAAACAGCGGCAATGCTTTCAATTTTCTTTCTTTTTTTGCATAAAAAGCTGGTTAGTTTTAATTAACATTTCTTCATTTATCAATGCAATTTGGAGTTGTTTCATGTTTTGTTATTGCTAAATTTTTCGGAAATATTTAGGTTTTTACAGACTTTTGTATTGGGGTGAATACTCTGAAAACGAACCATTCTTGTCCTTGCCAGTTTTAAAAGTAATATAGGCTTTTAAAAGCAAAAAAACTTAGGAAAAAATGAGAATATAGTTTATAGAGTACTAGCAAATAAATACCCGTTCTTCACACGGACTAAAAGAATATCAAATCGATCCAAGTATATGTGTCATTTGATTTGCTATAGGATAATAAACTTTGCCTTTGTTCCCGTTCATTATAAAGAATAAAATCCCGTTACTTATATTGCTTTAAAATTCCAAAATAAAAATACATCACTATAAACTGCACATCCTCATATCACAAAAATCTTCCTCAATATGAACTTACCGTCATCGCGATTTTCCTGATAAATTCAAAATTAACCATAATTGTATAACAATGTTATTTCACGTCAAAACCTCCATTCGGTTTTTTTTTAAAAATAAATTAGCTCATTGGCACGTTCAATTATTTTTCAAATCATTAATTTAGTTTCTTAAGGTAATGGCAAGAAAATAAAAGCAATTTCAATTTTAATTAATTTTTGTGTTCATTTTAATTTTTTCTCTCGAATGGCAACACGAAAGGGAAAAAATGATTGGATTTGAGCGAAAGTGGTGTATTTTTTTCAGAAAATTCGAATTTTCTCTAAAAATGGAACAAATATGAAAAAACAAAGCCTCAGGTGCACACGTTGGTATTGAAAGGAATCTATCTTAGAAATTTCGAATTTCTTAGGGCAGTATAGGTCTTTTACGATCCACAGACAAACAGACAGACTCTTTCTTTTATTATTATAGATAGATAGAACAGAAAGAATTATACAATATTTTCTTTTTTATTCTAGTTTTTTTTAGTCCACAGAGCGTGACATGCCTTGTCTGTGGTATGTCCCAAACCTCAATTTCTTGACTTTGGCAGTTTATATCTAACTTATAAGATATGAATTCACTTTTAGTTTCCACACTACGTTTATTACGTAAAAAGTGGAAGGTTTTATAATCGTTCAGTCCGTCTGTCTGTCTGTCTGTCTGTCCGTCTGTCACCCACTTTCACAGAAAGAACCACAAGTCCCACAGACAAGTGGGAAACGTCATTTTGAAGCAAAAAATCAGATTAGGCTTCATTCCAATTTTTTTTTTAAAATTAAATTAGAAGTTTATTTAAAATTTAAATAACTCAAAATTTAATCTACATTGAAATAACATGCAAATTCCATTTTTATTCAATATTTTCACTGTTGCCATTTCGTTAAACGTACGAGAAACTTTATTTAAAATAAAAAAATAAAAATTTGAAAGAATATTTATTTATGTGATATAATTCAGTTTTGATTGTTGTAATATCACAATAGAGTTCTTTTGATGGTTCATTATATATGTATGAAGAAAGATGCATAGGGAATTCTAACTTGGCATAAAAAAATATGCAAAGTTTCGCTTTTATTTTTAAAGCATCAATTGTACTAATTATATATTTTTTGAACTGTAAATTAATTTAACAAACTATAAATAAGTTAATTTTTTTAAAGAAATGTCAAAGGGAAATTGAGGCGACACAAAGATATTTATTAAAAAAGATTACATCATTATTCTTCGAACTTCAAACAAATTTAGCGAACGATAAAGTCTAATTATTAAATCTGAGAAAGAATATTAATGAAAATAGTTAATTTGGACGTTTAAAAGTTTGAATTACAAATAGCTAAAGGCCCTGTTTGTTATTAGAATTAAATCACCAGTGCCATAGCACACAAACCTGAATATATATGTCTACCAACCAACCAACCAGTGCCATTCGCAAGCATCGCCCGAGAAACTTAATTCTTTTAGACAATAAATTTAAAAAAATTATTTTTACGAAATCGATCAGTTTGAAATGACGTCAAATATATTTCACTACGAGATTCTTTGTATGTTGATATGAAATATTTTCATTCTATTTAAAAGCGAGGAATATTACATATTTATTCTTTGAAATATAAATTAATTTTTGCAAACGATAAGTAATAATTATTGAATTTTCGAAATAAAATAAATAAAACTAGCCAAATTTAGCATGTAAATTTTTAATATAGAATTAATGCTGTGTTTGGCGCCTTTTTACCTTTTTAACACAACTGTTGTGTGGAAGCGGGTTAAGTGACAGATTCTGTTACAAACCTACTTGTTTAAATTCGAGAATTAAAGAAAGGAACGTTTGGGGAAAATATTCATGCAATTTTTATCTTTATTTATAAATTTGTATTTGTTTTACTGACTATTCAATGCTTGTCCCCAATGACTGCAGTCACGTCCGTGGACATGAACAAAAACTTGTATTCAATTCAATAGGTGGCATTACAGCGCAGTGTCTATGTCATTTTAGTTTCTTTTGCAGCAAAATTGTATAGTAAAATAAAAAAAATCAGTTTGTTTTTAGCTGTTACTTCTTTTTTTTTGTTCATTAAACTTAAGATTTAGTTAAAGGCCAAGATGGACGCATTACGTCTGTTGCTAAGAAAGAACTTAGGTAAGCTAATCAAATGTATATTCTTTCTTAGCATTAGATAAGAAGAGCTTAATTTTAACTCATGTTTCAAATATGAACACACCATGCTTTACAAGGATGAAACATGCAATTTGTCACGTCCGTGGACTCTGTATGTCTACAGACATGATCAATTGTCCATGGATGTTATTTCGATGTCTTGTTTGACTGTTTCTGGACTATACTATGTTGGTAGTACTAAATATATGTGTTTAGGCTAGAGTAACCAGAGTAACATACGCATGTGATTACAAAGAAACATGTTCTGAATGTTCTGAAGAGAGAGAGAGAGAGAGAGAGTATGGGTTCGTTCTTTAGCAATTGATCCATGTGTACAATAAAATTTTCGAGTATTTCTTTGAGTTTCATACAAATTAGCTGTACATTATATCTATCTTTCTTAATCATAAATATGTTCGATGTACTTGAACACCTATAATTCATCATGTCTGTGGCAAGGTAGTCATGTCCTTGGAAAGCCAAATTTTTAATGTAAAATTTTAATGAGAAAATTAATTGTATGATCTGGACCTATGTTATAGTTTCAATGAAGCATGTAAGTGTAACTCAAATCCTAGTTTCAAAAACTTTCATCGATATATTTTTTTTCGAGATTTTTCGCGTCAAATGGTTCGTTTTCAGAGTATTCACCCGTTGATACTTATTTAAGAATAAGAAGCTCGCTTCATTTAAGGCGTTGGTAGACATGTTTCAAAAGCGACAAATGTGCCCGGAGCGGATGCTAGGGTTTGACCCAAGCAAATTTTACATAATTATTCTTCGAACTGCAAATTAAATTAGCAAACGATAAAGAATATTATTTTAATTCTCGAAAGAATTTTTTGTCTAAGGCGTATAAATCTTGTTTGGATGCGGTTTTAGTTGACAGTTACTGTTACAAGTCTACTTGGTTTTCAATAAGAATTTCAGTAAGTATTTAAGTAACAAGAAAGAAGGTTTAAAAAAAATAGAATTTCTTTTTTTTTTGACCATTTAAGTTACTAAATCAGTTTAAAGTATATTTTTGTGTATTTTATCAAATGTTGTAGTTAAAAAAATGTAAGGTGAGGTTTTCTTCAACAAGTTCTCAAAGAAAAAGAAAAACATAAAATGATATGTATAATGTGCATTGATATGCAGACTGAAAAATAACATTTGCAAATATATAGCACAAAGACTGTTTGGCTATTGATTTCAATCTGTCTTATCCGCTTTTAAAATCGTCTTAAAGTCTCAAAATCTTCCATCTTTTTTCTAAGAAGCCGATTGACCGAAGGGCGATTTAATTGCATTACTGTCCATCGATTGGCGACGAAAGCGTCAAAAATTCAGACTAATCGTTGCCAGATTACTACTTGGTCACAAAACCCTAAATCACCTTTCGTTCCATACGCATAATCTCTTCTTCCTATGGAAAATATTCTACGGACTCAATCAACTAAATGAATAACTAAAAAATTCCCCTGACAACAAAAAAGTAAGATTTTTTATAATTAAAATTTATCATTAACTTTTTTGAAAATATTTATGAATAAGTATTTGTGTATTTTAAATTTGTTTATTGTCACTTATAAATTTTTTAACAAAAAATAATTCATATATTAACAAAAACTAAAATAATCAACTTTCATGTTACTTAAATGATTACTGAAATTCTTATAGAAAATAACTAGGTTTTTAACAGTAACTGTCGCCTATAGCGGCTTCTACGAAAAGACAAAATTGGCTATATTCATTAATTTTCGTTCGCAAATTCAATTGATATTCTTTATCTTTTGCTAAAATTATCTGATGTTCGGAGAATAATTTTGTAAAATTACTCAACGGTATGGGATTTTCAAATTTATTCCGAAAAACAAAATCCGCCAAAAAAATCTGAATATTTTGTATTTTAACGCCCTTATAGAATTATACATTAATAAACTAAATATATATAAATTGATAACAACCAGCTTTTTGTGCAAAAAATTGAACTTTTTTGGTAAACAAATGATGAACAATCAGAGAATCACATTCTAATTTGATTCATAATATGATGTCATTGCAAACTGATTAATGTGTCAAAAATATATTTTTTAACATTCATATTAAATAAATGTAGTTTTTCATGCTATTCTTAATATGGCAAAAGATATTTAAATGAATAAAAAATTAATTTAAATGCTATTCAAATGGGAAGACCTTCGACAGAGGAAGATATCCATCCTGACGTACGGACAGACAGACAAAATGTATAAAGAAAAAAGTAATGTCCATGACAATGAAGTCTCTAGGTGTGTATTGTAATGTGTCCTGATCTTGTGTCTTCTCAAAGAACCGTTGTTTTGAGCGTTGAACTTATTCTTCCAGTCTTCCACCAAGTTTCAACTATATTAAGAGCATTTTGGAGTTTGCGAAAAGCAACGTTTCCGTGTTTGGATTTTGCGAGAAAGATTGTGTCATTAGCTGTGACGCAGTTCTCAAGTGTTGAAAAATCATTGATGTACAGATTGAACAGTGTAGAACTTAAGATTCTTCCTTGTGGCACATCAGCACTAATCACCGTGTCTGTGGAAAGTGTGTTATTGATTCTGTTCTGAAATATCCTATTAGAGATAATGGAGCTGATAATGTGTAGAAGAGTCTTGGGGAAGCTCTGTAGTATGATTTTGCTTATTCCCTTATTCCATAAACTGTCAAACGCCCCATCTCCGTTTACAAAAACCCTTCCAATGATTTCCTTGTTGTTAAAAGCCTGTCCAATAATCTCAACCATTCTGTGAACCTGGAGTACTACGTCCTCTCCTGAAACCATATTATTGATATGTGTTGATGATGTTTTCGTTGAGAAGCGTTTGAAATAATGTTGATGTTTATCGAATAGATTTTCCAAGCAAGGTAGGAGGCTGAACGGACTATAGTTATTACGCTACCGTGGGCTTTTTCCTGGTTTCTTGAAAAGTCCTCAAACTTTCCTATTCAATAGCAATAGGACAATGGTATTTTTTAGCCTACTTTTCTTTTTTTTAATTCGAAAGAATTAAAAAAATGAAAAAGTAGGTATTGACATGCGGTCGATGTCCGTCTGTCTGTCCGTACCCCCCTTCCAAAATCGGTTCTATCCATCGGATCTTAAATTTTTTTTTGTTAGAAAGCTATGACCTCAGATACCCAACTTTCATACTTTTTGTCCGTCTGTCTGTACGTCCGGACGGACATAAATCTACTTTCTGTCGGCGAATTTCCCATTGAATTAGCATTGAAATTCAATTTTGAGTCATTTAAATCGCTGTAGGTATTGAAATGCGGTTGATGTCCATCTGTCTGTCTGTCTTTCCGTCTGTCTGTCTGTCCGTACCCCCCCCCTTCCAAAATCGGTTCTATCCATCGGATCTTAAAAATTCTTTTTTTTGTTAGAAAGCTATGACCTTAGATACACAACTTTCATACTTTTTGTCCGTCTGTCTGTACGTCCGGACGGACATAAATCTACTATCTGTCGGCGAATTTCCCATTGAATTAGCATTGAAATTCAATTTTGAGTCATTTAAATCGCTGTAGGTATTGAAATGCAGTTGATGTCCATCTGTCTATATGTTCGTATGTCTGTCTGTCTGTCCGTCTGTCCGTATCCCTCTTCCAAAATCAGTTCTATCCCTCGGATCTTAAAAATTCTTTTTTTGTTAGAAAGCTATGACCTCAGATACCCAACTTTCATACTTTTTGTCTGTCTGTCTGTACGTCCGGACGGACATAAATCTACTATCTTTCGGCGAATTTCCCATTGAATTAGCATTGAAATTCAATTTTGAGTCATTTAAATCACTGTTGCTAAATCAACAATGGCATGAGAAACTTTATTTATTTAAACATATTTGAAGCAAAATAATATTTTCATGAATCAGTTTGGAATGACGTCATAAAATGTAGCACAATTTGATTCTTTGAGATCAATTCTCAATTAGATTCTTATTTATCTACCAAGAAAGCGGCAAGGCATACTTTTGCATGAAATTATGCTTAGTTTTAATTTACATTTCTTATTTTTTAATGCAGTTCGGAGTAGTTTCATTACTTTTGTTATTAATAAATATTTAATTATTCTTCGAACTACAAATAAATCACGAGCAGATGATAAATAATATTTAATTAATTTGCGAAAGAATATTAAGGAAAATAGTTGATTTTGGCTTTTAGAAGTTTAAATTATAGCTGGGTGTTGTGTTTCGATTTTTTTTTCTAATGTGTATAAATCTAGTGTAGAAACGGCTGTTGATGATATTTACTTTAGGAACCTATTTTTTTTCCCTATTAGAACTTCAGTAAGTATTTAAGTAACAGGAAAGTAGGCTATTTTAGTTCTTTATGAACTTCTTGTTTTAACCATTATCTGAACATGTTTTGAACTCTGTTACCCAATGAAAAGCCAAGTTGGTAGAGCCAAGCCTCCAGGAAAAGACGCGGTTACCATCGGACTCGGGAAAGAGGTAGTTATATTCAGATTGGTATTGAATAAGTACCAAAATCGGATAAAAAGCGCTTGAAAGAAATAAAGGTTATTGGAATGTGAGAGATTTGTTAGCTGCTAAAGGGGAGACATATAAAGAAACTAAAATTGTTATTTAGATAATTAATTTGATAGTCCAAATATAAGAGGTTGAAAATGAAAAATTTCGCCGATGGATTTAAAATACGATAAAGAAGAGTTGAATACTAGAATTATTAAGCATGGATATATTTATTAGAATTATAGTGCTATTGTTGTGAAGGTGAGGAACTTTAGATGTCAGTATAAAAGGGGTAAGTGAACCTTGGTCATTGTCAAAAAAAATATCTCTCATTATCTTCATTTGTCATCATTAAAATGTGACAATTATGACAAAATGTGTGACCTGATCATATACTATCACGTATGTGTTCGAGGAATTGAATATTACATGAATATTCAACTTTTTCTTTTGAATTAACAGAAAGGAAAAAAATACCTAAGCTCAGTTTGCATTCTTTATTTGCTTTTAAACAAAACAAAATTGTTACTATCAGACTTTTTGGTTAGCATTTCGTCATGTCCTTGTACTTACACACCCGCTGACATGACATCTCAGTGCCTACTGCGATAAATTCTTGTTGTGTTTTATAAAATTAATAAAATGTGTTTCATCAAAAATATACCGTAATTGTAAATTTAATAAACATTGTACATTCAAAATATTACTATTAAAAAGTTTATGTATTAGCAATATATTTTACTGTTAATATACTTAATACTTATTATACATAAACAGTTATTTAAATTAATTTAAATTAACTTATAAGAAAAGAAATGTTTTTTTTTCCATTTTTATATCTATTGCTCGTTATTTCCCCTTTTTTTAGGGGAGAGTGGGGGCTAATGGGACGCAGGGCTAATGGGAAATGCTGAAATACAGAGGTTAACAAAAAATTGTCCCATCAGCCCCCACTCTCCCCTAATTTTCGCTTTATTTTAAAGAACTTTAATCTCATTGAACCATAGATATAAAAACAAGAAGTTCAAAAAGAACTAAAATAGCCTACTTTCCTGTTACTTAAATTCTTACTGAAATTCTTATGGGAATACAAATAGGTTTGTAATTGTAAATGTCATCTACAATCGTTTCTACACAAGATTTATACACAATAGAAAAATACGCCTAACACAGCCATCCAGATATAATTTAAACTTCTAGAAGGAAAAATCAACTATTTTCCTTCATTTTCTTTCGCAAATTAAATCAATTATTTATCATCTGCTTCAATTATTAGTAGTTCGAAGAATAATCAAGAATTTATTAATGACAAAAAACATGAAAATACTCGTAACTGCCAAAAAAAATACGAAAAGTAAATTGAAACTAACCATAATTTATGCTAAAAATTAATGCCTGGCCTGTTTCTTAATAAACAAATAATGAACAATCAAAGAATCACACTGTGCTGTCATTACAAACTGATTTATGCAGAACTAAATTTTGCTTAAAATATTATTTCTAAATAAAATTTATAAAGCCATTATTGATGGCAACAGCGATTTAAATGACTTGAAATTAAATTTCAACGCTAATTCAATGGTTGTTCCGCCGATAGACAGTAGACAGATGTCCGTCCGCACGTACAGACAGACGGATAAAAATAAGGAAAGTTGGGTCTTTGAATCATACCTTTCTAACAAAAAAATTATTTTTAAGATCCGACGGATAGAACCGATTTCGTAAGGGGGTTACGGACAGACAGACTGGTATCGGCAGCATGTCAATACCTACTTTATTTTTTTTTAAATTCTTTCGAATTAAAAAAAAAGTAGACTAAAAATTGTGTAAAGCGTATTTGGTAAAGTTTTATTACAGAAGCAGGTCAACAGAAATTTTGCGAAATAAAAAAAGAGTAAGATGCAATAAGTGTTTAAAATATACAAACATTATGAGTTGAATTTTTTTAAATATAATATGACTTGTTTAAAATTAAATATTATACCGACAACACTGAAAATTCTACAAACATGCACTTTACTAACAATACATTTCTTTTACTTGATATAAATATGTTTCTTACATTCAATAGCCAGTCCGTGTATAATATAGTCATATCCGTGACCAGAATAGTCATCCGTGGACTGCCAAATGTTAAAACTTTAATAGCAAATTCAATTGCACGACCTGATTTGTAATTCAATTGTAATTTTCCATCTACATTTAAGAATTCATTTATGAATATAATGACGTATTAATACCAATTATTACTTTTAGCGAAGTTTTTTCATTGTCTTTTGCTTTGTAAATGGTACTACTTCAAAATCAATTCGTTAAGTTACATTCTGAAGTGAATTGATACTTTCAATGCTGTAGAAAAGATCGGAAATGTTTTACTTCGTTTTAAGTGCATGTAATATGACATATTTATTCTTCGAAATACAAATAAATTTTGCAAATGATAAGTAATTATTGAATTCTCGATGAAAAACAGTTTGTTTATTTGAGACGTTTAAAAGTTTAATATTAGATTAAATGCTTTGTTTGGCACTATTTTTTTTTAGATAAATGGCGGAATTTTTCGTGAACGTAGTTCTAAGTCACAGTTTCTGTTTCGAGCTTATTTTTTTAGTCATAACTGCCTTCAGAAATTGCTGTATTTAAAGAGAGTTTTTGTATAATAACAAAAAGCAAGCAGGATAGTTTTTGTGAAAAAATGCCTGCAAGAAATCTTTGCAACTTTACCCAGTGCACTGTTAAAAATAACAGGATGCTAGGAACTTAGTATAATACAACGAAATCATAACTTCGAAAATATTTATTAATTCTGACCCAAATAAAGTGCATTTTCGTGCGACTTTCGAGGGCCTCTCTAGTCTCTTTGCTTACCACGCAGTTGCATACTCCTTTCGTGTCGCAAATAACAATAATCCATTTAAAAGTTCGCACGAAAGGTGAGAGGAGTCAAGTCCGAGAATCCCTAGAAGTGAATCAGATAAGGGGGAGTCAGACCGTAAGCAGCTCAGGACATGCCTAAGCTTCTCCTAAGTCTCTCCATTCTAAGTTCATAATATAATAAGTATAGTTTATTGGTTATTGGTTAATTGGTTTAAGGTGCTAGTGTCATGACACCTTCCATGCAGATGAGGTGCATTCATATTACATACACTCTTAAAACAAAAGAGTGAAATCCACTCCTATAGGGGAAGTGCATTTTCGGCACGGAAAGGGGTGGAAATTAACTCAGACTGAGTTAAAACCGCTCGTTTGTTTTAAGAGTGTATGAATGGTGAAGTCGCAAAATTAACATTCTCTAAAGTATAACTAAGATATGGGGTCCATTCATTGGTGACTTTTGATAATGGTAATTCAATTGAACGGAGTTGCCGATGAACGGGGCGGACCAACTATTGCCCCATTAATATCCTCAAGATTTGGAAAAATAAATATTTCCTTAGAAGACGTAAAATCAAACTCTGTTGAATTGAAAGATGTTGATATTTCTTGCTTCAAAAACATTGTTGTTGATGAAGAGGATTTTTATCCTTTGGTTAATATATTGTCATTGCTAACATACATTGCAGGTTATTGCTGTCGCTCTGTATTCAAATCAAACAAATGTACCAATTATACGCAAATGTTAACCCTTGGCACTATTGATGATGCATTTGATATTGTTGAAAATGACGAAAACAGTTATATTTTAAATTGTAGTAGAGGGGGCTTGTGCTACCCAAAATCAGAAATTTTGAAAAGTCAATTTCTGATGCATATGAAAAACTGTTTTAAATGTGAAAAACAGCGTTTAGTTGCAATCAAACTTGTATTGTTTTGGATTAATGATAAGGAAATTAATCTTTCGAGTTTGTGTAATGATCATGATTTAAATGTAACAATTAAGAAAATTGTTAAATGTAGTGTGAATACATTATTGATTAATTTTTGTAAGAAAAAAAATGAGGAAATATTGCAAAAAAAGAAAATGTTAAAACCAAAAAAATCTCATGGTAAGAAAATAAAACTCCAAACATTGCAATGTTAAGTGAGTGTTTTGATTTCAATTTTGTATTTTCCTGTTAGTAAATTATTTAATTGCCACTGTTTGTTGTTTTTTATTCGTAGGTCTCTATTTTTAAATTATACAATTCTTATGTTTCCCAATAATAATATATTATGTAATTCTATAATATTAGAGCATTTTTAACTCTTTAACTACACATTTAGGAATATCATTAATAGCTTCTTACCAAATAAAAACGTTATTTAACTTCTGGTTTAAAAAAATTCAGGTTTTTTTTTTGTGTAGCTTAATTTGTCATATTTTATTTAGATATAAACTTAATTAAAAAGCTTATTTTTGAAAGGCAAATTTTCTTGTAAGTTTTTTAAAAATGATGTTTGAAAAGAAACAGAGACTACAATCATTCTACAGATTTTGTTAAAAGTAAGATTAAAAATAAGTATTTTTTTACAACTTTCATATGGTTTGTCATGTTTTTCATGCATCATAAAAGATTTTCCATGTTACAATTTGCGAACAGTAGTATCTTCTTGTTAATTTTAGAAATAAAGGAACGCATTCGAATGACTTTACAAACAAATTAATAACTAACTTTAATAACCGTTGTGCTACAGCCACAGCCTAGGTAACATTGTAACAAAGACATTTTCATTATAAACAAAATACCAACTACACAGCTTCATTATCACATTCGATTGTAGTAGATTAGTGTATATGGGTCATTCCTCACAAAACGTACAAAACCATGTCCTTGCCAGATATCTTTCACATGAAGACAAGTTATTCCTCCACTTTAATAAGTTTAAAATGATGAATATTTTATCTACTTATTAACGTTGAATAAAAAAATCAAATATTTTGTGTAAAAATTTATGTCCACAGACAATGACAAATCATGTCTGTGGGCTGTCTCACCGTCATGTCCGTGGACTGTTTTGTATAGTAAATCCTAATTAAATCCCAATTTTTCATAATAAATGTTGTTTTTTAATTGAATTGACATCATTAGAACATACAAAACACAAAATATAACCATTATAAATAATGTAAATGGATAAATTCCGTGAAAATAAAATGTCCCACAGATTTTCATCACATCCATGTACAACGTATTATTTCGCATGTAGTATTTTTTCTTCTCTATAGCCTAAAATTTTTGCCCCTGTGAGCCCTCATTTACGATTTCGTCGTGTCCGTGTACCATCATGTCCATGTATTTACCCACGAACATGATTTATGTAACTATACGGACATGGTTTAATTATATAAGAATAAATTGATTAAATATAAGTTAAATGCATTATAGTAACATTATATTTTTCGGAAAACTAATATGATAAAGTAAACCTGATTTTTTTTATTTAAGTGTGACACTAATAAAATAATTTTATGTTAATTTTGGCGATTAAAACTTTTCTAAATGAAACATTATTAAATTAAGAAATACTACCAGAATAATTCTTATAAATTGTATGATCTGGACTGATGTTATAGTTCTGTCACAAATTAGATAGAATTTATTTAAAAGAAGTAGCTAAAATATTTAAACTAAAAATTAACAACCATTTTTGACAGGAGGAAAAAAGCAACGAATTTTATTTCTACAAAAAAGAACATGAACATTATTACAGTTGCCAATAAACTAAACAAAAGTTTCTCGCAGACGATAAAAAATAGTTATCTAATATCTGCTCGCGATAAAATTTAGAAATTGGGATGCCGATTCACAACATTCTCCCACCTTTGAACTTAAGAGTTGAAATACTAGTAGTTCAAAAAGTTCAAACGATTTGGTGCTCGTGAGCATCGGCCGTATCTAGTTCGCACACATTTATCATTCGGTTCAGAGTCGGTGTTTTCGGATGGTGAGCTTTTCGACTGGAAATGGGTCCGCCTTTCCGCTTCCTGTACCTAAAGCGGGTAAATACGTTGTATCGGCCGCAAAAGTGTTCCATAACTGGTCTTCACTTGGACAAGTCGAACATTTCCATCTCTTCCAGGTAACAATTTCGAAATTCTTGCTAATGGCCAGCTTAGCCGTTTGCAGTTCGTATCGCCTATCAAAACGACATCTCCCTCTTTCACATGTTGATCCCCTTTTACCTTGTAATATTCCCTTAATTGTCTGAGATATTCATTCCGAAAACGCTTCCGGAGGTCGTTTCGGAGACGAAGTCTATATGCAAATCTACTATTCATCCTCTTAGCGTCTATTTCTTCAAAGTCTGCCACTCCAAACTCTTCGATTTCATTAAGAAACATTGATGGGGACAGCACCTTTAAATCGTCGACGTCTTCAGAAATGTAAGTCATTGGTCTAGAGTTGATCAAACTCTCTGCTTCGCACAACACTGTACTTAATTCTTCAGCCTGTAAGCAAGCATTGCCAATTACCCGTCTAAGTATTCTTTTCAGGGAACCAATCAGCATTTCCCAAAAACCTCCCCACCATGGCGAGGATGGAGGGTTGAACTTCCATTGGATTTTCGATAGTTCTTGTACTTTTTCCCAATTTACGTGTCGCAAAGCATTAGAAGTTCCAACTAGATTAGTTCCATTGTCTGAGTAAATAGTTGACGGTCGTCCCCTTCGAGCTATGAACCTTCTCAGGGCTAAAATGAAACTGTCAGTTGTCAACAATGTCACTAATTCGATGCGAATACCACGATATACTGCACAGGTAAACAGGACAGCCCAACATTTTGTTTTGTCTTTCAAGTACATGGGTCCACATAGATCGACTCCTACAACTTCAAAGACATGAGCGTCTCGCACTCGATCCTCTGGTAAAGGAGCTACTGGCGTCTCGATAGGAGTGGTCGAGAACCTCGCGCATCTTATGCACTTCTTCAAAACTTTTCTAATGGTTTTCCTACTCTTTAATATCCAATATCGTTCTCGAAGTCTTGACATAATTACTTGAATTCCAGCGTGGCAATTATCTGTATGTTCTTGCAAGATTATTTTTTCCACCAATTGATGCATAGACGGTAATAATACAGGATACCAAAAAGTCTTAAGATCTTCTCTCATAGATATTCTTGATTTAACTTTAATTAGGCCCTCTTCATCTAAATAGGTCTGGATATTAAAGGTTTGTTTATCAAAGCTCTCTTCTTGAACTTGTTTCCAAATGACTGTTTCTGCGTATTCAAGCTCCTCAACTGATAACCCTCCACAAACCTTCTCTTTTGTTCTTTTGAAATTCTTGAGAAAGCGTACATTCCAACCCAATACTCTCGTGATTTTTCTGAACGAAGATATTTTTGGGAAAAACTCGAACTTCGCAGTGCTTACGTTTGTGGCAACAATGATAGTTTTCTTCTTCTCTGCTTGTAACGTCCATATCTGGAAGGGCATGGGACGTAGGCCATTCTTCTTCCGGATTACGTAACCATTGAGGTCCCTCCCACCATTTTAATTGAAGTAACTTTTCTGCTGAGCATCCTCGAGATGGTAGATCAGCTGGATTTTCGTTACCGAGAATGTGCCTCCAGCAGTCAGGTTCTGTTAACTTTCTAATTTCATTAGCTCTGTTCATGACAAAAACGCTCAAATTTTCATTGCGTTTAATCCAATATAAAGCATTGGTGGAGTCCGACCAAAAGGTAATGAGTATGTTTTCATAGCCAAGATCGATGATCATCCCTTTGAGAAAGTCTTGCACCGATGAAACATGCAAGCAACTCAAGCCTAGAAATTGAAACTTTTTTGAGAGGCGCCACCCTACTTCGAGCTTGCACTAAGAAACATTCAACATGATTGGCAGTTTTATATCTTAGAAATATATATGTAGCATAAGCACTTTGAGAGGCATCACAAAAGACATGCAATTTTATAAGTTCCCCGACAGTTTGCAAAATCCATCTAGGTATTTTTATCTCTTGTAGCTTTGTTAAGGTTTTTAACCATTTTCGAAATTCTTTAGAAATATCTTCTGGTAAGTTTTCGTCCCAAGATAATTTCAAAGTCCAAAATTTTTGCAAGATAATCTTGGGTATGGGCATCACAGGGCTTGTGTAACCAATTGGATCAAATATGCTGCTAGAAATAGATAGGACTTTTCTTTTCGTCAAAGATGCTTCACTATCAAAGTCCTTGACAACGCAAGACAGCGTATCATCACCAACGCTCCAATTTAAACCAAGACTAGTTTTTTCTACACCACTGCGATCTAGAACTCTTGAGTCGACATTACTTATCCAATCTCGCAGATTGAAATGAGCGCTAGACAGAAGAAAACGAGATTCTAAGACAAACTTCTCCATTTCTTCCACCGTATCAAAACTGGTGATGCAATTGTCCACATAGAAGGAAGCTTTCAAATGCTGTGCTGTACTTTGCAGCTCTGTGGGTGAGGCATCTAAATGGTGATTCATAGTTATGTTTAGCAAAAAGGGACTAGATGTTACGTCAAATACAACCCGCTTATGCCTATATTCTACTACATTCTGTGCTTCATCGTACCAAAGAAATCTTAAAAAGTCGCGATCCTTTCACGAATTCCAATTTGCAAAAAAGCTTTCTCAATGTCAGATGTCACTGCTACAGCTTTCATCCTGAATTTTGTCAACAAGTAAGGGATGTCGGCTACCATGTTTGGACCCTTTTCCAAACAGTCGTTGAGTGAGAGCATACCCTTCCTTTTAGCAGAAGCATCAAATACTGGTCGGATTTTCATGCTAGCACTGCTTTCCTTTATCACAACCCTGTGGGGAAGGTAATGCACTTTATTGTTCGAAACATCAGGTGCCAGTTCAATAATGCCCTTTGACAACCAATCCTTGAAAACAGCTCTGTATTCATTTTCGTGACCTGAATTTTCCAGCTTCCTCTTCGTCGTGTAAAGCCTTTTTTCTGCCACTTCTCTGTTGTTGCTTAAGTTGTCTTTATCGTGAACCCATGGCAACGCAACTTCATATCTTCCTTCAAAATCTCTAGTGACAGTTTGTCTAAAATGCGAAATTGCTTCGTCCAGTATTAACTCTTCGCTCTTGTTGTTTGGAGACTCAGAAATACCTATAAGATCCAACTTCCACAAATTATCTAGATTGTTGCATAGAAGCGAAGTTTAACACGTCGCTCCTATTTCTGGCCTGAGTTCGAGGAATTTTTCCCATTAGTGTCCAACCTAATTTTGTATGAACAGCAACTGGGCCAGTTTTACAGGAATGTAATTTACCTGATAACAATTTTCCGGCCACATCTGCTCCAATCAATAAGTGAATTTTAGTGTCCATACATCTAGACTGGTCTTCTCTATCCGAAATAAGTATATCCATGCATTCCATTTCTCTTATCCACTCTCCAAATGGAACTCGGGCTATATCATCGCAAATTTTCTTCTGATCCAATACTTGGATACGGCAATTAAATGTATTTTCCAAATCACTCAAATTCAAAATGTATTCCTTATGAGTCTCTTCTTCGGTTTGTTTTCCACCAAATAATGTATGCATTAGTTTGACTTCCTTTACTGGTTCAAATCCCAACATCTCTATTATTTCCTTTGTAGCATACGATCTCTGCGAACCAGTATCAATCATTGCTCTTATCAACATTTCTTTATTATCACCGTTACTGACTTTAACAGTAAGAGTTTGCAGAAGAACATCAACTTCATCCGTTTGGTTTGATAAAACGCTATTTTCAGAGTGCTTGTTGTTTTGGACCTCTTTTGACGCCTCCATTACCATTCTGACTATTCCTCTTTCCATAGCACATGATTGTATTGTGCCCACAAACTCCACACTTCGCACATTTGATGTTCATCGGGCATGAGCGTGAACGATGATTTGGTTGTAAGCACTTGAAACATGCATTATTCTTTAGTAAAATAGATTTTTTCTCTTCGAAAGACATGTTAGATGTTGCTTTACATTCATGGCTCTTGTGAGATTTTTCACAAAATAGACAAACTAGCCCTTTATCAGCTGTGATCAATAAAGATGAGGCAGTTGGTATGCGGTTGGAATTTTCTTCAAATCTTTTCTTCTTTATTTTCGTTTCATTATCCTTATTTATCCCAAAACAGGACATCGCCAAATAATGATAAGGAAATTAATCTTTCGAGTTTGTGTAATGATCATGATTTAAATGTAACAATTAAGAAAATTGTTAAATGTAGTGTGAATATATTTTTGATTAATTTTTGTAAGAAAAAAATGAGGAAATATTGCCAAAACAGGACATCGCCAAACTTATTCGCTCCTCACCTTCAACCTCAGTCTTCAGGAAATTTAGCAAGTCATCCAGTCTTTCTTTAGCTTCTTTCTTCGAATGTGAAGTAACACTTCGGTTCCAAGCCTTTGGAAAGTCATGTGGAAAACACTATTCCACCATTGGATAAAGTATTGAGGCACATTTATCCGTAGTTACACCCAATGTATCAAGGGCCCTCATATAAGATTCAAGCTTGTCGTACAAATAAGTGATGCATGGTTTCTCTTGAGTCTGCACGGAAATAATCAGTTTTAATAACTCTCTTACATAAACCTCAATTAATAGATCTTCTTTCCCGAATCATGTCTTCAAGGAATCTACTGCTTTAGCATAGTTATCTCCTGTCGGTGGAAAGCTTTCTATAACCTCTCTTGCAATTGATCCGACAACTGTAGCTTGGACTAGATACTGGAACTTGTCCTCCGGGGCTATATCCTCATCATTGTGGATGTTAGAAAACTGCCCCCAGAACGGCAACCATTCTTTAATGTCTCCTCCAAATTTTCTAAATTCTAATTTCGGGAGTGTAAATTTTCTCTTACAATTATCATCATTTGGAAAGGCTTGAGTGTTAAATAAGTTGGGATTGGCAACTTGGTTAGCTTGTATTCTCGCCAACTCAATTTTCAAATCATTTTCTTGCTTAGCTTTTTGCAATTCGAATTCTCGCTCTTCCTGTTCTCTCGCCAATTCTAACGCCAATTCTTCTTTTCTTTGCTTAGCTTTTTGCAATTTGAATTCTCGCTCTTCCTTTTCTCTCGCCAATTCCAATTCTTTTTCTTCCTTTCTTTCAGTAACCGCTGTCGACAAAAGTTCCTTAACAAATTCTGGATCGTCTTGTGCTGTTTGTTTTCGGAAATCTTCTTCTTGATCTCGCCAATATTCATTTCCGTTGATATTATTTCACCCAACGCTTCGGCCACTGATTTTAAATCTTCCTTCTTTAAGCCTTTCACTTTGAATATGGATTCCATCTTGTAGCAATTAGAAAAGTTCTTGCCTCGTAGCAAATAGTATATAGTTCGTCCGAGACCTTAAACCTCGAATCTCGGCAGGGATGCCAAATGTCACAAATTAGATAGAACTTATTTAAAAGAAATAGCTAAAATATTTAAACTAAAAATTAACAACCATTTTTGACAGGAGGAAAAAAAGCAACGAATTTTATTTCTACAAAAAAGAACATGAACATTATTACAGTTGCCAATAAACTAAACAAAAGTTTCTCGCAGACGATAAAAAATAGTTATCTAATATCTGCTCGCGATAAAATTTAGAAAGTGGGATGGCGATTCACAACAAATTCCAATGTAGTATGTAAGTGCAACTCAAATCCAAAGTTTCAAAAACTTTCATCAATACTTTTTGTTTCAAGATTTTTCGCCTTAAATTGTCTGAGGAATGACTCATATATGCATAGGTAATAGTAATTTTTTTTCTATTAAATTCTGTTGCGTTGCAGTCCTTTTGTGTGTGTGTGTGTGACTCGTTAAGTATTCGTCAGTTCTAAGGCAAAGCTTTGAATGTGCCACATACGTGCCTTTGCTACAGCTTTGCACTTGATATAGCTTAGAGAGCACTAAATGAAGTGAAAGGAAGGCACTTGACTAAGTGAAAGGAAGCGTCCTTCTACTTGCTAAAACTACGGTTTATCGTAGTTGTGCTGTGCGTATTAGTATAAACAAGTCGATATTGAGTGACCGTACTATATTTTTACATTTTTAGATGGCCACGTTCTTGGACAAAATCAATCTCTACGATGCGTTCATGGAACCCTACTTCAGAAACGGGTGCATCATAGATATCCTGCCTGATGACATGCACCACCTCATTCATGAACATTGGTACAGCTATCCGCGCATGAAGCCTGCATGGCACTATGTGCTTGGAATTGTCATGATTCTCATAGGACTCATAGGTAACCTTGCAATAAAAACTTTGGTCTGAAACCCCTACCGTCATGTTTTTGTAGCCTTTATGTGTGGTATAGACTTCATTATTCAATTTGAATCGCAATTTTACCTAATGTTTTCGATTTAAAAAAAGGGTTTCCTGGTGCTATAATGATAAATTATCTTCAAGCCTCTCATACCATGTCTTCCTACAGAAATCTGGGGAGTGATCTGGTCAAATTTCAACGCAACCCCCCCCCCCCTAATAATAGAATAAAATTGAAAGAAATTGACACTATTTAAGATTATCCAATACCATCACTGTCGGCAACAGGAGGTCAACAACTCCACCCCACTTCCGCTTATGTCACATTCGATCACAACACATCCGAATACATCACATTCGCTTACATGACTTCCACATTTCATCATTCCACATGGCTAGAAGTGGCCTTTTCACTCTACTAAGAGGTGCAAAAATTAACCACGTTCTGGAGAATAAAAGGGTATCTTGCAGATGATTTTACTGAAAATCTTAATACATGTTGGTTGCAATAGTCACTCTTGAGATTGCAAGAGTGTCCGCACGGACTGAATTTAGATTTTTTTAAAAATATTAATTAGTAGTTTTGATTTAAACCTGAAAAACGCGTTGGGCTATTGACGACTTATTTTAATAATAGTTATTTTATAGGGTTAACTCTGCGTGGACAAATTTAGGACATTAGTTGATCGAATGGCATTCTAATCAAATCTAGTTTTGATACACATTAAAAAAAATATCAGGTACATAAAGACATTAGTTCTAAAAGAAACCTTAGAGTATAAAATATCCCCGTGTTCGTTTCGCCTCCTGTCAAGTATTTTATTATTCAGCTTTATTACTACGGTTCTAGACTGCAATCTGTGCAAGATTTAAATCTAGCCTTAATAAGTATTCAATTTGTCTTCGAATATTTTAATGTCAGCTATTGCAATTAATTAGAATATAAAAGATTATAAAATAGTTGGGACATAAAGTGCACTTTGTGACGTGAATTTATTTTCTTTTTTCTTCCTTTCTACTTATAATTACTAAATTTCACTGACTAACACTGAAATTTTTTTGAATGAATATGATTTACCTTTTTAGTCTTTAATGTGTTGAAACCGCATACTGCATTAATAAAACCCCACTACCATCAATTTTCCCTGTCACGAACAATGAAAAGTAAAAAAACGAATTTTTAAGTGATATTTATAAGTACCGTCAGTGCACCACGAGTTGGTGCAGGATAACTAAAGTAAAATTTTTAAGAAGAATTTACTTTACCCCTATAGACTTTAATGTGCTGAAACAGAACCTGTCAATCAAAAAATTCTATCTTTCCCCGTTTTCCTCACATTGAATAATGTAAAATGAACAGCGGCTTTGTAAGTAGTACTGAAGAGGTACGGAGAAACCTGGTTTTGATCTCGGCACCTCCTGCAAGCGAGCCCAATACTGAACCGTCTGGGACAAAGTAATTACTCAGTCACGAGGCCTGGTATTGTTTATTTGTGATGACCGCCACAATACTTCCATTCCTGTGAGTCGGAGGAGGAACGATTAATGTGGGGTGGTGTTGCTGCCTAATGTGAGTCACAGGACTTTTCTGCCTGCTTTGTAACTCAGGACTTTGGCTACGTAAGGGTGTCAGATTTGCGCCATAGCCCTTTACGATCTGAGCTATACAATTGTGCAGATATAAAAGATATTGTTCAAACTCTTCAAAATATTGATAATGACGCAGGTGACTTGCATCAGTCGTTTATTTGTCTAAAAAATGAGTAGTTCTTAAGGAGTTGCTAACATTGATGCTGTTTAAGGCAACTTTTTCGATAAAACTCTTAACATTTAGTCTCATAACCTTAAATCAGCGCCATCTGAAGGAATCGTAAAGGGTTAGATGGCGCCACGCCCGAAGTCACCTCTGAAGAGGTACGGAGCGACCCGGTCTTGGCACCTCTTCAGTGGTGGCGCTAGGAATTGCCCGACGGGTGGGCTGGCGTACCCCGACGGGGGGGCTTCGGTATAAATTAAAAAATAAAGTTTTTTTTAACATATTTTTTCTCGAATTGGTCCAAATATAACCAACAATCAACATAAAACCGTGAACACTTCGCAAGGTTATTATTAATATTCAAAAATGAAACAAAAAACGCAATTAATCAAAAAATTTAGAAATCGATTAATAGTTTTGTTCAATTATAAAATTCTATTTCAAACTTTTTTAAAGCTAAACGCGCTACTATACAGATTTCTTTTTACACTCGATACAAATCCTCAAAAATTTCCACAAAACAAACAGTAGGATGCCTTGCCAAATGATTTTTAGGTATGCACGTTTTGACAAAAGGGGTACAAAAATGGCTTAAACTCTGAAAGTTTTCCAATGGGCTAAAAACATCTAATTTTACATGTTTTTAGAAGTATGAAGCCCTATTTTTTCTTATTTAAACGAATTTAGGCTAAAATTACAACATTTTTTTAGCTCTAAGTATTCCCTACGTGTTGGTAAATTCAGCTAGTGTTGATTCCTCTACAAAACTGTACAGGTATTGGACGACAAAATCGAGGTGACCCTAGTCTAGGATTCTTACAGATTATATTTTTTTGCATCATTATCTCCAAAATACCGTGGTAGTGGTACACATGGAATGAGAACTATTAGAATCAGTGGCGTAGCCAGGATTGTTCAAAGGGGGGGGGGGGGGGGTTACAAAATTTTGAAGTTGCCGATTAGGATATACATATTTTGTATTTAAAAAAAACGTACAAAATTTGAAAGCAATTTTGAAAACAACATTTTAAGAGATTTCAAACTGCGTTGCATTTTTTACGTGCCGAGACGAGCACAAACAACAAATTTGCTGCTATTTAATTTTAACACAAAAAAATATCAATAATCGGGGAAATCATTCTTTTAAAATTAAAATATATATATTAAAATACTTCCAAAAAATCCAATAAAATTAATTGAGGTTTAACATACCACAAGTAGTCTGTTCTTTTACATTCTTTATTTCTTACAAAAAAGCAAATCTTTTAAAAGTGCACTAAGTAAATCCGTTCTGAAGAAAACACTTAGTGGTAATGAACCTTCCTACAAAGGTCAACTATGCACCCCACGACAAGTTCCCCGAGGCCATAAATTTGTCAGCAGTGGTGACATATGATACTAGCTGGAAACTCAAAAGAACGTCCTTTTTTTGTTTTTCTCAGCTTTTAGAGGGTTTCTACAGCTACACCCCCACTGTTTGGGGTGGTGAGACGATAAAAGAGAAATTACATTTCGCCGCTTAGTGGTATGCACTCAAGGTCAATTGAAGAAGGGTACGAACCACGACTGAGACGACAGTTGTGGAAAATGCGAAACAGTGTTGAATTTTGAAACGGTTAAAAGGTTTTTTTTCAGACTCAAATTTTTCCGATATCATAAGTTAGTTTTACCCCGACGAAATTCAAAATTTCCCCGACGGGGGGGCTAGCCTTGCCCGACAGGGGGGCTTGAGCCCCCCTAGCCCCTCTGCTGCCGCCGCCCCTGCACCTCTTGCATGCGAGCCCAATACTGAACTATCTGCGACAAAGTAATTACTCCGTCGCGAGGCTGGTATTGGGTATTTGTGCTGATCGCCACAGTACTTATAAGTACCAACAGTAGATATTTAAGGGTTAACTCTACGCTTCGCCATGGTCCTAGGCATGTTCGGAAACGGCGTCGTCCTCTACCTGATGGCCTCTGTCCGCAGCCTTCGCTCGCCCAACAACCTCCTAGTAATGAACCTGGCTCTCTCCGACTTCTGCATGATGGCCTTCATGATGCCCGCCATGACGCCCAACTGCTTCGCCGAGACATGGATCATGGGCCCCCTGATGTGCGAGGTGTACGGCATGTTCGGATCGCTGTTCGGATGCGGCTCGGTGTGGTCGCTGGTCATGATCACGATCGACAGGTACGCAAAGATCGATAATATGTTACTGTATAGGCCTCTCATTGTTAATTGTTAACCCTAGAAATACCAGCCTATATTTTTAGCTTTGAACTGTTAACCGGGGTAAATATTAACTCCTAGAATTTTAGCTTCCACACTACGTAAAAAGAGGAAAGTATTATAATCGTTCAGTCCGTCCGTCTGAATATTTTATCTACTTATTAACGTTGAATAAATAAAAAAAAATCAAATATTTTGTGTAAAAATTTATGTCCACAGACAATGACAAATCATGTCTGTGGGCTGTCTCACCGTCATGTCCGTGGATTGTTTTGGTTAGTAAATCCCAATTAAATCCCTATATTTTATAATAAATATTGTTTTTTTTATTAAATTGGCATTACTAGAACATACAAAACACAAAATAAAATTATTATAGATACTATAAATTTATAAATTCTGTGAAAATAAAATGTCCCACAGATTTTCGTCATGTCCGTGTACAACGTATTCTTTAGCTTGCATAACTATCTAGAAATGACAACAGTACTCTATTTCAGTCTTATTATTATTCAACCGAACCGTGCACGCAAAAACGTTGTATCAAGTCGATAGTTTGAATACCGGAGTAGATAAAAAGTAATTTGAAGTTGAAAGTTAAAAAAAGGCTTCTGACAAGATCATAGCGTAATGTCTGTGGTCACAAGATATAAGAAGGTAAACCAATGATTTGAACGTATAATTTGTTATTTGTAGAAAGAAATATATTATATAAGCTTAGCTTGCATGCTTCGTTCTTTTAAGCCTAAAACTTTTCTGTTTGTGAGCCCTTATTTACGATTTCATCATGTCCGTGAGCCATCATGTCCGTGGTTTTTGGCCCACGGACATGATGTTTGTATACACGGACATAACGTTTTAATTATATAAGAATAAATCGATTAAATATAAGTGAAATACATTATAGTAACACGGTATTTTGCCGTGAAGTAATGTAATAATGTAAAGCTGAAATTTTATTAAAGTGTAACACATCAATAAAATATTTTTATGTGAATTTTGGGGGTTAAAACTTTTCTAAATGAAACATTATTAAATTAAGACTTTCTATCAGAATAATTAATATTAATTGTATGATCTGGACCGATGCTATATTTCGAATGTAGTATGTAAGTGTAACTTAAATCCAAAGTTTCAAAAACTTTCATCAATATATTTTTTTTCGAGATTTTTCGCCTCAAATTGTACGTTTTCTCAGGAATGACCCATATGACAAATGCTTTAATCGTCAAGGTGATTATATGGAGAAATAAGCAGTATTGTACTTTACTTTTGGTAAAAAAATCTTTTTTGTATCTTGATCCATCTTTTTGTTACAGCCCATCGGAGGTTAAAAAAAAACAGCCCTCGTACAAATGCTACAGACAAGTGTGATGCGTCAAAAAAATTTGGCACATCAAAATTAGATGACATTGAAAACCTCAGAAAAAATTCGAATTCGAAGTGCTTCAATAGGCTTGTTTCAACACTTTGTCAAAGAAAACAAAACAACCAATGAAATCACAGCTCGGAGGAGCGCATGACGTTATAAAAAACCAAAATGCGCTTGTTTCATCACTTTGTCAAAGAAAACAAAACATTCAATGAAATCTCACTATGGAAAGCGCGACATCCTTAAGAAATATTCCCATTATTAAAAAAAACTACAAAATGTAATGCTCATTTAAAATGTATAAGAAGCCATTTTTATTAGAATTAAATCACCATTGCCATTCCTAACAATCGCTCGAGAAACTTTATTTCTTTTAAATAATAAATTAAAAGAAATTTATTTTTGCGATATAAATCAGTTTGAAATGACGTCATATATATTTCACATAGAAATTCTTTGATTGTATTGCATATTTATTCTTTGAAATATAAATTAATTTAGCAAACAATAAGTATTGAATTTTATCAAATAATTATTTAATTTTCCAAAGAAAATAAATAAAACTAGCCAAATGTAGCATGTAAATGTTTAATATAGAATTAATACTGTGTTAGGCGCATTTTTTCCTGTTGAACACAAATGTTGTGTGGAAGCGGGATAAATGACAGATTCTGTTTTCAAAGCTACTGTTTTGCATTTAAAATCGTTCTAATAGCAGCAAATTGACTATTGAAGTTTTTTTTTTTTTTTTTTTTTGGTTTTCATGCCGAAGGTAAAAAATTTTGAGGAGCAAATTCAATTTCATTAAAATTGAGTTTGGGGGGGGGGGCGGATAAATTTAAATAGTAGCCGATAATGTCACTGACCAGTTTAACTGTAGAAAAATGACTTTAATGGGAACTGATGTAATGTTTGATCGCGGAACAGTAAATTACATTAATAATAATAATCAATAATAATAACAGTTTAATTTTCTTTCACTATGAATGGAAGCGCTGATGTTTCCATATTCGGAAACCAAATCAGGAAACATCTTCGCTCACATTCGTAGTGGAAGAAACTAAAAATTTATTGTTTTGCAATCACACATTATATATTCGTTCTTATTAAGGTCATTTTTGCTAATATGCATGCGCGTCTTCACCTCCATCAAAATGGCGGGCGATCGCACAAGTTAAGATCCATTGTCACTGGAGAGATTCTTCCACCTATGTTTGTATCTATTTCGATGCAGGTACAACGTTATTGTGAGGGGCATGGCCGCGGCACCTCTCACCCGGGTAAGGGCCATGTTGCTGCTGTTTTTCGTGTGGGGGTGGTCCGTGGGTTGGACACTGCTGCCCTTCTATGGATGGAGCAGGTGAGATTGTGGATTTTATTTAGGAATTGATATTTAAATAAACCCAGCAGAATTAACTACGTGGTGATCGCGTTATCTTAAAAGATTGTTTTTTTGTTAACTTACCTGAATAAGAAATTAAACCCTGTGTCTAATAAAAAGTAAGAAATGAATATTTGGGAATAGATATTTGAAACTAGGAACAAAATTTAGTCTATAAATTTTTAGAAAAAAAATATGATTGCAAATATAACCAGCATCACTATTGTTCGTCACATCTCTCTAGTTCTCTACTGACAAGATACAATTGTTAAAATCAACATTAATAAACTTACTACAGTTTTAACACTGTATAAATTCAATAACAATTTTTGATTTTTGCCATTTTACTTTTATATACAGTTAAAACATTTCTGTCTGCAAACATGTGCAGAAATTTCAGGCTCAATAAAAATAATATAGTTTACCCAGTCTCAAGTTTTCAGCTATAAAAGTTTGCGATTGCATCAATGAAGTCCTAATTATTGTGTTGCCGATTTAAAAAAAAATGTGTTATATATTATCAATACCTACACTATGTAACCTATGCCACACTTCACCTATAACAGGTACGTTCCTGAAGGTTCCATGACCAGTTGCACCGTGGACATGATGCAAACCGACATCAATCCCTTCTCGTACCTATGCTGCTATGCGTGTGCCGTCTACTTCATCCCTCTATTCACCATGATCTACTGCTACACCTATATCGTTGCCCAAGTTGCCACCCACGAGAAGACGCTGCGTGAACAGGCTAAGAAAATGAACATCGCTTCGCTCAGAGCTAACCAGGACATACAGAAGACAAGTGCAGAATTCAAATTAGCCAAAGTGAGTTAACACTCATAATTTATTAATTCATGCTTAATTTATTGACCAATTTGTAAGCACCACCTTTGAAATGTGTATCTATAAGCAAATAAGAATGATCAATATATGTCATTAGAATTCAATAATCCTGTTATAGAAATCTTTAATAACCTTTTTTTTTCTCTAAATTTAACATCAATTTCTTAGTATATAAACATTTGTTTACCTGATGTCCGAATTTGGTGTACAGTTGAATTTGAGGGCTTTGTCACTGCCACAACTACGGATTCTTATATACAATTGGTGGTTCTATTAGATATTTGCAATGAAGAATTAATTACATTTTAGGGCCTATACATCACGATATTGAAATGTAATAATTGGAATAAGTTTAAAATATGATTTTGGAAACTCGTAGAAGTTTGTTGTCCTGTGCTATTTCCTCGCTCTCCCTAACCGAGGACCTCTTAATCTAAATTGATAAACCATCAATGGAATACTACTGATTTGTCTTTCGAATTTCATTAATTTCATCTGTCTTATTATTAGGAACTTTAAATTTCAATCAAAGCCCAGAATTTTATTGTATTTTTTGCAGATCGCCTTGATGACCGTCATCCTGTGGTTCATCGCCTGGACCCCTTATCTCCTTCTTGGCTTTGGTGGCGTTCTGACAGATCGAACCTACATAACTCCCATGACCACCGTGTGGGGCGCTATATTCGCCAAGGCATCAGCTTGCTACAATCCTATAGTGTACGGAATATCTCATCCGAAATACAGGCAGGCACTCCACGAAAAGTTCCCTTGTCTCGGCTCTGCTAAAGACACCGCGGCAAAGTCAGACGCGTCCACTATTGTTAGCGATCTTGACAACAAAAACTCTTCGGCTTGATCGAATTTAAGATATTTGTAACTGCTGAAAAAAATTGTTAAGGTTAGAAAGATTTTGAGGGTAGAGGTTAAAGGTAGTTAAGGTTAGAAAGATTTTGGGTTTTAATCCTGATTTAAAACTTTTGCCTTATCTACAATTGGCTGACTAGTCCACTAGCTGACATTAAAATTACCTAACTACAAATAAAACTCTTTTTATACCCTATCATGTGCTTAATCCTGAAAGTATGTAGTCTAATGCATTTATAATGCAGGCAATATTAGGGCAGGAGAGAGTTTATGGAGGAACTTTATTTATATCCTGCTTTTTTGACAGCTAAGGGCATGGCACCCTATAATCAAAAATCAAAGACTATTTGTACACAAAACCAGTAAGTCGGATAGTCAGATATGGATGTAAGTCTAGATTTGTAATTCACACTTCACAAACTTGGGAATAAACTGAAAAGCAGGATGCATTTCCAGATGACTTCTTTGTCTCTAGAACTTTAAGGTGTGTGAAGGCGTTAACTCTTTCTTCTTCAATCAACAATTAACCAAGGGGTATAACTTTTCTGAATACATGTGAAAAATCTACGTAATTTTTTAAACCAACAACTTGCTCTTTGAATAGTGCACCAATCGTCATTTTGGTTTATTAATTTCCACTCTAAGGAAAACGATTAAGAACAAGTTTGATTTATAAACCAGAAGTCATAATAATCCAAGTGGAAGAAGTGTTAACTTGTTTTCACTGCATGAATTTAAAATTTTAACTAAAAATTTAATTTTTTATAAAGCTTTATTTCAATAGCAGATAATAATGATTGACTACTCAATTTTTTGAATTCTAAAATTTAAATGAATTAAAACGCTGTATATATATATTTGAAAATATCTTTAAATTGTGTGTGCTGCTGGAAAGGTGACGGGTTTATACGCATGTGTCCCTCAAACGGTTTAAAAAAATCGACATAGGACTGAAAAAATTAACTACCATAGTTTCATCCATTGGCTTATTTGCATGTGTAACATTAATTTATTACTGTTAGTAAAACTTTATTTTACTTTAGATTTGTTAATTAGTATCCACATAGAAAGAAATTTGACAAAGCCTTATAAAATGTAATTAAGATTTTTTTGATTGCTTTAATTTTTGTGCTGATTGCATGACTTTTAAAATGAGTAGGATTTTTTCAGCCTTCTATAAAAAAACTTTTCTTTTGTACTCGTATGTAATAAAAAAGGTATGACAATTCAAATGCTATATAAGAATTTTTGGTTGCAGAGACTTTACTTAAAGATATTAATGACGAATGTAATGCGTAACGAAAAGGATTTTGTATGAACTGTACAGAGTGTTTGCTATGCCTCATAATAAAAACATCTTATACCCTTGAGTAGTGTTGCTTACTTGGGGGTTATCTTTTTTTTAGTGAAATTAACAACCTTTAAGTTAAATGAATGTTTTCTATCTTTTTTTGCTTTTAAAAAAATCTAGAACAGCGAGTAATGATTTATTACGGCACCTTCTTAGCCTCAGAAAGCGCAGAGGCGTGCAATTATCCGAATAAACACTGACCTATCCCTATTCGCGAAATTAAAATTTCGGATACTCGGAGAAAGTAGGAGTTACATGATAACCTATTTTCAAATCTCATTTGTTGCTCTCATTCAAAACAATTTCTGTTAATGAGAACACCAAATGTAACAATAAGATTCAACAACAGTAGTAAATTTTTGCAATTGTAAAGTTTGATCTCTGTAAGTTTTTTTATCTATATAATAATATTGTTATTTCTAAAAACCTAAATACTTAAATAGTATGTTATAGAGAAAGCTCACATACTTTTTACCCCACTCTTACTACATTATTTAGTACTATTTAGGAAATGAAATTTTTGTAATAAAATATTACAAAGTATTTTATCCAAATCTACTGATATGATGAGCCAGTTTCAGAAATGTAGCTTAAAATTACTTCTAGCGGCATTTTATGAAAAAGTTGTCAAACCAACTTTTCTGTGCGAAATTGATCGATCGCAAATCCTATATATTAAAATCTCTTATCATTTATAAACTGTACAATTATTAGGCAGAGAATATATCTCTCTAAGGGAAAATCAATTTGGTTAAAATTCAGTCTTGTTTTCGCTGCATGACATTAAAATTTTAATTAAAAAATTAAATTTTCTGGGGTTTTAACTTAAAATTTTATTTCTGTAGCAGATGATTATGGACTGCTCCATACTTTGAATTTTAAAATTTAGTAAAATTATAAAATGTGTAAGTTTTCAAAAATTATGTGTGATACTGGAACACCTGACTGTCAGATGACGGGATGGAAGCAAATATTTCTGATTGAAAACGGCAGCAAAAAGCTAAAAAATTTCTTCTGGGAAAAACATTAAAATAAGGCAAGTGGTTTCTGAAAACCCACATAGCTTCGGAATAGCTGTTGGTCACCCCTTTCTGGTTTACCAGTTTATTCTTCTTTGTTTTTCGGGACTGGCGACAATTGGCATAATTCTATCCAAATAGCAGCGATAAGTTGCACTATGTAGCAACCCTTCTTTTAAAATTTGTGATTTGGTGATATTAATCGGCGACTTACAATATTGGCTATTGAGAGCGTTTTCGTAAGCTTCTCTAATTCTGAATTAGCAGCCCATTCTATGTATTTATGTGTCGCTGAAATATTCATCAAATGGTACTGCTGCCATCTACCGATCAATTTATGAAACTGAACTCGACCCTACATATCCTTTGTTTAATAGCTTGTAAAATAGGATTTCAAATGTAAAAAAGAACATATCAAAAAAGATTTTCAAGTACCAAATTAATAAAGAATGGAGATTAATTTATAGAGTTGCAAGATTTTTTAGAATATTCGATCCCAACGACTCTCTGCAATTGAGAGTTCACATAAAAGTAGCGTCACTCTCTTTCTCAGACAAAATATTGTTGTAATTGTTGGTATTGTAGTAATTGGATTTTGCATTGAGGTGGGTTATAGTCACTTCAGTCATAATTTCGCAGCTTCTGTTGGTTCACTATTTCCTTAATATGACGCACAAAAAAATCCGTCAATTAATTCAATGTAAACAGTAAAATTTATAATATCAGTTGTAAATATGATATTATATAGAAAATGACCGACTCATAGTTTTAGCGGCCCTTGGCACAAGCAAATTTGGAGGCCCCAAACGTACCTCGATAAAATATCCGTGTGTATTTTTCTATATTTCAGTGTTTACCAAAAAAATAGCCGAAGTAATTTGCTTGGAAAGCATGTTTAATCCCCCAAAAATAAATATTTTTTGTGACTTGGTTAATTCTGAGTTTAAACACAATTTCATAGTCAACTTATGTTCAAGAATTTAATTATTTTGCATACTTCATAATAAAAAGTTTGGGGGCAGTTATATTGAGCGTAAATCCTCATGAAGAAAATTTGGGGGCTTCCTTAAAGTGGGGGGCCCTGGACACTTGCCCCGTTTGCCCTGCGTTAAATCAGGCCCTGCGGAATCCTGTTTCAGTAAAGCGATCAATTAGTTTATCCATTTAAAGAAAAATATTTTTTGGGTTGTAGCAAGTTATTCTGAAAGAATAGCCAACTTTAATGTTACTTTAATACACGCTTGAAGTTTTTAGAGTACGACTAGACAGGCAGACAAAAAAGTACAAGCCGATGTTATACCTTTCTAACAAAAAAAAAGAATTTTTAAAATCAGACTATTAAAACTAAAAGGAAAATGACCGTCATCGAGAGGATGGACAGAGAAGCGTACAGATAGATTGACAAAAAGTACAAGATAGGCCTCTAATGCCATCCCTTTCTAACAAAAGACGAATGAGAATTAAAGAAATCTCCACGATGTCAATACCTACTTTCCATTTTTTTGAAAATATTTTTTCGAATTAAAAAAAGGAAAGTAGGCTAAAAAAAATGTATGACAAAATTATTTGAGTAATAATTTATGTAGTTTTGTTCAGTACAACCTATTCGTGATTCTTACCGTTTAGAAAGCTTCGTTACTGGAAAATTTATTAAATCTAAAATATAAAATTGTAATTGACCAGTGTTGGCGTGAATATTTTTTACACCATCATATATAAGCCTATAACAGGAATGGTGATGGACTAAATGAACAATACGACAAGACGTGAGTTGGTCTGTAGTCATTAAACGAAATATATTTTCAAAAATGATCTGTTGTAGTTAATTAAGAAAAATATGCATACTTTTTTTACCCAATAATCCCCTCTTCCAATAAATTTAATGTAGTTTTGTTTAGAAAATTATTTGTTCAACTTTTGGAAGACCTTTACCGATATATACAAATATCCTTTTACAATATTTAAAAAATATATTTGTGTTGAATGCCGCAATAATTTTCTAATCATTATATGAATAAATATCTTAAAATACTTACATAACATCTTTATTTCCAACATGCAATACAAATTGACAATTTTCCAGTTATATATCATCTATTTGTTTTCAGTTCAAGATGAATAAACAACCAATTTTGTGACAAATACAACAAAAACACGTTATGTAAAGAACAAATGGTAAAATGTACTTGCATACATTTTTAGATGTTAATAGTGTAACACAAGTTCGTTGTTTAGTATAGACATTCCTGTGATGACTTTTATTCATATTTACATCAAATTGACATGAGGCGGAGTCTGGCTTAAGACATGGAAAATTCAATGGCAAGGTGAATTATGTACGTGCTAATAGTTAACAAGTAACAGAAAATGACTTTAGTCTGTTCAGCTAAAACAGATAATAAGATTTTTGTAAGTCTGGAATTTTAGGATACAAAACTTGCAATGATACAAATAATCACTAAGTAATTAAACAATATTTTCATTCTTTAAAGTTCAAGCTATATAATAAGGGACATTTTAAGGTCCGTTATTAGGCAATGAGTAGTGAGTGTTTCAGTGCTTCTTATTATTTTACCACCAGTAGGATAAAGTTTATTTAGTTGAACAAAATCCATATTTAATTTAAACACAATAATTTTATACTCTTGCAAGAATGTGGGAACTACCAGGCTTATTATCATTAACACTTATAGCTGAACAGACTAGAAAAATTATTTCACACATAATCTCTACGAGCTCCTCTTCTCGGCTACATGGATTGCCCTTAGTCCCTCCCCTTCACTCCTCTGAACGTATTGGATCTCGGCGTCTTTGAACAATTTGCTGAACTCTTCTGGCGACATTTTCAAGTATCCTTCGGGCGGCGTGTGGCCAGAAGGTGCATAGTAAGCATGGAAAAACTGCTTCTTCTCAATAGAGTCATCCAACTTATTTTCCCGGGAGTCGACTGAGACACTTTGAACGTCTCTGCTGTCAAGACTTCGCGTCCCAACAAACACAGATTCTTCTGCTGGAACGCGATGGCTGCCAGCGGCCACCGAGTCTGCGTTTGGACCGTCATCCATGATATGGAATTCTATTGGCTCTTCCACGATGGTTTCTGACGCGAATTTAGAACTTCTGTATTTTCCAGAGGAAGGCTTGCTTGTCGAACCCCCATTGATGTACAGCACGTGCTCCTGGTCAGTATTACTTGAATACTGATGAGGTATGCTGGATGGTATGTGTACAACCTCAACTTCCTTGTTAACAATTGTAGGAATGTCTTGGTGAACTTTGGAAAGCGTGTCTTGATTGCGGTAAAAATTTCCAACTCCAACGTTCTTGTAATCATAGTTTTTATTTGCTTTCAAAGTTTGGTGATTTTCAGGAGTTCTTGCAGACGGATTTTGCTCAGACTGAATGATAGATTGTATGGAGTTAGGATATTGATTATTATTGTAACTACTTGGACTTGCAAATGGAGTTGTATGATGGGATTTTACGCCACTGTAAAATTTAAATTTTGGGTTACTTTTTACTTGGTTTATCATGTCAAATGATCCAGAAGGATACAAATCTTTGCTGGTTGTGTGATAGGGAGTTTTGTGCAGTGAAGAATGCGTGCTACCACTGAATAAACTCGCTTTAGAGGCGTCCTTGGTATTGCGGATGACATCGCTTTCCGAATGTGGGAAAGACGTTCCTGTAAAGGTGTTCGTTATACCATGACTACCATAAGGTTTGGAATTATAAAGAGGTCCATGGCTGAAACTAGACGCAGGATTATATTTTGATTCATGTGGAGACTTATATAAACCAGCATCATAGTTTCGAAGTAACTGTGCTGCCCCATGATTTGATTGATAATTTAGAGTATTCACATTTGCAAAAGAATTAATTGCACCAAGATTTACATGACCTACTGGTTTGATTGAGTTTGGATGCACTTTCCCCATAGATGTACCTTGAAGATAAGCTTCCTTCCCTCCATGGTCCAGCACTTTGAGATCTTGTAGTGTCAAATCTCTTACTGGTGGAATGTAATTTACATGCTTGTGTGGATTTTCAAAGATATCCAGAGGCTTCCTCGGGATTTCATTATACACTGGTTTCGTAGTATGTGCTTTCGGATACCTGGGGGACTGGCCATACGAGGGCTTCTGTGGATGATACGAAAATTGACTTTTCGTGTGGATATGTGAGATTCCACGCCCTCCGTTGTAACGAGGACTACTTTTGCCGTATCTGTAACTGCGGTAATCGTCGGTGTCTTGGTCTTGTGGTATGGAGTCGTGGTAGTGACCAGAAGCTTGATGGCCGTAGGATACTTGGTCTGTGTAATGATATTTGCTGACTTTTCCGAAATAGAATGGGTGACCGGGAAGAATGGGTGTCCATCCACCGTAGATGATTCTGGGTGGCGTGAAGCTGGACACGCAGCAAAGCAAGCTGAGTAGTAAGGTGTGAGTAAGCATCTTGATGGAAACCTGAAAAAATATGTATAGTTTACAAAACATAATGGCTTATATTCATTACCTTTAATCGTAAGAAAAGCTCTCAAACTTTACTTTTGAAACAGAAAATTTTAAAATTTGCCAATATTTTTAATTTTTTTTATATATATGAACTTCAAACAACTGAACCCATACCCATATGAAATTGAAACTAAACAAGAAGTTCTAAAAAAAATAGCCTACTTTTCTGTTATTTAAATGCACTCATTGAAATTCTTATCGAAAAACAAGCATTTTTTTTAACGGTAATGTTACAAATACAGTTGTAACAACAAATAATGAACAATCAAAGAACCACATTGTGCTACAAATTATGAAGACATTCCAAACTGATTTATGTAACAAAAATAATTTTTCGTTCAATGGGAATATTTCTAATGATGTCACGATCTCCATACTGCGATTTCATTGGTTGTTTTGTTTTCTTTGACAAAGTGTTGAAACAAGCTCATTGGTTTTTTATAACGTCACGCGCTCCGAAATGCGATTTCATTGGTTATTTTGTTTTCTTTGACAAAGTGTTGAAACAAGCCCATTATTCATTTTAATTAAATAAAGTTTTCCATGATATGGTTGATGTGGCAATGACAATTCAAATGAATACAAATTAAATTTCAATACCTTTCGAATGGGATAACCTTTGGCATGTAGGTACTGGCACTACCTACTTTTAATTCGAAAGAAATTTTTTAAAAAATGAAAGTGGGATAAAAAAAAATCTATATAAAACTGAGATTAATCATTTCAAGAACAAAGGATATTTTGACACTTTTGTTCAATTATTTAATTCTTAAACTTGAATATTCTGAAAATAATTTCCTTTACATTCACAAAGAATCCAAACTTTATTTAGATAACAGGGAAACTTGAAGTACAGATAAAAAGTTGTTTTTTTTTCGTGGAATTTTTTTTCTTCTTTTTATTCAATAGCTTTCCATTACTTTTCCGTCTTTAAATGAATTTTTTTTTAACCTCCTTATTTTTTTAAAAATTTTCTTCTTTATGTAGAGCAAAACTCGATACCTTATTACTTTACAACTTTCCAAATTCCAAATATTCCACAAAATTATTTTTGTTGTATGTAGGTTTTTTTTTATCAAAGTAATTTTAATAAATCAGTATTAGTAAATTTAATACAGTAATTTTAGTAATACAAAATCGTTAATTAATCAGTAACGTGCATAACAAAATTGAAAGTAGGTTGAAATTCTCTTCTTGAATTGAACGTTCATGTGGAGTTGAATGCAGAACTAAGATGATGCTAATTTAGTTTCGAGCATGGATGCTTTTGAAATTGGAGGGAATGATTTGGAAGTGTGAAAGAAAACAAATCACTGTTATTCTTCACTTGTTCCTTACATTATACTTAATTGAAGAAATATCATAACAGGCAAAAAAAAAGTCGTCGTATCTTAATTAGTTTTATTTTAAATTTCCTTTACGTAACTTGAAGCATCTAAATTTCATTAATTACCATTAATATTTTTAACCTACTTTACCGTTTTTTAATTCGAAAGAATTTTAAAAAACGGGGATAATGGAATTGAAAATACGAATGCTGGAGATTTCCGCCTGTTTGTACACTACTTCTATAAATTCGATTTATTTCGTCAAACTTGTTATGTATGTATTTTTTATTAAGCATGACATCAGGGATCTATCTTTTATACTTTTTGTCCATCTATCTGTACGTCCGGATGGACATCTACCTACCTGAAGGTCGATGGTCTGCTAATTTAAATAGCATTAAATATAATTTTTATTTATTTATCGCTGTTGCTACATCAATAACCGCAGAAGAAATTATCTGTATTCAAAATGAATATTTGAAGGAAAAATTGTTTTTGTCACATAAATCAGTTCGGACTGATGTCATAGTGTATTACACATTATGATCTTTGATTCTTCATTATTTCTTTATTAAGAAAGTGGTCACAGAATTACATTTTTAGCTTACATTCCTTTTTTTTTAATTCGTAAGAATTTTTCAAAAAATTGAGGTATTCACATCGCATATTGGTGATCTCCGTTTGTCCGTACACATTCCAAATTCTGTTCTAAGCTTCCGATTTTAAAATGTCCTTTAAAAAGGTATGATATTAGAGACTAATCTTTTCTAATATAAATTAGAATTTTCAAGCTTTCCACAAAAATACCAATATCGAATCAGCTCATTTATTAATTTTAGTAACGAAGACGTTAGCAATAATTTAGTTTTTTTTCCAAAGTAAAATTTGATTTTTTATTAACAAAGGTTAAAATTTATCGCATTAGTAAAAGATTAATAAATGAAAACTCTCTTAAAACCCATATGTCCACAGAGAAAAACTTAACGATTATACTAGTTTTAAACAAATAACAGGAATTGAGAACAAATGCTTCTAAATTTTGCCACATTTTTCTCGTCTTTAACTATGTGTGTGGCGAGGTGTAAAAGTGGCCCATCATTACGCGCGTTCTAATGGTTAAAGATATAGATTCAAAACCTTAGTAGGGTAATGCTTACAAAGTCATGAAAAGAAATGGTTTCTTTTTATAGGGAGTGTAACCTGATGGGAGTAGAAAATTGAGAACCTTTGTTATTTAGCCATTCATCAGTGTTCAATACGTTTTCTTACTTTGAAACATTTATAGATGGTTCAAATTTTCTTGGTATTTTTTTTGTTATCGTGAAATTCGTTATTTAGTTTAAAATTACAGTAGATTAGTTTTGATGAAAGGGGTTTTTAAATTGATTTTTGCTAAATTGTATGAATGTACTATCAAGCTGGAATTAATTTACTTTGAGATAAGTGACCGATAAAATTAATGCATATGCCTTCAGAGTGTAAGCATTGATGGAAACTTTTAACAATACCTTTAACTCCTTAAAACTTCTGACGTTTTTCTACAATTTCACTAGCGTAAAGCTTCAAAATCGTGAGAATCACTTGTTAAAGAATAAAATAGACTCAGAGCTGCTTTATGACAGACTTTAGAACAGTAGGCCGGTCTAACTTGCACTGCAAAAACTGTTTTTACGGTTAAAAACTGTCAACTGTGACGCCATTTTAAAACTTTTTTTACAGTTTGAAACAGTACTTTTACAGCAATAATTTTAACAGGGAAAAACAGTTAAATTAACAGTTTTCCTCCGTTAATATAACAGTTTGATCCTGTTAAAATTCCAGATATCCCCTGTGAATTTAGCACTTTTTCCCTGTGAATTCCAACTTTAACAGATGTCTGTCCCAGAGTACTCGGAGACCCCCGTGATTTTCGAGGGATTTTTACGAGTACAAATACGTCCGTAGTATGGCTGTGATACGAACCGGGAACCATTTCGGCAAGAAACCGGCCGATTATCGTCCTCGGCCGCGGAAGGCCCATCCACACAGTTTACATCTAAAATTTGGGTTCTACATAGCGACGTCAATTCGACGAGCCCTGTTATCGAAGATAAAAACAGTTAAATACTGATTGTAAAAAATATGGTATTTAACTGTAAAAATAACAGTTTTTTTTACAGTGTGGCCGGTTTTCCAAGAGTTGGAGGTACATGATTTTGTAATGAGTGCTGTAGTTTTTCATGTTAGAGGTGTAATTTAGACTGAAAAATAAATGGATGCAATGTTTAAAAAAATATAATCAAAAGGGGAATTGTTTGCAATTTTATGTCAAATGAAAAATGTCTCATTAAGTAATAATAAAAAATTTGTAAACATTTTTTTTAAAATAAGGAAATTAAAAACTATATAAATTCAATTAATTTATTTTTAAAAAATCAAGCAAACAAAAATGATAACATTTTTAGTATAAAAATGGTCGATGTCCAATATAATAACAAAGGACATTGACACCTTTTCTACTAAAATACTCGCATAGCTACCAATCAATCTGCAAACTGACAAAACAAGATGACATAGATAAACAGACATTTTGAAGTAATTAATTTCTATTTTAAAAAAAGAAAAAGAAAGTATCCTGGTAATTAAGCCTTTATTTAATCTCCTACATTCAAAAGCGACAGCTGCTCGTTGATACTAAGCAAAGCGCATTCAACCAGGCATGACAGAAAAAAGAAACAGAAAGCTTAAATGTCTCAACATGGATTACACGGGTTTATGCTCCAGGAAAAAAAGGGGAAATGATGTATCCTCGGGGAGTTTTGTAAATTTGAAACATCGGTAGAAACTGACATTTGTGTCGGTTGGTTGGTGCAAGAGATTTCACCATTGTGTCGTTATTAATGTAGTTAATGTTGGGATTAATTAATTAGTATGATAAGTAAAATACAATTATGATAAAGTTGTTAATTTTTCTTAAAAACTTATTATTATTTTTATACTGAAATTGTTTGATGCCAAGTTTCTAATCTTAAAAATGGCCAACCTAGCTGGGTTTTTTTCCTTATTTAAATAATCATTTTTTTAAATAAAATATTTGCATCTCCCTTTTACACTTCCGTTCTAGCCATCAGAATTTCAAAATTCATTTTGTAATGGTTTAGGGACCTCTATTTTATACTTTTCATCCGTCTGTTCATATTATTTAGGGAATACGCATAAGACATATGGTGGTACAAATACAATGATACCCACATAATTCTATTATTAAGCGGGTATCAATATTTTTGGATCATCTGAACTTCGGATTCCGTGAAACAAAACCATCAAGTTCTAAAAGAATTTTTGTGAGTATTAAAGAAATAGGAAATTAAGCTACTATAGTTCTTTCGGAACTTATAATTATTATTTAAAATTATATATTTTAAGCCTTGTTTGGCAAGGCTTAGTTTCACTAAAAAATTATTTGCAATATAATTTAATTCTGGGTATATGCAAAAATTGTTTTTAGATGGCTGTCTTTTGCCTAGATAAATATGTGGTTGAACTAGTTTTACGATATACGCTAACTATACAAATATAAACTTAAATGCAGCCTATTCGGTATGGTGGTTATTATCTTTACTCGCAAAAGAGTAAGCCTATGTTTAAAAGAACACTTTTTTGTTGTTGTTCTTAAAAAGAGAAGTAAAGTATTCATGTTGTTCACATAAAAAAAAACAATCCCATCCGCTACCTTTTTTTAAAGAGACAAACGAAAATTATATTTAGAACAGATTCTTAGAGACAATGCAAAATAGAAATATAAATTGAGCACAATTTATTAGGAATGAAAAGATGCAATGAATGCAAAATGATACATTCCTAACCGGTAACCGACACCTTCTGCTTATCAGGTTCGTTCGAATAACCTAAAATGTCCACAAAACCTCGTTTACCACACGCTTATATAAACGAAGTTATAAATACATATTCAAAGCAACTCATTGGCAGAATAAAAATCACCTACAACACTCTGCGTCTAACGAATACCACCTTTTGTTCTATGATCATCAATTGACACGAACCTCTTTCGATATAAACAAAACATGCCAACAAGCGCCACTTTTCAGGCGTTGCCCCCAAATGGTTCCCCAATTATTTTCGTCCATCGATCCAACCTGTTTAGAGGTATCAAAAATCATCCCGAGCGGTGTTGTCTCTTCTTGTTTGGACAGCTGCATCTTGAGATAATCTTGATAAGACACGGTCAATTATAAAACGAAGCACTCACCAAGAGTCCAAAAAACAGGGTCATCGTATTCGCTAAGTTTGTGGAAAAGTGAGGTAACTGGCTGATAGGGATTTTTAGAGTAAAAGTTGTACTAAAAAGAACTATACCCTATTCGATACTAAAACATAAGACACATCGAGAATTTTCAATTTATGTCATTCTTAAAAAAAATACAGGGCTCTACCACCGAAGAGGCCTGAGAAGCCGTGGCCTTGCCCTACCGATTTCTTTCAAAGGTCTCTAAAATTTCATATGACAATATATTTTTTAAGCATCAGGATGAAGATCCCTCCCTTAGAAGAAGATTGGATCTGTTGCTTTAATTTGTAAAATTTGAGCCCGTAATATAGGTATGGCCAAATATGCCTCCTTCGCCGCAGGTCATGAAACGTAACGAAAAATGAAAATTAGTTATAGTTAGTCAGTGGCTTTGCTAGAGGACACACAACGTAAACGCTTGGTTTATCTTGTAATGAAGTCTTCGTGTCAAGCTCTTAATCAATAATATTATTATATATTTTTAAAAAGCTACAGTTTATAGAAAGTTTGATTAGATTAATAGATTAATGGGGCTACAATACTCAGAAGTCAGAACCTTTACTTTTCCACTGCTAAAATACGAAGAGAAATTTCAAATATCACGGTACTCTGGAAAATTAGCCTTTTTTTCCGATAAGTCACTTTTCCACGTAAAGTGTTTTATATGGAATGTTCGACAGTGAAATTGAAAATGAGTGGGTCATTTCTTTGTAATTTGCTCATACTTTATGGTTTTCTGCAGAGTAAAAGAGGTGTTCATTATACATGAATAGTTTCTGCTCTTCTCAACAAATTGTGAATGCTGGTGTAATTTTTGTCTGGCGGGTCTTTATTTTGCGCCCATTGTCGGGGTACAAAAGTCTGAGGATATGAGAGTAATGACGTTTTGACCTATAGTACCGGACCTCATAAGCATGAATATATGTATGCCGGTTTGAGCAGTACAGAGTCCTGTAGACATTTGACTTTGGCGGAGCCCACAAGCTTGCTTGATTTTAAATAGTGTGGTCATTATTATAATTATTACTTAAAAAAATATTTTCTTGAAAGTTCCTGTTTGAGCGTTTTATCGTCGTAACTAGGTCTCCCAGGTGCCACTTTATCCTTTTGCTACAAAGGAAAGAAGACTTTCAAGTTGAAAACTAAAATTCAGTAATTTCCGGCCTTTGCGATTTTTTTTTATCTGAAAATGATTACCGAAACAATAGATTCGGTAAATATTGAAAAAAAGGGAAGAGCGCTATTACTTTAATATTTTTATGCCTTGCGCAAAATATTTATATTTCTACTTCTATTTGGTTATATTCAACCAACAATGGCGTTTTATCCTATCACTTTTAAATTTAAACTATCACTTATAAGTAAAATGGTTATGCATGTTTAGGTAAAATAAACTTAAACGTTAATGGGGGGACCACTTGGAAGCTACATGGCTCTAAAGTATAGTACATCGCAATTACTTAAAAAGTTCAATAATCAGAAAAAATTAAACAAATAATAAATATTTGGTTTACAGGAGTCATTGGCTTTTAAGTCTTAAGCTCTAAAGTGTGAGCGTCCCTCCTAGACACATCCCTAAAAATTTATATCTTCATAAATTCGGCCCCACTACTACATTTGATATCATTACACTTCTAGCATCGAAAATACTGCACAAACTTTGTTGCAACCATCTTTCGACAAAATATTTAGTGCAATTTTACAGATTCCAAATATTTTATCAAATTAACATTTTAGCATTTTTTAAAGAAATTGGTTGAAACAATTTAGTCAGACGATGAAGTGTGCTTTTGATATGTTTATATTCATATTCGAACTTGATAACTGTTGCTGTTAGTGAACAATATTTCAAACTTACAAAATATCCTGATTTTGACTATCAAAGTTTAGTATAACAGAGTTAAAAAATTCTTCATTCCTAACGTCTTTCAAATAACCTTTATCTTCTGAATCATTGAATCAACCAAGATAAATTAAACGGAATGGATAGTCCGGATACTCAGCTTCAAGTTTTTGAATTTTAACTGTTCGGTTCCCTGTAGAGAAAATGAGAAACCCTAGCGTTTTAGATTTCAAAGTGTTAAGTGAAAAAAGTGATGTTTTTTTTTTATAAAAAACGATAATATAAGTTTTAATTATATTATTTTTTTTTATAAAAAACATCGCTTTTTTAAACTTCAATCAATCAGTTTAACACAAGTTATTATTGATCATAAAAAAAAACAAGTATAAACGAGCATGTTATTAATTCCCCAACATCGTTAAAGCTTGCTCAGTTGTTAAAACTGCCTTTGGGCCGATGATCTAGATTGGTTTGATTGAAATCGAGATTCGCAATTTTGGAGAATATTTTTCTTCTTTAATATGTGAAGGTGCGGCTATTTTTGAAGTTTTTGTTTTTAAAAAGTTTTCTCGTTAAAAACAATTTATGTTTTCTGAAGATAAAGTAGATCATCGGTCTTTAAAACCTAATATCCGCTCTAATTTTAGTTTTAAATGTCAAGCTCATGGGGTAAAAAAAATTGAAGGGAAAGTTTTGCTCTAATTTTTAATTGCTTTATTTTTGTCACCAAATAAGTTATTTTAAGCAGGTAATTTTCAGGTTTTGAGATCATGTGTCGATAACACTCATATTTATGGCTTCTAAAAATTGAAAACTAGCAACCTATATACTTTAAACTTTACCTGTTGTTGGTTTTATATTGACATGTAATAAAATAAATGTATGTTGTTTTTACCCGGGAGCATGATAAAAAACTTGGTAACACATTTAAACTATATTTTTATCTAGTAAATATCAAGGAAAACAAATTTAAAATATAAGTTGATAGAGTTTTGAAAATTTGGACAACTGGAAAAATGTGACTTTTTTCACACAAAAAATTGAATTGGGATTTAAATATTGTTTTTGCACTGATAGTATTCCAAACTCTGCGCTATCAAAAGTAAAGGGACAAATGTAATTAATTATAAGTTTTGTTTCACTTTTCTCTTAATATAGTTTACAATTTTTTTAAAGTTAAAAACGTAACACCTTTTGAGCGGCCTGGCAAATGCACAAAAATGTATGATATGAATTTTAAAAAAATCGTTATTTTTACAGTTTTTAAATTAATGTTTATTTCTAGAGAGACTGGTGCACGAAATACGGAAAAGTATGAGTTTGACGAACCGAATTAGAACAGAATTTTAAAATACAGTTCGATATCTAAAATGTTAAATATAAATAATTTGAAACACACAATATCGTATGATAGTCTTCCCGATGTTATTTACACGTTGCATTACCTAATAAGCATCGTAGGCGATCTTACAAAATCGTAAATAAGAAAGGTGAATTGAGAGTCAAAAACAAATTATGCACAAGTATCACAAGTATATACAAGCTTAAAGCTTTCTTCCAAATTAAGATATCGAATTTCAATTCTTTTTTAAGTTGCGTGTTTAAACAGGCAAATTAGAAAAGAAAAAATATTCATCGTTTTGAACAATTTCTTTTTATCTTACCTTTTATTTCAGCTTTTAAAGTAAACAACAAAGCAGGGATTGAAAAGTTACTTTTAAGAATTAACTATGTTACATTTCCTCATTATAAACAAGTAGGTTTGTAAAAGAATCTGTCACTCAGCCCGCTTCCACACAACATTTGTGTTCAACAGGAAAAAAGTCGCCAAACACAATATTAGTTCTATTATTAACATTTACACGCTAAATTTGGTTAGTGTCATTTATTTTATTTCGAAAATTCAATAATTATTTCTTCAATCATTATTTAATAATTATTAACATTTGCAAAAATAAATTTATATTTCAAAGAATAAATATGTAATATTCCTCTCTTTTAAATAGAACCAAAACATTTCATAGCAACATACAAACAAAAAATCTCTTAGTGAAATATATTTGACGTCATTTCAAGCTGATTGATGTGGCAAAAATAAATTTCTTTTAATTTATTATTTAAATGAATTAAAGTTTCTCGAGTGATTGTGGCGAATGGCAATGGTGATTTAGTTCTAATAAAAATGGCTTTTTATGCTTTTTTAATGAGCATTGAATTTTGTAGTTTTTTAAATAATTAAAGTACTTCGAATTCGAATTTTTTTCTGAGATTTTCAATGTCTTCTAATTTCGATGCGCTGAATTTTTTTGACGTATCACACTTGTCTGTAGTAGTTGTAGTTTGGGCTATGAAAGTGTGTGACAGACGGACAGACAGACAGACTAAACGATTATAATACCTTCCACTTTTTTACGTTATAAACGTAGTGTGGAAGCTAAAAGTAACTAGTTACAGTTACTTAGTACGAAAAGTAACTAATTACAGTACTTTTAGAAATTTCTAGTTATAAGAGAAGTGTAATTTATTCATCTTATCGTTTATCAAAGGGAGCAAATGAAAAATCTAACGGCATTAAATTAAAAAAAGTAACTGTTACAAGTATCGGTTTTATCAGCAACACGTTACTCCAATCCATGCAACGATTTTTTTTTAATTACCTACAAAAAAGACAAACTACGCATATTCCTATGCACTTTCGGTAAAACTATAGTTTAGTACCAGAAACATAAGATTTTGTCTATTGTTTATGTGCATGAGCAAAAAAGTAAATATCAATGAGCCTAAACATGAATGATTCTTGTTCTAAGTAGGAAACCAGAGATACTAGTTTCAATTTTCAGTTTGGGCTTTTTTAACTTTATTTATGGGTGCGTAAATGTTAGTCCATTCATACTTCATTCAGTATTACACAATATACATTTATTATTTTTATTTGAAGAATTAACTATGTTAAGCTGTGAAAGAAAGTAATGTATTCTAAACTTAAAATTTTGGGTCAAGTATCCCAATGTATAAGGATACTTGACCCACCCATTATAGGAACACTTGACCTAAGTTATATATTTCGGAGTATATGATAAGAAAAATTAAGAAAGTATCAACTTAAAACAGCAAAAAATGTATTACGTCATAGTTTAAAGCACAAAACAAAAATTTTAGAGCACGAAAATGCATTTTGTCAAATATAAAAAAAACGTATGCAATTCCTAGTTAATTTTATCATGTAATCAACTAACTCAAAGGAAAGAAGTGATGCCACTTTCGACTGGCAAAACTTATTTTAATTATGAGAAAATGGCCTATGGTGCCTTGGATCACGTATCCATAGTTTCCCCTACTGAAACGATTGAAATCGAACTTTGCACCGAATCTTCTGATTTATTTCCAGATAAAAAAGAATATTTTTTATAATTCATGTCCCATTCTTTCTTTTCTTAAAGTTATTGTAGACTATTTCTATAAGTTCTCAGATTTGTACTATACTTTTGGCTTACTGGATATAATGCAAAAGACTGTCATATCTCACTATACACGGGTTATCATAGTTCTTATGTACTTTACTAATTTATGTTCTTGACAAATTGGACTTTTTGAATTAAAATCACTGAAAAACACAAATTTAGATTTCTATTAATTGTTATAATAGTTAAAGCCATTTATATGCTATTTTTAGGGTAGGAGGCTATAATGATTTGTCTGCGCATAGTCTCTTGTTCTGCCTCGTGCTTTTCAGCCTACGCAATGTAATTGAAACTCATTACTCCAGGGGATTCTCCTTAAAATTTGTATTTTTACCTTTTCTGACTTTCCCGTGTACATTGCGACGCTAAGATAAAATGGATATAAACAATGCAAAACTCCAGTATGCATAACCATTAATGATAAAAGAAAGAGTATGTCATCATTTGAAGGGTCCATTTGGAAAAATACTCACATTCTTCTAAGTATGAGAAATCCGGCCCGTTCTTTAGCGACTTCGTCCAATTGAACTTACGATTATCAAAAGCCGCCAATGAACGGGCCTGACCCTAAATCTTAGTTATTCTTTGGAGAATGTGGGTTTTGCAACTAGACCCTTCATTTGTATGCACCCCAAATCATTAGGAACAGATTAACTACCATTACATATATTATTAATTACCTACTACGTGATTCAACAAGAATAATTTAATCCGATTTACTCGTAAAAATGACTATCTCTTAACCAAATACATATTTAAATCAAACCGCCACGAGCTATCCGACTAGAAAGTTCACTAAAACTCAATAAACGCTTTTCAAGTGTCATTGTCACTTTCCTATAGCGTCGACTTGATTTAATTGATCCCTGCGGCGACTTGGATCGAAACATTTTTCTTAATCGATATCTGATTAATTCTTATTGATTACATAAGTGGGTAAAGAGCGTGGCTCTTTCGAAAATTTCTATTTGCTTTTCTAACTATTAAAAGTGCATTTTCACCACAATAAAATAATTTAATATTTTCTTTTTGGAAGAAGAAGAATGACTTGTGCGGTTTATTTAATTTGAAATTTATTTTGTTGAAGAGTGTTCGATTTTTTTTAAACTTTAAGTATAGATAAGTTTTAGGGGGTTGTGTCATAATTAAGTGCACTACAAAAAAACGTCACTTTTACGGAAAAATCTCGTTTTGTCGCTCTCGTAGTGTAACGGTCATAGCTCTGGACTACAGAGTTGTTAGTCTGGGTTCGATTCCCGAGTAAGACTTGGTTTGGTTGTAAATTGTACCTATATCTGCTCTTGTTTATGTGATTGGATGAAAACCTGTTAGACTGTGTATGATAAATTATTAATTTCAAGTTTAAAACCGCTTCATTTACTTTACGGACGTGAACCGTTTTCTTAAACTCGTTTACTTTACAACATTCTTCGAAACTTGTTTTCAATTACGTCACTTCAATTATTATTTAACATTAATAATATAGCTTCTTTTGGCTCCAATCCGTCGAGTGATTTGGTGACCAAGTAGGTAAGATGCTTCACTTAAAACTTTCAGGTTGCAGGTTCAAGTTGCGCCTAACGCAAAACCTTTTCTCAAATTTGAAAAGTACGAACACAATGCGGGACAAAACTGCATTTAAACTAAAATTTATTAAATTTAATAAGCAAAGTTTCTATATTTTTTGTATTTGTTATTGGGTAATAGTCGCGGTTCTGTGATAGTTTTAAAAGAATATAATATTTTTTTAAGTTAAAGTTGACAACTAGTTAAATAAAATTTTATCAAACAAATTTTTAAATTCCACCAAACAGTTTAAAATCAAATATGAGTTTTTTTAAAGAATTTGTTTGAACAAATAATTATAATGGTTAGGTGTGAAGCATTTTTCTCATCATTATCAGTTCAGTTTTTTTAATTATTACAAAATAAAAATATAAATCTCCCAAAATAAATTACATATAACTAATACAAACTATTACAATAAATAAGCCATACCTGGGGTATCATAAGCCGCTCGCACAATCCCTTGTTACAGTATTCCTTTGAACACACTTCAATGTGTCATGGATAACGAAACTAGAATACGAGTGTTGAAGCCACTTTTTTCTAAAGTAGCGGGCGGTAGAATGACAAAAGATTGCCACTCCCGTTGCGATCGGCTTTATAGACCACGCCGCTTTCTCTCCCCCTTTCGCGATATTGAGGACATGACAAGGTTAGTGAACAAGAACGGAGATTCCTCATTACCCTCAGGAGAAAAAGCTATTGCATGAGGGGAATGATGAGGAATAAACGAAGCAGTAATTTTCTATACCGATGTGTTCGAGTGTTAGAGAAGCATGGAAAAAATACCCAGACACAAACGAAATAAAAATTTAAGACTAAAGGGCGAATGATCCAATAGTGGGATTTTCGGGACCTGTAAGTACATTAAAACTCACATTACTCACATTAAAAAACAGTTGGTAAAAATATTTAATACAGCCGGAGAAATGTGGATTAGAAAATATTTTTTCTCTCCATTGGACTAACACTCTGCATTGGCACTTTGGTTTGGAGACCCGCGGTCCAGCGGGCGCATTCCCCCTTGAGATTATAAGAAATTACTCAAAAAACTGTTAGAAACTGAAAAATTACTAATTCGGTGCAGTTGGAAAACAAGCAATACTTCAAAAGTCACGACAACTATAGTAGTTTTCGACCGTTGGTGACCGCTTCCTTACACCGCCGTAGAGGATACATGGTTAAGCTAAGAACCCTTTAGAAATAAAGCATCTGAATGAAAACCTTGGTGAACGTGGGTTACCTTATCACCATCGTTGTCACGACTCTGAACCAATATTTAGTTACTCTAGTTCGAATGGAAGTGGCTTGATTGGCTTGGTCAAATTTGCGTCGCACTAGAGATTGTTTTTTATCTTTAAAAGATTGCTTTTGTGTTATTCATTTAGCTTTCTTTCAAGTTTCTTTGGAGTGGCAAAATCGGGCACTACCCGGTTTTGAAACACACTTACAGCTTTCATTGAACGTGGTATCATTTGACTATACAAAACGCTGCATGAAATTCCTTAGAATGATAATAAAGGAAATTAAGTGTTTGACAAATATAGTTATATGTATTTTATTCTTGAAGAAAGATGAACGCACCGACATAGCATAACCAGCACCGCATGTAACCCATGTCGTAAAAAGAAATGTCATTTTACATTTGTATTTAGTTACTCGGTTGTGCCTAACACCCTACACGGTGTTAATTATAATGGTTTTTTTCCCCGTTTTGCACAATCCATTTAGGGTGACCGGTTAGTTCCTGGTAATTTGAATTATCGTCGCACTAGAGCTACACGAGGGCTATTGGCGAAGGGCGCCATAATTTACAACCAGTCAAGCGAAGAGCCGACACCTGATACAAGTAGGCACCAAACGCAACTTTTAAAGGTGACATCTTACGCAGCGTCGTGCTTCTGGAGCATAATTAAACTGCACCCCATCTAAACAGTTTATTCGTCGGACATTTTTTGGCTGGACAGGCCGTTCATAAATCGGAAATAATTTTGGCGATGCCCGGACCCAAACTTATTGGAACCTTCCGGATGCAAGGCGAACGCCTTAACCAACTGGGCTCCCAAGCACCACTAACACAAAGTACTACAGTTTTGCTAATTGTAAGGCAACAGAGAGGACAAAATACTTTTTATCATTGAGTCATCTATTGAAGTTTATTTCAGCCATTTTAGATGCGAAATTCGAACTCACAAATTGTCATTGTTATTCAATTTTTAAAAAAATAGTAAAAACATAAACAGAAAGCCACTGCTCTTAAAAAAAATAACCAAAACATATGGCCAAACAACAGAACGCGCGAGTAAATGATTTTTAATGAAAACGTTCGACACTAAAGAAAGGAATAGTTCGTGCTATTCAAGTCTAATTTTCATCTACCAATTAGCAGTTCTTTTAAGATAATCTTCCCATTGTTAAAAGCATCAGATTACGATGTGTGTCATCTGCATATAAGTTATTAATGGCGATAATTATAAGAATGTGCTGTTGTTCTTTGGAGCTATTGTGATAGGGTTTGTTCTGAAAGAACGCCGATGTTAAGAACATACGAATATAATGAATAGCTTTTTAAATGCCTATTACTCGAGTTAAGTTGCAGTCTAAATTGGATAATAATGCAAAGATACCCAATGGTCTATTTTTATGTACTTCATTCACAGTAGTAGTACAAGATAATAGATAAATAAATGGGTATTTGGATTTTTGGTTAGATCATTGTATTCAGAAATTGTCTCATTGCTTGATTGTACAAGCGTGCATTTATGAACATTGAAATTCACAATAGCTTAAAACAAATAACAAAATAATTTCTGTACCTACCTTACTTAAACCAAAAATATATTCTATTATACATAAAGTAGGTTTAACAGAATCTGTCACTTTTAACTCGCTGTCAAGATATTTGGTGTTTTTACAGAAAACAACAGCAGCAAACACAACATTAATTCTATAATTTAACATTTACAAGTAAATTTGGCTAGTTTCATTTATTTATTTAAAATCAAAATAATTATTATTACGTTGCAAATAAAAATTTTTAAATTTAAAGAATCAATATGTAATTCACGCTTTAATAAATGAAAACATTTCTATTCAACACAAGATTCCAGTAGTGAATATTTGAGTCATTTCAACTGATCGTTCGCAAAATACATTTTTTTAATTTATTTCTAAAAATTAAAGTTCTCGGCATGTGCGAATGCAAATGTGGATTTAATTTAAAAAAACGGGCTTTAGCTATTGTAATTCAATTTTAAACGCATAATTAAACTATTTGGATTATCTCTTTCTCAGATTTAAAATAGACTTTGTTTGTAATTTATTTAAAGTCAAGAAAATATGTAATTTTAATAAAATTTTGTGCAAATCCATTTACATTTCTTCGAAAATTCACTTATTGATAGTTTTGTAAGATTAATTACAGTTAAAAAATATATAATTTGTAATTGAGCTTTAAAATAAGCGAACTTAGCATTTTTTGGTATGCAATAGAATTCTTAACATCTTTCTTATACATTAATGACCATTAAAAGAACTCTATTGTGATAATACAACAAATCAAACGAATATATCAATAAATAAATTTTTTCAAGTGGGTATTTTAGATGTTAACAAATTTTCTACGTTTAAGAAATGGCAAGTGAAATTTGCATAAATGGAATTCATTTATTCAAGTAGTTAAATATTATTTTTAATATGTTAAAAAGCTTCCTAGTTTAAATTTTAATGAATTTGGGCATGTAGCATCTATTTTGCTTCCAAAATTGACGTTATCCACATTGTCTGTGCATTGGATGACACAGGAAAATATGAATAATATAATTTTTCATGTTATTCATGTAGATAAAAAAATATTAGTAATTAAATTAATAAATTAATTAAATGGTATTAATTGAATTTGGTTAGCTATCTGTTTTCAGAAATGTCCCATTGTCTGTTGGATACGGTTTTTCTGTGAAGTTGACAGAAGTACAACAACAACACAAAGATTTTAAACCTCCTACTTTTTAACGATAAACGTATTACAGCTAAAAGGCAACTTCCGTTTGTTTGCTTGTTTGTATAAGACACGAGATCTAAAGAACCACGCAACAGATCGTTACGAAATTTGGCACAAAAAATCATCTCATCTCCGGAACAAACATAGGCTAAGAATTTTTCGAATCAGACCATTCCTTCTATCGTTTTCGAACGATTTTATTCGAATTTTCTGAAAAAACTACACCACTTTGGCTCAAATCCGATCATTTTTTACTTTCTTGATGCCATCGGCTGAAAAAATTAAATAAAACTTTTAACGAAAACATTTAAAATTGAAAATGTTTATTTCTTTTGCCATTACTTTCAGAAACTAAATTCATTATTTGAAAAATAATTGACATGTTTCAAGTGACGTAATTCCGCCAATCTCCATTCCCGGATTTTATTGTGGGTTTATTTGATGTGATTTTTTCATTGATTTTTCTGTTGACTGCATGTATGCATATTTAAGCAATAAATGTATAGTTAAGCTATTACTGAACTATGATGGTTAATAAAGGCCATCGCACTAGAGCTGCATATTAGTTTTACGTATTTATTTTTTCGCAAAATACTTTGCCAAACTCGCCAAATTATTAACTAAAACTCGCCAAATTGGCAATTTCTATTATAAATAATTTATAATCTGGTCGGTTGTTTGAAGGTCATTGTGTTAGAGCTGTATAATGGGTGTGTTTGTAGCTATATATATTTTCTTGCCAAATTATTTCCCAAAACGCGCCAAATGAGCTAAAAGGTTTTATGTATTTATGAGGGAATTGTGATGACATTTATGAGTGCATTTTATAGCGCATTTTTCATTTTGGAATTTTAAGGCAATGAAACGGGATTTTATACTTTATAACGAGCGGAAACAATAACATAAGTTCATGATCCTATAACAGGTTATATGGTACACATATTTGGAACGATTTGATAATTTTTAATCCGTGCGAAGAACGGGTATAAATTTGCAAGCGTTATTATTGTATTTATTTTCATTCAATTATTTTTGTATTTATTTTCATTCAATTATTGTACATATCTGCATTGATTTAGTACTGTATACATATGCATTGAATTCTTAATTTTTCAGCATTTGTATTGAATTATGGTAGAAATTTGTACTGCTTATATTGTATTTATATCTACAAAGTGTCCAAAAAAAGTTACTTAATTTATTATAAAACTCCCTTGAATTGCGTTAAAATAAATGTTTGAGACCCTTTTAAGATTTAGCTGTTTTTCCATTTTTAATTCTTACTGATTATTTTTTACTTAAATATGTATTCTTTTTAATTTGAGCTTCTTATCAAAGGTATTTTTGAAATTAATATTAATCATTACTATATCCAAGTTGGGTTATTAAATGGAAAATTACTGGGTAATCTTCATATCTTATGTAACTAAAATGAAAGAAAAAAAATAGTTAACTTGACTGTTAAATTATTTTTCCACCTCTACCCGTGCAACGTCGGGTATAACAGCTAGTATATTATAAAAGAATATACTTTTTAAATTTACAGCAGTTATAACTCGATTACAAATAATACGATAGATTTTTTTTAATAATACGATCGTAATTTTGTCACGCCAAAAATCATCCTATTTTGAGCAAAATTAAGGAAGAAATATTTAAAACTTTTTATTTTTTTAAACTCCAATTTTAATCACAATCCCCGATCATGTGTAGGCAATTGATGTATAATCCCCCCCCCCCCTCTTTTTAGCTTCCACACTACATTTTTAATGTAAACTGTTGAAGCTTTTATAAAGGCTCTGTCCAATCATCTATCCATCACCCACTTATAGCCCAAACTACAAATGCTACAGACAAGTGTGATAAATCAAAAAGTTCCGCGCATTGAAATGAGAAGACAGTGAAAATCTCAGAAAAAAAAATCATTTTTGAAGTTCTATTTTTTTTAATGCAAAAGTTACTACTACTCCTTTAAAAGCACAAAAAGATCATTTTTATTAGAATCAAACCACCATTACCAGTCACAAAATCGCATGAGAAACTTTCTTTATATTAACTAGAAATTTAAAGGAAATTTATTAGTGGTGATATACATAAGTCAGTTGTCACTGTCAGTATAAATGTCACCGGAACGGATGACTGAGAACGATTTGACTAAAACAATTGTGCATAATTATTCTTAGAGCTGCAAAAATATATAGCAAATGATAAAGAATATTAATTTAATTTCCGAAAAAAATTAAGGAAAAATTGCCAACTTTCAAAACTTTAAATTGCAACTGAATGCTTGTCAATTATTTTTTCTCCTTAAGGTGTATACATCTTGTGTGGAAACGGTTCTAGGGGACAGTTACGTTACAAACCCAGTTTTTTTTTTATTTCAACCACTGAGAAGGCCACTATCACTGTAGCTGCAGAGAAACTATTTTTAGAGTCTTTGTAAATAACGAATAGCTTGGTGAAAATGTTTTTTGTTAAAAAAATTGTGCAATGTAATTCATTAGTCATGTGCAAATGTTTCTTCGAAAACTAAAAACATTTGATATTTTATGTGGTCACACTAGGTGTGCCCCTTAAATTAAATTGGGCGATAAGTCACTTCGTGTACACTCACAATCCCCTTGCTATTGACTATGCTTGGTTTACTTGTCCAGTAGCATGCTATTTCTTATAAACTTCTATATGATATGGCTATTGAAACTGTGAAATGTGTTCTGAATGAGCTTTTACTAGAAAAACATACTTTTCAGCAAAACCGGGTATAAAATTTTTAGATTTCCTACAACAATTTCGATTTAATAATTTCATTTATCCAACTGTTAACTAGGTCTGAAATATCTACAGCATGCTCTAGTATAAGACAAAAATACGATTCAAATTAGCAATCTGGTCTTTTCAACAGAACGCCTTGCTACTATTGCATGTTTATCTTAATGAAGTGTACGCAAACTATAGCACCATTTTTAGAAAATTCACCAAGGGCATGAAATCTTATGCCAGAAGATTTTTTTTGGTCACTTGAGTTTCATGAAATTAAAGTGTGGGTTTTCGGATCAAATTCTTCTTTTTTTTTAATATTTCCAAGCTGATATTAGGAATCTACACCTTATAATGTACTAGAAAAAATTATAAATACTACCTCATTTCTAGTAGACCAAAATTTCCCCCAATCTAAAGTATTTAACACAAAAATTTAATATATATATTTATTTTGCTGACCACGAAAACTCACAAGACTTAAACACAGAATCATAATCAGGAAAACTAATGGTACTTTCAGAAAAAGAAAGAAAATTTTTGTGTGTCCAATCAATAAGTCCACTTTTCTTCTCTGCATGCTTTTTATGATAAAAAGTTTTAGAGTCAGATTCGTTTTGAAGTTTCATCTCTTTTTCAGGCACCTCTGGGGTTTGAAATATGGTCTCATGTACAACAGGTGGAGTCTTCTTAATTTTCATAGTACTTTTAATTTTGTTTAATAAGTGTGCCAAAGCTTCTAGATCTTTCACACATTCTTTCTAAAAATAAAAAGTAATTTTTTTTTGCATGAAAATACATTTCAAAATCCGATTATAGCAAAACTCACTTTAAAAATAGGATGTACATCACTCCAATAAAGAGAGTACCTAATATTACGAAATAAAATTTGTAAAAAGTATGTTTTCCAAATAAACATGTTTTAAAACTTCAATGCACAATTCCTAATTACAAATTAATTTGCGGTAACTCCAGGTCATGCTATAGATAGGTAAATAAATGCTAAATGAGAACAATATAAGTAAATTATTTTTGTTAATTTCATTATTTAAACTAGTGAATTAGCTTTGACTGTACAAATGAATTGAAAAACTTTGAAAATTCAATTTTTCATAAATTAAACAAAAGAATATGGACATCCACTTTAAATTTCTAAAAGGGGTTTCAAAAAAAAAATCCTTCAATTGTAGTTAAATAATAATCTTTCAATATAGTTTTCAGGCTTCAAGCAAGATTTTCATAAGCAATTTCATAAAAGCATACAAATTATCCATTCCTTCCATATCAATATAATTTTATAAATTCACTGTCACTGAAGTACAAAATAATTTTTATTAAAAACAAGCAACTCTAATTTACATTTTTTGATAAAATAATAGGAGAAACCACATCTTTTCAACAAATCAAAATCCTTTGACTGTCTCCTTCGACTTGGCAAAAAAAGTGCCAAGCCAGAAGGAGATGTCTCCAAGCGAATACAATCATATAGCTAGTGTATTAAAGCAAGGTTACCAAGATTACACAATTATCGTCAACCAAAATAATTCACACGAAAGATGAAGGCTATGCTAGGATCCAATTGCATTTGGAACAGCTATGATATGATGGCTGGTCTCGATATGGTGATTTTTTTTACGTTGCCAAGCAACAAAAATGCCCAGATGTGGTAAACATTCCACTTCATATTTCATACAACTTGATAAATATAACAACCCTATATTAATTTTTAAAACTTGCTTACTGGAGACCAGCCATTATATCAAAGCTGTACACCATATTTTTCTTATTTCATCTTAGAGTTTAAGGAATTAAAATTCAACTAAACTTCTTTGAAATCCAAACAGAAAATTTAAAACTACCTTAACTCCATAGGTTATAGACGTTGGGAATTTCTGTCCAAGAAGTGATTTATGGTTGTCTTTTAACAGAATGAAAGGCACCCCAGTTTTCCTACATAGAAGTGACAAAGAATGATAAATGGGTGAACTTGCTTTCTGAGAAAACAAAAATACTCCGTCCAGTTCATCTCTTTCGAGGCGACGTAGAGTCTCATTAGTTCCAACTACTAAGCCATTAGACTTATTAATTAGGCTGCAATGAAATAAAATTATTAAATTCAATAAAATTTTGATACCTCAAACTTTATGTTAAAAGTGAGATATTAATTTTTCAACTAAAAGTTAACAGACGTAAATCACTTCTTTAAATAAATAACTTAAATCTTAAGTTTTACAAACAAATTGTATGCTTTAAATTAAGTACTTTGTATGATAATGATAATAATAAAATTAATATAATTATTTTATATTATATTTAGTACAGAAATTTTGATATGCAAGTTTACTTCATCCATCAACTATGTTCCAAAAATATTTTGGAATTTTTTAAAGTTCCTGTAAAAAGTGTATAGTTATTTTCAAAGTTTTACAACATGACATACACTGACTTAAATTATATAATCAAAATAAAAAGAGCTTACGATAGTTCTTTAATAGCTGCTTCGTAAACATTTTCATCTTCCTCAGCTACCTTAGATCTAATAATAAAATTCAAAATTGTAGTTAAGAAGGAGTTTCAATAATAGAATAGGCTAAAACTTATATTTTTATTTGAAAAGCAAAGATGAAAGGGTGAACTTTTTATAATCCATGCACTGAAGTCACCGTTTTAGAACATTAAACATAAACACCAGATTATTTTATTTTTGTCCACATTCATAATAGAGAATTTATCTATCAAATTTCTAAAAAGGCCATCCTTAATTATAAAAACATACTTATTAATATCTAAATTAATTTTTTTCTGTTTCTTTTTCCCCATGCTTTGGTGTTTTTGTTTACAATTAGCATGTTGCCATTTAACATATTTCTTAATTATAAAAAAATCATCTAAAAAATATCAAAATATCTGTCATTGAAATGTAAAATCATTAAAATAATAAACATTTAAAAAAAATACATGCATATATTTAATTTTGTCCAAAAACTATGACATATTATTGTTTTTTAATAATATTTTTTCTCCTCATTAAAAACAAGTTTTAGTAAAAGTAACAGACCAGAAAGCCGAAGTTTGTTTAAAAGTTGTTTCGTTATAAAGTGTTTTTTTAAATAAGTATTTTAAAACTAAGTAATTAAAGAAAACTGTTTAAAAAGCATCATCAATAACAAATTAAAACATGGACGTGACTGTTACAATAATTAAAACTGGCTATTCATCAATAAATTCTGAATCGAATATAATGAAAGCTAATTGCACCTGTACTTTAGTTGAAAATGGCAAATTTAAGTTAATTATTGATACCTTAACTGCATGGGACGGTGAATTTTTAACCCAAGGTGAATTTTTTAATGCAACAAGTTTGCTTATATTAAAATTGTAGGAGATTTAAAGAATTATACAATTTTTACGTATTAATAAATTTGGGGACGTACATAAATTACGTCACGCAATATTTTGACTTTTCAGGACCCCCCCCCCCCCCCTATGTCACGCTGCGTCACGTTTGATCGAACCCTCCCCCTAAAATTACGTCACGTTGTTGCACCCCCCCCCCCCCAAAAAAAAAAGAAGATAATTTTAATATTTCCCTTTGTTTCTGAAATTTGAAAAAAAATGCATATTTTTATATTTTTAAAAAAATTAACTTGGAAAGAAAAAAAAAATTAAAATTTAACTTGGTTAAATAATTTATTCATTCTAACTAGCCATTCGCTAATGTCTTCTAAAAAAGGGTCTGAGTGTCGCAATTTTACGTGTTACGAAGTACCGTTACGAAAAGGTCTGTAAAATATAGGAGACTAATAATGCTGACGTTGTTGCATATAATAATCTCCCCATCCTCTTTCTGAAATATAGTGTTTCTTATAAAAAAAAAATTCCAATTTTTTTCTCAGAAACTTTATTTTATGTAAAACAGATTTTCCTTGCAAAATTTTAAATTTTCGAATCGTTACGTCACGCAAGCGATTAACCCTTCCCCCCCTCCATGTCACGATCCGTCACGTTGGCGCATACCCCTCCCTCCCCCCTCTGAGCGTGACATAATTTATGTACCTCCCCTTTTCTACTAAAATTTATTGTTTTAGAATTCTTCATAGTATTCCATTTCCTTTTAAACAAAAATCTTAATATGGTACCGATTCTTTCAGAATTGAAAAAAAGAGGTGTTGAATTAAATGATGTGACACATGCTGTTGCTACGCATGGGCATTCAGATCACATTGGGAACCTAAATTTATTTAAAAATGCTGTACATATTGTAGGCCAATCACTATCACATAAGGATGAATATCAACTCTATTCTTTTGATGAGGTATGTATTGCCTTCCATTGAATCGTGTTTCACAAAGCCATATAGAAACACAGACTAAAGGGCATATCACATGGATGCTCATTCATTTAACCCCCCCTTATTACTACTTGATATATTATATTCACCTTTTATCTCAATTTTGAAATAGGGCTGCCAGCATTAAATGAACGGTTGCTCACATATTCTATTGTTGGGCAGTCATAAATAGATTTGCATTCTCATGTTTGGCATAAATTTGTTTATTGAAGTTGGTTGAATCTATGCATGCTTTAAAAAGACGTATCTCTTTGCTGTGACGAGAGAAAGTGATCTGTGCATCTGATTGGTTCAAAGACTATGTTGGACCAACCAGGTTGTGTGGGGTTAAAGATACTCTTTTCAACCTCAACTCTACAGCAGACGGCAGATTACATCCAACTTTGAGTTTTGCGTTGAAGATATGATTGAGTTGAGGGTTGTATTGGAGAATTTTTACTCGTGTGTAAGCCCTTAATATTTTACTCTCTCCAGTTCAATTGTCCTTAAAATATTCATGAGTTGTCACACCGCCTACGCCAATATTTATTTTTTTAGAATAAAAAATTGCATACTTTTTCTTATCAATGCAAAAATTATATATTATTTAAAAGAAATTGTTACACAATTTTTGAGTCTAGAAACTACAATACTAAGGAAGAAGCTGTTGCTTTTATTTTCACAACTCGACTGTTTCTTAACTATCTTACCTCAGGGAGGTCCTTACAAGATATCCCCGAATATTGAAATTATTGCTACACCTGGGCACACACTTTCCGATGTCAGTGTAATAGTGAAAAACACAACTCTTGGTACAGTAGCCATTGTAGGTAAGAATATCTTATATGGACCAGATATCAAATTTTTTACTAATGGTGGCTCCATGGTTCCTAGGCCACTATAGTTCATGTTTTAGTTTAATTAAATCCCAAATTTAGTTAGTTAAATCCCAAAACATGCTGATCAATTGAAGGTTGTAGCTGCAAAACTCGCATTCTCCAAAGTACAATTCAAGATATAGGGTACGCTCATTGGCGACATCATTCAATTGAATTAACTATCACCAATGAAGAAGTCGGACACTGTATCTTAGTTATACTGTGTAAATGTGAGTTTTGCAACTACACCCTTCAATTAATACATAATTAATGCTAAGAATTTGTATAAAGATACTTTCCAGTTTCTCTTTTAGTAATTTAGCTTAAAATTGTTACTTTCAAAAAAAATTTAAATAGTTTTTACTAACTCAGGAAGACATTTTTTTAGTTTGCACAATTACTTAATTTTTTTTCCTTAGGAGCCAAGTTTCCCAGTTTTTGAGGGATTGTTCAATGAAAATACAGCAGTATCTTCTAATAAGTCTTTTTTTTACAGAGTTTATTTTTTTTCTGTAGTAGTCTATATTGTTAAAGGGCAGTGTGTGCCAAAGTTATTCAGAAGTTGATGGATACAATACTGTACACAGATATCCCCCAAGTATAGGCACAATTATTACTTTCCCAGGATATTATGTAATTAAAATAGTTATAAAAATGTGGCGCTTTTTAAAAGACCATGGGAGCCTTGGTTTCCTATAGTAGAGGTAAATATTAGAATTCTGATTTTGCATTTTTTAAACTTTTTTGTTCTCTTTATTTATAGGAGATTTGTTTGAAAGAGAAGAAGATATTAGACACCCAGATTTATGGAAAATAACTGCAGGAAGTGAAAACCCAGAATTGCAGATTAAAAACAGACGAAAAATTCTTAATTCTATAGACTATGTTATTCCTGGTCATGGCCCAGGATTTAAGGTAACAGAAGAATTAAAGTTGCTGCATGAAAAACAACTGTGATATATTTAATAAACTTATTTTGGCTAGATACTGTTTGTTTACATTTTATCAAATATGTCTTATCCAGAAGTAAATTTTTTAAACGTTTTTAGCCAACTATTTAATGCCATACAATATTGCAGCAATAAACTGTACTGGATATATTAAAACCTTGCCAGCAAGCCTTTTAAAAAAAAAAATGACTAAAAATGTTATTTTTTGAGACATTGTTACATGTGCACTTATTATTTACTGAACCTTATTCATTAATTATTCATATAAACAAAAATATAAATTGTAAAAAATATGGAGAGATTGCAATATTTGTTTCCATAAGAAAACACAAAGAAACTTAAATAGGATATAGACTATAACAAATATTACGACACCCTCTGGGAAGGTCATAAATTCTTTAGTTCAAAGAAAACAAAACCTTTATGATACTTAAATTTGTTAGTCCTCTTTAACCCTTTATGCACCCAATTAAATTGTAATTTTAGTTATTTGTCTGATTATTTTAATGTTTGGATAACTAAAGTGAAAGTTTTAGGACGAATTTACTTTACCGACTCTAATGTGCTAAAACCGAATGTCAATTAAAAAAGTTCCATCTTTCCTCGTTTTCTTCAAATTGAACAATGAAAAGTGAAACAGCGGTTTTTTTTTAGTACTTTATAAGTACCGTCAGTAGATAAAGGGTTTAAAGATCTGGCACACGTCTGATCAACTCAAATAGGTTATTGACTGCCAGAAAAAAATCAATAACTTAAAGGGGAACAAATGTTAACAGGAAAAACTCCCAAACTAGACTTAAAAGTATCCACCTTAAATGACTTTTCATTTACTTGCATTCTTAATTTCATTCTACTTGCAAAAAAATGCTGGGACCATTCAGTTTCCCTGGAGTACATTCTGTGTTGCATCAGACTTTAAATTAATAATAATTAGGCAAGACAGACTGGCAGTTTTTAAACAGAAAATCTTAAATTGTTAATTCTTTGCATGAACAATTTGATGTTTTAATTAAGGGCCACAAAGATGTTGCGCTAATTATGGCCATTCGATCCCTTTCCAAGGAAGCCCTTTTGCAGGAAATAAGTGGTTAAAAATTAAGCACATGCTTTAACAAACTAGGGTTTTGTACATAACTTTCAATTGAATAACCCCTTAATAGCAATTTAAAGGTGATTATGTACCACATAAGATAATTTTAATAAATTCAAAACCAAAAAATTTATATAGTAGCTTCCCTTTCTGCATGGGATTTTATTGAGAACTTTATTATGACGCCCGACTGGTAGTGGGCACTCATGTACCAAGTTTTAAGCCTGTAAGTGGTTTTGTTTTACAGCACTACCTTTAAAACCAAAAAGATTCTATGGCAGCTACCCTGCCTTTGTGAATACACTGTTTATTTGAAAACCTTATTATGAAGTCTGACAGACAGTGGAAACTCTTGTACCAAATTTGAAGTCAGTATATCATAAGTTCAAGCTGTATAGTGGCTTCAGACAGTCAGACCAATAATCAATAACTACTTTTTCGGAATCGGCACCCTCCAAAACATGCAGAAGACACAATTTCCATTTGGGATTTTGATTCCACCGCAATACTTTCATTACCTTATATTTCATATTAAGTAATTGAAAGTAGAAACACAAGACTGCCGTGGGCAGGCAACTAGCCATACGACTTGGACCATTTTTGCAAGCACTCAATTACTATAGCCTATAAGAAAACACTGAAAATGACTAATTATTTCAGAGCAAAAATGGTCCAACTCATAGTTGTGGTCACTGCAGTCTACTCATCTACAGCAGAGGAAAATAAAATATACACAAACACATTCATCTCTCATACATTTATTCAATCCAAAACAAAAGAACAGGAATAGACATGAGGCATTGCGAGTATTACACCACCTTTATCAATTAAATAAATAATCTAGGAACACAAGTATGAAATGATGATTATACAGTCGAATCAGTCTTGCTATAGTATAATACAGATTGAATATTGATTAATAATCTCCATGAACACGGCAGCAGATAATATTTCTGCAGGTCATAACATTACATCTACCATATACAACATGTTGGGGAACACAGCCACACTATGCAAATTGCAGGAGTCTTATTACAGTTCGGTAATGTGGCCTGGCTTTTCGCCCTTTTCATACTTGGCCCACATTGCATAGAATAGCCTTTCCAGATTTGTAGCGTAGGTTTTTACATTGAAAAGAGGGCTCTCTGTTCGAGCTGACCACACTTTGGCTCGAATGGCTTTTAAACTAAAATGAAAAAAAAAATTAAAGTTCAGTAATATATCTATTTAGTATTTTGTGAATGGAAAATCACTTTTAGATAATTTGCATTATTTAAATTTTTAAGTCACCTTAATGCATCTTTGAAATATAAATATTAACATTTCTTTGTGGAATAAGGTACACATATCTGCAGTAACAGGTCTTGCAATCAATCCTTAGGATTGATCACATAGACTAATACTCCACCAAACTAATATGTTATAAATTTAAGAATCTCTAACTTATTCCAAATGTTATTCAAAGAACTACAAACCCAGATTTGTTAAAGATAGTGACTAAGACTACTATTTTAAATTTTAACAAGATATAGAATAAGTGAATCCTTATAGATACTTTTAAAAGATACTAGGAAATATATTTAATAGATCTGTATGATTTTAAATATCTGTAAATAAACCGTCCCTATTTGCCACGATTGCCTTGGGTTATACTAAAATTATCAATTTTGTTAAAAAGTCAAATATATTAGATACACTTACTATTCCTTATCGGTTCCAAGCCTCACAGCTACATCCTCATACTCCTGCCTTGATCTGGCAATCAATTCTGGAACCCCCAAACATGTCAACTGGGAAGAGGCAACCCTACTGGCCAATGTCTCGCCAGCAAGCGTTATCATTGGTGTTCCAGCCCACAAAACGTCCATTCCCGTTGTGTGGCCATTGCAAAGGGGAGTGTCCAAACATAAATCGGCTAATTGGCCCCGCCTTACGTGCTCTTCTTTGGCTGCAACATTCGAAAAGATCATCCGATTGGGCGATAGGCCAAGCTGGGTGGCTGATGCCAGGATGTTGGCCTCGCCAACAGCTGGGAAGCGGAGAAGCCACAAAACGCTGTTGGGAACTCGTTTCAGTATCTGGAATAACAGTGATAGTTATTTAGAATGAGTCAATGCTTTAAAGTGTAAAAAAAAAATTTGTGTTAATCCTTAAATTTATTGGTGAAATCCTGTATAAAATAGACTATTATCTACTCTAGTACTCTAAAGTGTATATATTTTTTTTTAAAGTTTTAAAAATATCAAATTTGCAAAAAGTCTCTAGACTACTTGAAGTTTAGTATTCTATAAACTAATTTTAAAAAAAGATTACAACATATATCTCTTCCTAAAAACTTGTAAGCCAAATTTTCCTATGAAATGGCAGGTCAAGGTAAAAAGGGGGGGGGGGGAATGAGAAAAGCGACCACAGTCGATTTTTAAATATAATTTACAAGCTTGGCCACATGAAGTTGAATAAACATTAAAATAAGACTTAAGAGCAATAATTAATAAAAAATTTACACTTGTCATTCCCCACCAAAGATGTTCTAAAAAGAAATTTCAAAGAAAATCTACTTACATTTACCCACACTTGCAGTGTAGCAGGGTCAATTTTGTACAACTGATTGAAGTTGCAGTACACAATTGCATCTTCAGGCAATCCATATTGTTGCCTGGAAGTCACCAAGATACTTTTAGGGGCTTCTTCCCCAGTAGCAGCTTTGTTGTTGATCTAAAAACAGAAACCGCATATTTAAAAAAAATCATTCTAAATACAAAGATATTTCTTAAAATCACACTGAACAGAATTCAGTGTTTAGTTACTGAATAAGCTGTTAACTGAATTTATTCTGCATGTACTCTTAACTAATGAAGTGCAAGAGTTAAAAAAATATACTATAAAATAAAAGCACTTATGTCTAGTTACCCTACTGGCAAGAAGCTATCGAATCACTTAGTTTATAAATAGCTCCAATGTTTTAATTATATTTTATCAAATAGTCCAAGTTTAAATTACTTGATTTGTAGCTAAGCCATTCTGTACAACAATTCCATTGACTGAAGTCTGCACTTGACCAGTGCTGATCATAGTTTGAACAGGAATGGAAGGGAGGTCTATGACTGTCTTGACAATTTCCACTTGTTCACTTTTGGCTTCCTCGGTCTCCGAAGCCAGGGATGTTGCAACTGCCACTTCTCTGATTTTCTACAAACAAATATATTAAAAGTCAAGTATTGAATAGGTTTTTTTTAGCATAACTGTACACGTAGTAAATTATAATTAAAATAAGATGAAATTTAAAATTACCCCATTAACTTTTTTAAAAACTTATTTGGAAAATGTTTGCACATCACACATGTCCCAGAACCTTTTACTTCTAACTTTTAAACCTTTATCTATTGACGGTACTTGTAAGGCTGGTTTTAGAACATTAAAGTCTACAAATATTTATATATATATATATATTTTTACCTGTAATATATTACAATTGAACAGTAAAACAGGCAACAGTAAAATAGTTCAAATTAAATCGTAATTCATTGCATAAAGGGTTAATGAGTTAGCATTAATTCTATGTACAATTAGGTTTAAGAACATTAAAGTCTACAAATAATAAAATTTAAATCTTAACTCTTAATGAATTAGCATTAATTCTAACACACACACCCAAAACAACTGCACAAAAAAAGGTTTTTACCTTCACTTCTGCCTTTTCGATAATAGGTGACAAATCTGTAGCATTGACAATGCTGACATTATCTGGGACATCCCCGTCATTATCCTTGCCGTCAATAATGGCCCTTTCAATCAAGTGGGGGAACATCTGTCTGTGGTCTCCAACAAAGAAAGTGTCAGGCATAAAAGCAAGTTTCTCAGAGTACTGCTGATCTAGATGCACTGGAGAAGTGATTCTGTCTGTAATTATGTAGTCCATGAAGGGGGCGCCACTTGTACCTGGGTAGCCTAACCACATGACCTGCAAGGGAAGAGTTTGTTATTATCTATAATAATAAAAGTATTTCAATAAATGACTAGAAACTTAGTTTTTTATAGCATGTTTTGGAAATAAAAAATCTTCTCTTATATAATAATAGACTCAAATATTTATGATTCTTTTAGTATTTCCTTACAAGAACTTTGTTATTTTAGGATAATAGAAATCCTAGCATTGTCAATTCATGTTCCTAACATTGTCATTCATTAACAGACATGTGATTGCTCAAAGAAAAAATTGGCTGAAAAAAAATAGCTGAATTTTGTTCATTATGACAGATAACCATAATAGCTATTAGCTCAATTTCGCCTCTTATTTTATAAAATTCACTCATTTCTAATAAAATCACATATTGGAAAAAATGACATGTATTATCGACCCGGATACAAGACATGGGTAAAAGCTAGGAAATCACTTTTGGTAGGGATAAAACGCACACTTGCCAACCATTTCTGCACAAATTTTATATTTTTTTATGTTTATCGTTATGACTTTTTAACATACTAATAACAGAAAAAAATTTATAAAAGAAAGCCAAATTATATCTTTGTGAAACACTGGGTTACGTTTTAGAAAGAGAAGCGGCAAAATTTCAATCTCTCTGCATCCAATAGGTATTCAAATATTATGTCATTTAAGTCGGCTAAATATCGAATTATTAATAGAAATTACTAACATTTTCGAATATCCGGTGCAGGGGTGCAGAATATGTTTTTACTCCCAACATTTCCCCCAATCCGTTTGAAAAATTTCCCCCAAAATTTTACTATATGTTATAGACTTAACATAAATTCTGTATTACCTTAGGCATAGAAAATTTTACGATATACAGGGATGTTAGTGCTTGTTGAACAAAAGAGCTGAAATCCAAACCAAATGCTTGGTTTGAAAAACCAAAAAAGCTGAACTAAGCGTGACCGATAAATTTTAACAATTATCACAAGATAAATTTTAAATAATTATATAATATTCTACTACTAAATGTACTTTTAATATCTTATTAAATACTTTAAAACAAGTACATTTTCTTTTATTTATGGTGTTTGGGAAGGGGGTCATATTTATCAGATTTATCTATGAACATGTTTTGCTGTTCATTCATTTGGTATATTACTTTCAAGTTTGGGCCGTTTGACAGTTTCATAAGGCTGGAAATTTAAGCACCAGGTTTCGCAAAAAAAAAAAAAAATTATAATCTTGACTGCCTTTTTGGGATTGAAATCCTCAACTTTTGGTCTTAATTGTTAAGAAAAAAAATTCAAGCACTTTTCCAGAAAAATTCAAGGACTAGAAATTTACTAGCAACATAAAACCTAAATAAATATATAAAGCGTGTATACACCGATATAAAAAAGAAAAAAAACCTATAAATTATCTAAAATCAGAAACCCCATTATATGCCGAAGTAGAAAAAAGGTTCAAATGTAAAACAAAAAGTATTTTAACATTCATGCTGTTCTTGTGATCACTACTCAAGGACGCCGCGAGTAGGACACTTGACCAGAAAAAATATCCTGGTCGTCCGACTTGGTCTGAACTGGAGCTACAAAAGTAACGAGATACTCTTCCGATCACGCAGAGCCAGAGAACTGTCAATCATTCTGAGGCAATGTGACGTCACCGGTAGATTTCGTGAAAATTACTAGGCAGCTAAATTAGCAAAATCAGGAAAGCATTATTGGACTCCTCTTCTAATGGGAGATTGCACTGGCTGGCCGAGATTTGAAGACATCTTTAGTGTAACCTCATCTTAATTCATCTTCCCACTTTGATTGAAATTTTTAACTTCATCATTAAAATCTGTTATTTTAACCTGTAGTTTATTGAAATTTAAGTTTAGTTTCACCTAATTACGGGCACCGTAAAAATGGTACGGTGCGAAGAAAAAGTAAAAAAAATTTTAAAAAGTGCATTGCAGTTGTAGCGAATCGGTTGATTATTTTTATCGTTGTTTCGGTGAATTTGCATCGCAAATTGCGATACCACTTAAATCAAACCCTGGTTTCGACCATCTGTACAGTAGCTGGCGATGGCTACGCTATTTGACATAAGGGGGGGGGGGGGGGGGGTTGCGTACGGATGCGATCAACGCCCGATGACATGCTGAATTTAGGAGATAAAAGCGGTACGCTATTTTGGTTTGTTAGAACAAAAAAGTAAATTAACGGTAGGTTTTAAAACAGAAAACGAACAACCGGTCAGGGAATTTTGTAATACATTGTTAAAATCGAAAGCAATTGAATATTTTCCACAAAATTTCCCCAGATGGCTAAAATTTCCTACGATCTAGGATCGGACATATTCTGCATCCCTGATCCGGTGACGTTTTTTCACGATGCGGCATATTGCAATGGTGGAATGCAAATTTCATTCCCTATGCATCCAGTAAATATTTGAATACTAGCTCTAAAAACTTATTTTTATGTTAAGCCTATAAATCTAGCAACTGATATATCTTATTATGAAAAGAAAATACAGTATATAACCACGATTTCAGACAACCATAATCCCGACACTTTGAATTTCGGCGATAATCCGCAAAATTTCCAAACCTCCATTTTTTTTCCCTTAAATCTGTCTAAAATCAGAAACCCCAGTGTAAGCCGGAGCTACAAAAGTAACGAGCCGCTCTTTCGATCACTCAGAGGCAAAAAAAAAAACCCTGTCAATCATTATGAGGCAATGCAACCTCATCGGTGGATTTCGTGAAAATTACTAGGCAGCGAAATAAGTAAATCAGGAAGCATTATTGGATTGCACTAGCCGGTAACCGATATTCGAAGACGTCTCAAAGTAATCTAATCTTAATTCATCTTTGCATTTTAATCAAATTTTGTATTTTATTATTAAAATTTATTATTTAAATTTGCTGTTTATTGAAATTTAAGTTTAGTTTTAATTGATATAGACCAATAATAGAAGAAACAGTTTTTCGGAGGTGTTAATGTTGTGGAAAATTTGAGGTTTCTCTCTGTAAAAGCTGACCCCCCCTTTTTGCAGGCGTTATATTTGCCCGAAATTTATCTACCTATATACTATATTTGTATGTCTGTATATTTATATACTAGGGCGGATTCGCAGATCACGTTAGAATCCAATAAACTCATTCCGTTATTCGGAATTGTGGAAAATTTGGGTAGTTAACCCAAAACCCGGAAAGAATTTGTGAATTTCTAATATTATGAAGTCTTAAATATTGTTTTAAAGTAGCTAAAATTGTAGATTGAGGTCCCTGGAGGCCAAATATATCTCCCACAAATTTTCCCCCCAATTATTTCTGTAGTTATTCATGTTTGAAAAACGCCGGAAACGCGCTTCTGCAGAAAACGGGGCATGTCGGCTGGTGACGTCATAACCTCCTTTCTTTTTCGTCGTAGCTTGATTTTCGAGTGTTTTCTGACAGAAAGGTACAGTTAGGGACAAGAAAACATTTTGCGAATTTATACCTTTCATTTCAAATGATTGCATGCATTCATTGAAATATGTTCCTTTTTGATAAATGAAAAGTTGGAGTCGGATTTCGCAGAATAATATATAAAATTTAACTGTTATTTAGTTGTGTTAATACAAGCTTGTATAATATCAGTTTTTAGTTATTTTAAACAAACCACCAAAAATTATTTTTCATAGATTTGACATAATTATTAAAATAGTAGCAAATACGGTGAGTCAAATTTATATTAAAAAATTATTGAAAAATTATTATTATTATAAAAAAATTATATTAAAAAAATTATAATCTGTTATTTTTACTTGAAAAGTATTTTTTTAAAAATATTTTTACATCCTTAAATTTGGCCAAAAAATAATATATTGTTGAAGTTTAACCACTTTTTATTAATTTTTTTTTAATAAACATACTTAATTAAAAGCAAGAAATTAATTTAGCCCTAAATTTTCTGTATGTATTGAAACGTTTTAAATTCATACCTTTAAAAAAGGAACCGCATACAACTTTTGCAGTTTAATTTTTTTTTTAGTTTAAATGTATATATTAAACCGTACTTGAGCGGGTATGAAAGTAAATAGCACAAAAGTTACTTGGTATTTTTTTTAATTTGTTAATTTATTTTTGAACACTTATGGTAGACTATTCTTATTCTATTTAGAAGTCTCTTCACTAAATTCCTTTCATTAACTTTTTTTTTCCATTTGCATTATATTATGAATCCTTTTGCCATAAAAACACTGTCCTGGGGAAGGAGGGCAATCTGTTGTTAGTTTAAAGGTTAATTTTAAATTATATTTTGCAAATTTGAAATGGTGTTGCTGGAAAAATTAAATAAACTGTAGCTACATTGTTAAATATCACTTAGTAAAGCTTAATCTAATAAGAAATGCACTGGCAGAACATGCATTTGAGCAAAAAACTTATTAACTTGTTTCAGAGCCCACGTTTATTTTAAGATCTAAGGTTTTGCTATTTAGTTTGTCAAAATATAATTTTTTGCTATTCAATTCATTACCCCAATAATTCCTTTATCTATATTCATTTTGGAAATTAATAAAAAAAAAGCTGTCAGAAATATTATTAAAATAAACTTTTAATTAGCGATATTTAATTTTAACTGAATTCTTTGAAGCAATTAAAGTTTATATATTGTGATATTTTTCCATCACATTTTTAAACGTCGTTTTTCTCTAATTTGACAGAATATTGTTGCATAATAACTTGCGATTACATTCGTTTACATACATCGCCACCCACAATAAGCTTATTCTTAATTTATGGATACTTTTATATCTTCAGATAATACAAGACTTATTATTTCAATATTATTACTTGGCACAAATTTGAAATGTTGAAAAACACCTTGTAAAAGAACAAACGAGTGGGCACTTCCAGTGTTTTTCTCTACGGCCACACGGTAGCCGTTTTCTCCAAAGGATGTTAGTACGTCATGACACGTGACTTCCGTTTTATCACGAAACCGAAACTGCGACCTTTTTAACGTCAAATAAAAGCTAAACTATACATCTGAAATTTTTTAAAATGCACTTTTTGTAGGTTTTATGACACCCTTTATTGATTTAGACTAAGAAAAAAAAATGTGCAAATTCTCTATTGTTACTGTTGTGGAACAAAACGGTAATAAACCAGTTGGGTTAAATCCGTAGGGTTGGCAGGTCAGAAAACGTAATTGGAATCACACGGCATCCCGCATATTTTGCGGGATGTCGCGGCGGCAGTGTTCACTTGGCGTCGAACCGTAACGTTAAGCTTTCATTTGTGCGAAGTGTAAATTCGGAGCAGGTTCAGCAGATATAGTTAACATTCTTAACATACATTACATTCTTAGTTCATACATTTCTTAACTCTATGGCAGCAGGGCTTTACAGAAAAATATTTCCTTCACGGTTCCGTATTTTGTATTGGATTTGTATGGATCGTCGCGTACGGGGACGAGAAATTTGTAGCGGAATTTTTTATTTTGCAAAGCGAATTGGCGGTTTTTCGAAATTTTAATTTTTCCAAACGAATTGGCGGATTTCCGCCAATTGGCGGAAGAATCACATGCCTGCATTAAATTCAAAAGAGAAAAAAAATGAATTACAAAGGGCCAAAACACTTTTTAGCTACCAAGAATTAGCAAAAAGAAATATATTTCTGATTAAGAGTTTAAATTTACCTGAATAGGTGCTGGCCTTAGGGAAAATATTTCATTTCTGGCTCCTTTAGTATAACCATTCATATTAACTAATATATGAATTCCATCTGCAAAAATATGATCAGCAGCTTTTCCATTGCAGGGAATCTATAACATTTACAATTCAAAATGAGTCAACTCAAACATACACACATTTGAACAATTATTAAAAATACAAAATCATAGACTTCGGTTACCTGCGACAAATCTGTGAAATGGTGCGCTTCTTGGGCAATCTTTGATCTAAAGGTTGTTCCGTCATCTGGGCTCAAAGCATAGCAGAAGATCTATGTAAAAACAAATAATTAGAATTTAGAATAAACAGAACTAAACAATCGAGTGATTCACATAAAAAGTCAAAACTAGATATTGTAGTTTAAAAAAATCCTTATTCAATGCAAGGTTTCAGAAAAAACAGTTACATTTCTGAAACCTTGTAAATTAAAAAAGCATTCATTACCTAAAATACCTGGCAAATGAATCAATATTACATTAAAAAAAAAGCCTTAAAATCATATACTAAAGTTGAAGAATTAAACTCGACCTTTGACGAATTTTTAAAAACAAAAATGGAGAAGGGGTGAAATTTTATTATCTATTGGTAAAATTAGTCATTTAGCGAACTAAATTCAAAAAAAGTTTTAGGAATGAATTTTAGAAGTGTATTCAGGTAAAATGTATTTGGTAAATGTTCAGGTCAAAATTCCTTTTAAAAAGAAATGGGTCAAATTGATTTACAAAGAGGCCAGGCACTTACCTCTACATTATCTCTGTTGTGCATTCCTGGAACACTCTGCATTAAATGAGAGGTGGGATGATTGCCAAAATCAGAGCTCACATAGCCAATTCTTAACATTTGGCCCTTGAGTTCTTTGGGAAATTGGTAAGGGGGCTTGTGGAGCACTTGAATCTAATGAAATAATAGAAAAAGAATGAATCAGTACTAAGTTATAAGTATTTTAACTAAGAAGCAACTAAGCCAAGATAAAGGCTGAAACTAATTTGAATAACATATTGGGAAAATTAAAAATAAAATATTACAAAGAAGGATATCTTTGATCAGATGAAGTAAAACTTATACTCAAGGTTCGGATTTATTTTTCCAGAAACAAAGATTTTTAGCTGTAACCGGGTGATTTTCTGTTTAAACAACATTTTTTGGATTTCATTTTCTTTTGGTCGAATTAAACAATTTTTTTTTTTTATTCAACGCCCTGAAATTAACATGCAGGTGGAAGCTCATGGGATTAGTTGGGATAATTAACAGCATAATTATCAGGGTTGAAAAAAAAGTTTTTTTTGTTTAAAACATGTTTTTTTAAACAGTTAAATTTTGGTTATTGAACAAGTTGCATGAGTTTAAAAAAAACGCAGTTCTTTTTGCAGGCCTCGCAGTGACTTTTATCAAAAATATAATAGGAAATATAGGAATTTTTAAAGAAAATATAGGAATTTTTAAAGAAAATATAGGGATTTATAGGAATATTTTCAAGTCGATATATAAACTTTCGTGGAGTAAATATATGGATAAAATGAATGGCAATGAGCCAATTATTTTAACTATGTTATATATAAAAGCACAATATATAAGATTTATTAGCTTTATTTAACTGATATCCGATAGGGATCGGACCTAATATACGATATAACTCCAGCGATCCGATAGGGCTTGCTGCCCTACCAGAGGATCTGAAATCTGAAATACCTTTAATTTCCAATAACCAACCAATTTCCAACGGATCACTTTAATTACTATGCGGTAACTAAAGTGATCCTACAACATTAAAAAAAAAAACTATAGCTATATTTTATTTTTTAAAAAACTCCCGCGATTCATAAACAATTACAAAACCGCTAATCTGGGCACCTATAATCCGGACACTTTTGAATTTCGATGATAGTCCGAAAAATTTCCGATACTCCGTTTTTTTTTTAACTTAAACCTTCTAAAATCAGAAACCCCAGAATAAATTAAAGTAGAAATACTGGGGAGAAAAGTTTCAAACGTAAACAAAAATATTTAAACAATCAAGCTGTACTTGTGATCACAAGGTCACGAACACTTGATCAAAAGAAATGATTCTGGTTGGTCCGATTGGCGTGAACCGGAGCTACATAAGTAAGAAGACGCTCTTCCGATCACGCAGAGGCAAAAACTGTCAACCATTATGAGACATTGCGACCAAATCGGTGGATTTCGTGAAAATTACTAGGCAGCAATATACAGGGGTGCCTACAAGGGGGGGGTCAACGACGCAGACTGCGTCGTTGAAATTTTAGGGGGGGGGGGGGGGGGTTGAATTTTTTATAAAAATTATTAATAAACAGCCAATCTTGATAAAAAAAACTCAGCTAACTCTTATTCTTACTCATTATCTGCCCCCCCCCCCCCCCCAGCCGACGCAGCACCGGGGGGGGGGGGGGGGGGGGCTCAGAACTTGTACTCTGGCGAATTTTTATTTGGTTTAAAATAAAACACAAAGTGGCAAGATAATCAAAAGTGGCTCCAATTTTTTTTAATATTTTTGCCTTCAAAGAATAGGGATGGGCAACCATAATTCAAAGCAACACCAGGGAAAAAAGGAGTTATAAATTATGTTCGTTGGCGTCTACCAGACGATACGATTTCTGACTATTATTTCCAATAAACAATCCGATCACTGTAACAAAGTGTAAACACTCATAAATCGCACGCAGTTTATAAACATTTGATGACGTTCGCATTATAGTTTGCCAATGGAATCAATGAGATATTCCCGCCATATTTTGCAGCTGGCTCATAAATCTTTCGAACTTAACTTTGTATAACATTTTTACGCTTTAATGACCTATGGATAATATTTTTGACTTTTTCCCGCCAAATTAGACTCGAAGCCAAAATAACTAAATGATTGCTGTAGGTACTAAATACTTGTCGTCTTGTCTCAAATGTGACGGGTCTGGGTAATTGAAGATAATTAAATAGTGCAATTCCGAGTTTCACGGTAAGAATTTTGTTATATTTAACTTTAATTTTTTAAATTTTAGGTTTTTTTTAAGTGAAGCAATCTCTGTAAACATTATAAAATAATTCTGATGAGTTTGATAATGTCAAATGTGTTGTATTAAATAAAAACTATACCAAGATAAACTTTTTTTATGCATTAAGAATTGAGGGAATGAATTGGAAGCCGTTTTTGAATGGATCACGTGTCCGGCTATTTTTATTGTTTTAAAAAATAATATAATTACATAAATTTTGAGCGGAATTTTTTACCAATTATTTAGATTCCGATAGATTTGGCTGTAAAGAAAACCTTTTTAAAGGAAAATTAAAAATAGCTTGTAATTCCGTATTATAAAAGATATTCCAAAAGGTGCTTCCCTTTTCGATTAGGGGCAACTCTGCTTTGACCTATCAGTAGAAAAATATTTAAGAAGAAAGTCAGTACTGGGGTTTTAATTCTTGGGATAAAGTTAAGTTACCCCATTCGATGGTACTTGAAATATCATTTTACTATAAGGTTTTCTATATACACCGTAAAGATGTAGTTAGAGGCTACTTTGGTTAGGTACTCCCATTTGCCCATATAAATAAAAAATCCTCACCGGTTTTTTTAGGGGGGGGGGGTAATAATTTTCTAGGGGGGGGGGGCGTCGTTAGCTCTGGGGGGGATCGGCACTCTGGCAATATAAGTAAATCAGGAAGCATTGTTGGATTGCACTGGCCGGTAACCGATTTTCGAAACCATCTTAGTATAGTCAAATTATAATTCATATTCAACTTTTAATTAAATTTTTAACTTTATTGTTAGAATTTATTGAAATTTAAGCTTAGTTTTCATTAATATAGACCGATAATGGAGGAAACAGTTTTTTCAGGGGTGTTAATGTTGTGAAACATTTGAGGACCCTGAGTATAAGAGCTGGCTACAATTTTTTAGGCGTTTTTTTTGTCTGAATTTTCTCTTCCTTTGCACTATATTTCTCTGCCTGGATATTTATATGCTAGGGTGCTTGTAACCGCGATTCGCAGACACGCAGTTCCCCTAAACTCATTCTAATTTTCAGAATTGTGGAAATACTGGTTAGTTAACCCCTAATCCGTAAAATTCCTTAATCCGGAAAGGCTCAAGTCCCGCAATGACCGGATTAATGGTTCTAACTGTAGGTATCCGGAAACTCCGATGATCCTAACATCCGAAAAATCTGTTGATCCTAATATCTGACGATCCAAATACAGAAAAACTCATCCCATAATCGGGAAAACCTCTGAGAATCATACAAAAGGAAAAATAGACAATCACACGGGTGCAGAATACGCCTGATCCGGAGATCCTAGATCGTATGAAAATTTTATCAATTTGGGGAAATTTTGATAGAAAATATTCAATTGATTTCGATTTTAACAATGAATTACAAAATTCCTTAATCAGCCGTTCGTTTTATATAGTCAATAAATACCGCACACTCATACTCGTATATCTCGGTCGAGTAATTTATCACAAAAAATAGCGCCTTGTAAAAAAGGGTCTTTTACACAACAGACGCCTCAAAATTTACACAACGTTAAAGCCCCACCAAAAAAAAATGTTTCCTCCATTCTCGGTCTATATCAATGAAAACTAAACTTAAATTTCAATGTAGAACAAGTTTTAATAATAAATTTTATAAAAAAATATAATTAAAATTTGAATATTAATTAATATTAGTTTGCACTAAGATATCCTCAAATATCGGGGAACGGACCCCCCCCCCCCCCCATTAGAAGAGAATCATCAACACCTGACTAAAAATGTGCAGTCCAATAATGCTTCGATTTACTTATTTTGCAGCCTAGTAATTTTGACGAAATCCACCGATGACGTCTATCGCCTTATAATGGTTATAATGGGCAGATTTTTGGCTTCGGTTGATCGAAAGGGTGTCTCATTTTACTTGTGTAGCTCCGGTTCCGGCCAAGTCAAACCAACCAGAAAATTTTCTGCCGATTAAGTCTGTGAGTCGTGATCACAGTAAGTTTTAATGTAAATATCGCAATGATGAAAAGGAAAAAAAACGAAAGTAAGGGTCTAAAATATAGGAAAAAATAGGAATTATAGGAACTTTTTCAAATTTATAGGAATTATAGGAGCGCTGCGAGGCCTGTTTTTGTGTTTTGGTCTTCTATATTTACTTCCATCCCCAATAATTTTAGGCATTTGCCTTGCATCTTTCTTTGTCGAAGAATCATAGAATACAAGAAATACTTCGATTATCTGGCGATTCGGTGTCTTCCTTTAATTAAATCAGATGAGCTAATAGAAGAATTTATAAACTAATAATGTAATAGTTTATGTTTGGTATTATTTTAATTAACTAAAAGTATGTACCACATTGATAATTAGCATAAATCGGGTTTTTTTAAATTGTTTTAAACATGTTTTTTATTACTATGTTTTAATCATGTTTAAAACAATTGTTTTAAACAAAATGTTTTAAACATAACCCTGATAATTATTAAGTTTTTTGTTCATATTTTGTAAAAGGAACCTTTCATAGTTCTTAAATAAAAAAAACCTGGAAAAAACATTTGGTTTACACCAAGAAGTGGTTTAAACTGACAGTGACAAATCCTGCTTATTCCGTACCAAAAATACTAACATCTGACAAAACTATTTTTCAATATAAAAAAGTTAGTTATTTAAAAAATGTCTGGTAATTTGTTGATTTTTACTTAACTATGAACAGAATACCGTCAAGATACATTAAAACGAATACCAAGAGACCTACATAATTCATTCAAGTCAAGTGCACTTAGATGTATAAAACAAAAGTTTCGAAAGCAACTCTGAAGCGTTCACTGCCTCAAAAACTGTTCATTTAAATGAGGTTTGACTGCATAAGAGACTTTTGGGACATCTTCAACAACACAGCTCCAATCTTAAGTCTACTCCGGATTATCATAACCTAACTATCTAAATGACTTATGCTTTAGTGACCTTGTAGAAATAAAAATTATGAACAAAGGAAAAATATCGTAACACGTTATCAGTCAGACTCAAATGTAGCAATTGCAAGCAAAACTACCATCAAAATACAAATAATCCAACATACCTTTTCAAGGCATAAGTTAGCATGCCTAGCAGCAATGGCCTTTCTAAACTCATGCGAAAGTGGATATAGCATGCTGTGATGAGGATGTACAGATGGAAGCCTGTTCTTGTCCAACTGATCGGCTACAATGGCCACCAACTTCTTCATGCGAGATTCATAATCGGTCCAATCACAAACAATCTGGAAATTGATAATAATTTAAAGTCTAAATTAGGCATGTCTGCAGTAGATTTAAGATATAGCCAGTTAAGTCCTATATCATTTTACTCCATTTGATGTTTTTAATTTGTCCTTAATAATAACCATTGATGGTTTATATAAATAAACCTATTTGAGAGCTTTAAAATAATTCATAAAATTATAAATTCCATACAACAATATATAAAGCTAGAGTAAAAGAAGAAAATAGCATGTTATTACAAAACATATTTTTTTTAAAAAAAACTTAATTATATTGAGTTTACCACAAGTTACACTTGGTATCTTCACAATAGTTAAGAAAATGAAACATGATAAACTTACCTGTAAGCAATGGGCAAGATTGCAATAAGCATCAGGAAAGTCTGGTTTCAACTTGAGGGCTGTCCTGTACGATGCAATGGCTTCAGGGATGTTTCCAGAATCCTACATATATGAAAGTTGAAATTTAAAAAAAAAAGACTACATAAAAGACTTTACTTAACAATCAAGATTATATTAGAAGAAACATTACCTTGTGGATTGAAGCCAAATTGCTGTGTGCATCTGCAAAAGCTGGATTGATTTGAATAGCTCTAGAATAACACTGCAAAGCACCAGGAATGTCTCCCATTTCTTTTAGGGTATTTCCCATGTTAGAATAAGCATCAGCAAAAGTTGGTGATATACTATAAAAAACAAGTAGGTTTGTAACAGAATCTGTCACTTAACTCGCTTCCACATATTTGTGTTTAACAGGAAAAAACGCGCCAAACACAACATTAATTCTATATTTAACATTTACAAGCTAAATTTGGCTAGTTTCATTTATTTTATTTCGAAAATTCAATAATTACTTATCGTTTGCAAAAATTAATTTATATTTTAAAGAATAAATGTCATATTCCTCGCTTTTAAATAGAATGAAAACATTTCATATCAACATACAAGGATTCCGTAGTGAAATATATTTGACGTCATTTCAAACTGATCAATGTCGCAAAAATAAATTTATTTTAATTTATTGTCTAAAAGAATTAAAGTTTCTCGAGCGATTGTTGCGAATGGCAAATGTGATTTAATTCTAATGAAAACAGGGCCTTTAGCTATTTGTAATTCAAAGTTTTAAATGCCAAAATTAACTATTTTCATTAATCTTCTTTCTCAGATTTAATAATTAGACTTTATCGTTTGCTAAATTTGTTTGAAGTTCGAAGAATAATGATGTAATCTTTTTTAATAAATATTTTTGTCGCCACAATTTCCCATTTAAATTTCTTTCGAAAATTCACTTATTTATAGTTTGTTAAATTAATTTACAGTTCAAAAAATTTATAATTTGTACAATTGATGCTTTAAAAATAAAAGCGAAACTTAGCATATTTTTTTTATGCCAAGTTAGAATTCTCTATGCATCTTTCTACATACATATATATAGAACCATTAAAAGAACTATTGTGATAATACAACAATCCAAACCGAATTATATCACATTAATAAATATTTTTTCAAAAGTGCATTTTTATTTTAACAAAAGTTTCTCGTACGTTTAACGAAATGGCAACAGTGAAAATATTGAATAAAAATGGAATTTGCATGTTATTTCAATGTAGATTAAATTTTTAGTTATTTAAATTTTAAATAAGCTTCTAGTTTAAATTTTTTAATGAAATTTGGAATGTAGCCTAATCTGATTTTTTGCTTTAAAATGACGTATCCTACTTGTCTGTGGGACTTGTGGTTCTTTCTGTGAAAGTGGGTGACAGACAGACGGACTGAACGATTATAAAACCTTCCACTTTTTACGTTATAAACGTAGTGTGGAAGCTAAAACCATTAAAAATTAGTTTTAAAAACTAATTCTTTAGACGAAACCTTACACAGAGCAACCATTCAGCTGAGAAATCTTACCGGATTGCTTCTTTGTAATGCATAAGTGCTTCATTTAGTTTACCCTGTTGTTGTAAAACACTAGCCAAGTTAGAATGAGCAGCAGCAAATTCTGGAAACACCTGAGAAAAAAAATACATGCCATGTTTAATTGTTTATGGATTATCCATGGGAAACTTGCAATTTACAGGGCATTGAATTGAATTTTAACCTTATAGAAGTAACTATGACATATATATTTTCTAATAAAATAAAAAAAAGTTTGGCTTTATTCAGGACTAATAATAATTTATATAATAATGAAATTCATGATCTAACGATACAATATTAAAAAAAATTAGTCATTGAAGAAGTTGTTACTGAATAAAAAAAGTGTATTTTTAAGAATTAAAAAACTTTAAAAATAAAGATTATGTATCAAACTATCCAACATTTCACACATATAAAAGCAATAACTTTTTGTTATTGAATGTCTAATATTAAATTCTACAGACTAAATGATACTTCAGAATTAATAACCACTTATGAAACACATATATGCCCTTTTAGAATCAACTCGGACCACATGCTACACCTCAGGATTTCAGACTACCAACTAACCTCCAAAGCCTTCAGATACAAGCGAGTGGCCTCTTCAATGAATCCCTGCTCCCTCTTGATATTGGCCAAGTTATTCAAGGAATCAGCGTGGGTCGGGCACAACCTCAGAGCAGTGTTGTAGCAGTCTTCTGCTTCAGACACGAGACCTTTCTCTTTCAAAGCATTAGCAAGGTTACAGTAGGCGTCAGGGAAGTTGGGCTGAAGTTCGATGGCTCGACGGTATGTGTCGATGGCAAGATCGATTAACCTTGAATGGAAAGTTTTTGATTTTAAGTGACAGCATTAGATAATAGTGATACTGGTAGCTAGGGGGTAACCTTATTACGGGATAGTTTTGCAGTTCTGATTGGCTGCATCAAGACTTATTCTACAATTTAGAGTAATTTTAAGTTTATCTTCACCCTTAAAAACCATAAAATATTTGCAGATAATTTTTAATAATAAGTGACTTGTCATGAAACAATTTGTGTCCAATAAAATTCTAACTATGGTAAAAGTAGATACATACCCTTGTTCATAATATACACAGGCTAAATTTCCATGAACAACTGCATTACTTGGGTTTAAATTTAATGCTCTAAGATAAGCAGCAACAGCTCTAGAAAGACAGAAAGGGAGGAATTAAACATCAATAAACCCATATTTTAAATGATAGCATCAGGTTAAAAGGATTTGTTTGATGTGAGGGTTTATTTACCTGTCAAATATTCTAGCTTCTTTCAGCACATTTCCAAGATTAATGTAAGCATCCAAGAAATTGGGATCCAAAGCCACAGCCTATAAAATAAGAATGTGCCAATACTTTACTTTTGAAGAGTTAAAGGCCACTGCGACAGGTTTTTTAAAATTGTATTAAATAAGTTGTGTACAAAATGCACAAACTTCTTTAATGTCAGAAAAAATATAATCACATGAATATGAAGTTTAATAAAGCAAAGTTTTTTTTAAAAGTAGATATCAAATTTTCAGACAAAGGCAGCAAATAAACATTCATTATAAAATCCAAGAAACATCCAACTTACCTTCTCGAAATGGTGGATCGCCAGCCATATTTCTCCTTGTGCATTGAAAACACAGCCCAAATTACTCCATGCCACTGCAAAAGTAGGACACGTCTCGATGGCTTTTAAGTAACACGCCTTTTGAAGAAATCCCATAGAAAGACACCACAGGAAAGGAGTGTTATTTTAACGAAGGCAGAGTGCACACAAAACTGGTTTCGCAGCCAATGTTCCGGAAAGCGCAGAGCAAAACTCGCAGACGCAAAAAACGCAGCGCTGTTATCCAACCAGAGTGACACTCAGTTGCTGAAGCACAGTTCTAGTGCTCTTTTTATGTTTAACAGCATACGCTCCTTTTTACGAATCTCACATTTTTTTATGCCCACTATATTGTGGGCACACACTAATTGCATTTTCTTGGCCTAACATTATACATTGCTTATGCATTTTAAATAGTTTTTAATTTCAAAAGCTTTTTAATAACACGTTAATGTTTTCAATGAGTTTGTAAGAATGAGCGTCTACTGTAATTAAAATAATCATTTTATGATCTATCCAGCCAAAGAGTATGAAGGAAAAGCAATAAGTGTGTTCAGTCTGATTGGAATGCAAGTGCGAACGGTCGCGCATAGGGGCGGAAACGCAGCAAAAGGAACCGCAAAAATGCGCACGCAAAACCTGCCACGGAACCACTAGCTGCCATGTACCCATCTTAACATGCACATACGTCATGTTAAAAAGAATAAAGAAACCAAAAATCGAAATCTCCTAAGAGTTCATTTAAATATTAGCAGCACTTACTGATAATAAAACTCAGTTCCACTTCAGCATTCCAATACTAAAAGTAGGAGTGAACTGGTAAAAAACTGTGGAGAAAATCAAAAGAGGAGCTTGAGAATTCTTTTATCTCTTTTTTTTTGTTTAAATTAAATTATATCAAAATAAACTTTCATTTTTCTCCACAATAATTAAAACCCAGTATATCAAACTAAACATTGTAAAATTACCACTGTGTTGATGTTGGCCTGACTTCTGATAGCCATCAGGAGGGAACCGATCCTTCTCTTTTGAGAGAGAGCAGCTTTTTCTCTTAGAGAACCTCCCCGTGAATACGTAAAGCCCTACTATTATCGCTAGTTCTTAAGGAAGAAAAAAAAGAGAATCTTATTAGACACCAGTCCTGTAATCCGAAACACAAAAAACAGCTGTAATCAGCCTTCCTAAGTTTCAGTTAAATTAAAAAGAAAATGTTATGAAAAAAAACTAAAAAAGAGGAAAAGCAGAAATTTTAGTGTGAAAGAAAAATCTTATATGCAAATAAAAAAAAATAAAGACCTAATTTTAAAAAAATACATTTAATAGTCTTAAGTGACAAATGGGTAAATAAAAAAAAAGTAGAGAACATTATATTAGTAAAAAAGAAACATTTATTGAAACAAAAATTATTATTTTTAAACTTTAGAGTTTCATACAAAAAAAAATATCGAGAAAGACTTTTCATGCCAACAAAAAAAATACAGGAAATGCCAATATTAAAATGAGAGTTTTAAAAAGGAAGGCTGCTTGCATATACTCAGATTGTTCTACAATAAATGAGTTGAAACAATTGGGGGGAAATCTACTGTAATACATATAAGCATACACACACAACACATAAAAAGATTTTCCCTAGGCAACATCTAGTCACACAAAATGCAATTCGTAAAAAAGCCAAGTTTCAGTGTAAGATACAGTAGAACATGCAGCAAAAGATCATGCATTTAGCGCAAGAAAGGCAATCTTCTTTCTGCAAGTGAATTAGACTTAACATTCAACAAAACAGCGAAACAAAGGACAAAAAGCTAATTTTTTAATTCGGGTTTAACTTAATTTGCAGCGCATGAATTTATTTGCTCGTAACAAATTTCTCACAACAGAAAGAAAATTGCCTTTCTTTGAAGGAAAAAAAAAACATTGAAGTGAAGCGCTCGAAGAAATGCGTCTCCTGAAAATTCAGTGAAAGCAAAAAAAATCAGCATTAACAGTGTATATCTTCAAGAATGTACTAGTGCATAGTTCTTCTACTTAGTCCAGCTATCTGCCCTGAAACTTAACATCTATTGCACATTAGAGAAATCAACTGGAAGCAGAGATTATTTCAACCTGTGAATATGAAACTTGGCTTTTCTAACAACACCCCTTTAAAAGTGGCGCACAAGCAAGGATGGTTTAATATTAATATTCTTCTCATTATATTTAAAACTAGCAAATATAGCAACAAAAACTAAAAAAAAGGGAGTAGAAATAATAAAAAATGTTTCGATTTTAAGTTTATTTCTTACAATATTGGCAATGTTATAGAATTTAAAAAAAGTAAATCAGGTTTTTAAAAATCTAATAATTTGGTCTATAAACTATTTATATAAAAAAAATCTTTTAAACATGCACCATTTACTTGAAAACAGATACTTTTTCAGTACAATAAAAAAAGTCAGATTTTTTATTGCATTTTTAAGTATAACTATGTTGCCCATGGAATTTTATGAAACACAAGAGTAAGATTGAAAGGACATAAATACCTTAGCTTCATCTAATCTTCCCAGTGCTTTTAAAAGATTACCTAAATCACTCCTGACACAATATAGGTCCTGCAACAAAAAACAAAATTAATCATTTTTTACTAGGAATTTAGGTCTTTTAAATATCATAGGTTTAGAAGGGTTTTTTTTAATTAAAAATGTTAACAATGCTTACGACAATATACATTGAGAAATAAATAATTGGGAATCTGAAACACCTGCAGTATCTTAGATGTCAAAAATACACAAGACTAATATGCTTTTATTCAATTAAGTTCTATGCTTGACAGCCAAACATTGATAGAGGAACCCGTAGTGCCCCTAAAACGCAAATTGTTAAAACTACCTTTAAAAAAAATTGCATACATTAAGCTCTAGATTAAAAATTAAAAATGCTGCATTAATTGTATTTTTATAGTTAAATTATTGTTTATTTCATTTTTAAATATATCAGTTCTTTATTAGACTTCTTTCCAGAGTGGATGCAGTGTTCTGCAGTTGAACAAAAATCATGTCTGTTTAGTTATTAGAAACAAATGTTATCGCTTATTTCAAGTAGCGATATGCTTTGAGCCAGCTGCTAACTCAAAATTTGGAGCAACTTGCCATTTTATATTGATACCAAAGAAAATAAAATAACTGTACACAAGTTTAAAAATAATAATGAAATTAGTAGGAACTGATCATTTTTTTAGGTTTAATTTTGGTAACACTTTTTTTTTTACAAAGGAACCTCTTGTTTGTATCGACATGATATATTAATAAAAACACCTCATGCTTCACATTAGTTCTATTTTATGAAGTTTCTACCTTTATTTTATTGATAGTCTTTCTTACCTGCATTCTAAAATAATATAAAATATTCAAAAACGATTTTCAATAAAAATTAGTTTTTTACTAAACGAAATCAAAAACAAGTTAAAAATAGTAAGACATTATGTTGATCCCTATGGATTGACCCTTAATTGTTTCTTACAGGATTGTACTGCAACGCTGACACATAGGCCTGTACTGCTTGTTCCATATCCCCTGCAGCCACCAAGGCGGCTGCCAGGTTAATGTATCCATCAATGAAGTCCGGCTTGAGTCTGACCGCATGTCTGTAGTTCTCCAGAGCCTCTTGAAGTTGGCCCCTCTCCTTGTACACATTTCCCAGGTTGGAGTAGGCTTCAGCCAGCATTGGATTCTGCTTGATGGCAAGCGTGCTGAAGTGGGCAGACCTAAGTAAAGAGTTAAGTCCGACATTTAGGTAATGGAGGAGTTATTGATATCATATACAAATAAAGAGCCTAGTGGAAGAAAGGGCTATGTGATATTTAAACATATATTTATGTCAATGAACATGTTATTCCCTACATTTAAAGAAAACTATTAGTTCATTTTTACCATTTGCAAGTACCATTTTTAAAAGACCTTAGGTCGTTTTCTTGTTTTCACCTTTCTGTTACGTAGCACTCTTCCACTAAGCTCTTCAATTCATTTTGAAACATACGTTTTGAATGCAGGTCGAAAGGCGTTTATGACAAAAAGTTCAATTTATGTGGATAATTAATATTAAAGGAAAAGAGGTCACTTTCGGTGAAACATTACGCAACGCTGGAAAGTGACACCATGTATGGTTTCTCTAGGTCTTGATTAATTGCGCTTTTAACCGGTTATTTTTTTGCCATTGGCCAATTGCTAATTTGAAAAAGTCAAACACAAGATTTGTTTATCTCAGGTGAAAATAACCAAAACACATGATTTAAATGTGACCCTCTACTACTTTTTATTTATTGGACATTGGTTTGTTTCGTAATTAGGGAGTTCGACAGACATTTAAGTACCATCTTTAATTTCTTAAAACTGCAATTACTTTTGGTATTAAACAACTCTAACGCGTTACTTCTCAATTTCATATTAAGTAACTAACAGAGTTACTTTTTAAAAGTAATTTTCGAATCCTTGCTTACTACTGCAATATTTAGAGAGTTTTACAGAAATATCAAAATAATAAAAAACAATGAAACAAGACTACTCTACTCACTTGTCGAGCCTCCTGCATTGGAAGTGAATGGAACTCAGCAACAAGAGTACTCCGGTATTGGTGGGGTCTTGTCTCCACAGTTGCATGCAGTGGCGCTCCGCATTCTCATAATCCCCAGCCTGATACTCGCGATGTGCGAGCTCAGCTAAACCTGGCATAGATTTAGAAGAGTTTAACGTATTGCTACATTTTTTTTAATTTTAGTGCAAAATTTTAAAACAAATGTATATACCAATCATTACAATCAGTGTTAGAAATTCGATAAAAAAAAATGATGAGTGATATGTCCTATACTAACTAGTAGTAAATAAACGCAATCTGAGAGCTTTCTTGAAAAAAAAGTTTAAAAAATGCCTTTTTTTGTGTCATTTATGCACATGCCACAATGGTATTAAAAGATTTCCGGATAGCTTTCCAATTTACGACACCTGAAGTTTCAGGTCGGATTTTAAACACACACACACAAAATCCCTGGAGTTCCAGGATATTGTGATTGACAAACTTTGTTCTTTGGACTGCCGATGTTTTGCGATTTTAAGAAGATGATTTCAGCAAGATCTTAGGACCACAATAAAAAAGTGTATATTGCCATTTCGTAGAAATTAGTTGCGATTACTGCAACTAAATTTATTTTGAAGTCGCAGAATTTAAGGATTTAGTTGCATTTTTATGCTAGCAACCATTAGTTTTGTGAACCTAGATTACAATAAAATCTATCATACAATAACTATAGTTATAATAAGCAATTTTGACAGTAATCACTTGAAAACGAGCAAGTATGCTTTGCTGACAGAGAAAAAGTTGGGAGCTAGGTAAATTTTATAGAAGCAGGAAATTTTGAAGCTACTGAAGGAAAACCTAGCTTTTGAAATGTTTTACTCTATAAGAATATGAAATAAAGATATTGCATTTTTTTTCAAATAAAATAAACTATGCCATCTTACAAACTCTAAGTATTATTGGTTAATTTTAATTTGACGGTACTTCTGTCGCCAAGGGATCTGGCGCTTTTGTAGAGGGTGATAAACAATTTTTTTGGTGATACAGCAATTTCTGGCTAAATGCGTTGTGGCTAGGTGGCGCTGGTTATACTTGCATGGAATTGTGGGTAGGTTGCACGGATGTTATGCGCATGGGAATTATTTTGATCTAAATTACTTTTTGTCCAATCGTCATTTCCTGAGGTTTTGAATGCAAATTTTCTCTCGAGACTGTTTTTTTTTGTTTTGTAAATCAGAGCCCCAAACGAGTGTTTAGGCATTCAATGGGCCCTAGAGTACTGCCTCATGTTGGATACTGATGTTTCAGAGAAAACAAAATTGCCCGGAGCCCCAAACGCGTGCATAATGGATTGCCCCTATTGGCAGATTGTGTAGAGTTTGGTTTGTGTTGTCAAAAGCAAACCAAAACTGTGACTTTGGTTTGTTTTGTGAAAAGTAGCGCTAGTATAGCGTTTACAACCAATTCGATGTAGCTAGGGTTAATGCATCAGCGTGAAGGAATCTGGCAACAGGAAAACATGCGAGTTTCCATTGGCAGGTTTTTGGAAACCCGCAAAGCAGTACCGTAGGATTAAAATTTACCGTATTATTGACTAACAATTTAGAAAATATGTTGAAAGTTACTTTTACTAAGTATGTGATGAAAAGTATAGTTAATTACAACTAAGACTCACTTTGCAAAGCCACTGCAGTACTAATAGTAAGGTCATTTGTCTTGCTTCTCTTATTACCATTCACACCTAGAAAAATAAAAACATAGCTTAGATTACTATTCAAACTTAATCACAAATTAAAAGATAAATTAAAGGTAATTTCCGTGAACCATCCGGAACAGCTATGATATAATGGCTGGTCTAGATTCGGCGAACAGCGTATGTAGCCAGAAACTTTATAGGTATAGCAAATTAAGTTAAATTGCAAGCCATCCAAAATCGCCAATAGACCAGCCATCATATCATAGCTGTACTAATCAAACTTTCAAATTAAACTTGTACCCAGTTTTTCTTATATTTTAAATGCTGCAAAGGTACCTCAAGTGTATGTTACGTACAAATAAGTGCATGTTAGCCAAAATAAATATTTATATGCATTTAAACCTAAAAAAGAAGTCATAAGATGTAAGAATTACAACCAACATCAAAAGGATATTGACCAGGAACAAAAAAAATAGGCAAAATTATTTTCAAGGCAATAATTAGTTGCGTAATAATGCGACTTTTTTAAGATTTTTGTTTATTTTTATCGGTGTTTGAAATTTGAGTGCAAATAGGTCATCTCTGGTAACAGATTTCTCTATCTAATAGTCAAATTTCTACATCGCCATACAGTTAAAAATAAAAAAAGATGACGAGTAAAAAAGATACAAATTCAATGTTTGAAATTATTCCAACAAATAAAAATATGGTGAAAAATGTGTACTAAGCATAAAAACAAGCTCATCAGTTTTAAATTCGATAATGTGACGCAAGAATTATTATGCGACCTTGTATAAAAAGATGCGATTACCACAACAACAAATATGGACGCTTATAGAAATAGATACACTATTTACAAGAAATATAATTTCCATAACAAATTCCTTACCTGATGACTCGCTGACTATAGCAGACATGAGAAATTAATTTGATTAAACTTATGCGATTTATATAGTTAAATTAAAAAATAATAAATGCGCCTCAATGGAAGAAGGAAGCAGAAAATGTTGAAAACACAACGACGCAAAAGGAAACCTTGTGGTTTATTAGAACAAGGCTTCTGACGATTTTAGATTAAAATCAATTAATTAAACTGTTTGCATTAAAATTTTAATTTACGAAATAATTTATACAAACTATCGCGTTACTCTGCTCAGCTTCATGCCACAAGAGATAGAGAAGCGTTATGACGTCATAGATGCAGAGGTTTTAGAGTAGAGTTGAGGAGAAGGACAAAGCTGATTATAAATTAATAAAAATCGGTAGGAGACCCGCGTAAAATTCTTCCCATTCCAAATGATTATAACTCCCATTTTTATTATATTTAATGATTTGGAATATTGTTTGCATGTGAACAAAATATTAAATATCAATTCAAAGTTTAGTTGTTTTGATATTTGGCAACGATTTGTTATGTAAATTTAGAGTAAATCAAGAACAACTGCTCTTTGCTCGTAGCTAACAACTAGTAAAACAAAAATACGGAAATACGTCATTGAGTCGATGTTTTTATGGTTGTTTTTCCGTAGTTAGTCACTTTTACTATGGTTGCTTCTATTAGTCAGGTCGCCAAACCCCGATTTTCGGCCTAACCCTGTACTGAGAAGTTAAGTTTTTTTATTGAAGTTTCTTATAGATTCGAGGGTGTAGATTACGAATCTGGAAGTTACTTTTTTGGTACCCCTGAGCATTTTTAGTTATTCAAATTGGCGTCTCCTCCAGCTTGAATTTTTTAATCTTAGTATTCGCCGATCTATTCGACAAAATTGAATAGTTTTTTTTATATATGCATTTAGTAATAAAGATTCATAATTTTATTTTTAAAAAAAAAATTCAAGATGGTGGATTTCGCCATATTGGATTTTTTCACTTCTAATATATTTGTTCCATATGTAACCCAATAAAATCTTTGGATTTTTCACCTTTTATATAAAGCGTAAGCGATCCATTGGCCCGAAATCAAAAAATTCTTTTTATTTTAGTTCTATCTAAATTTTAGTTTATATTAGCTTCCGCACTACGTTTATAACGTAAAAAGTGGAAGGTATTATAATCGTTCAGTCCGTCTGTCTGTCACCCACTTTCATATCCCAAACTACAAATGCTACGGCCAAGTGTGATACGTAAAAAAAAATTCAGCGCATCGAAATTAGAATACATTGAAAATTTCAGAAAAGAATTCGAAGTACTTCAATTATTTAAAAAAAACTACAAAATTTAATGCTAATTTAAAAAGCATAAATAGGAAGCCATTTTTATTAGAAATAAATCACCATTGCCATTCGCAACAATCGCTCGAGAAACTTTAATTCTTTTAAACAATAAATTAAAATAAATTTATTTTTGACATCGATCAGTTTGAAATGACGTCAAATATATTTCACTACGGATTCTTTGTATGTTGATATGAAATGTTTTCATTCTATTTAAAAGCGAGGAATATTACATATTTATTCTTTGAAATATAAATTAATTTTTGCAAACGATAAGTAATAATTATTGAATTTTTGAAATAAAATAAATTAAACTAGCCAAATTTAGCATGTAAATGTTTAATATAGAATTAATGCTGTGTTTGGCGCCTTTCGGCCAAAATTAATATTTTTTTCTTTTATAAGTTCATTTTGTTGGATAAAATGACTTAAACTTTTGAAAAATCCAAATTCAAGATGGCGGCGTCCGCCATGTGAATGCTCTTTAATGCAGTACATTGCTTATTCTTTTTAGAAAATTTAATTAACCAACCTTGAATAATATTTCAAATGGTCAAACATAAAATTAGTTTACTCGGATTTTTTAAAAAATAGATGTTATATGTAGGGGTTGTCCGATTGTATTCACACCTTTCCACGAGTTAGAGGGCTTTCCGAGATAGGCCCCTGTTGAAATTGCCAGAACAGAACAGCTATGATATAATGATCGTTCTCGATTTGGCGATTTGCTTTGTCAAGCAACAAAAATGCCCAAATATGGTAAATATTCCAATCCCTATTTCTTGTAACTCGATAAGGCTGGGGACTCAGTCGGTTCAGGTGTTCGTCTTGCATGCGTAAGGTCCTAGGTTCGAGTCCGGACATAAGCAAAATAACCACCGACCTATAAAGGGATCGCGCAGATTAAAAATGCATGTGTGAATAAAGGAGTGTTTTAAATGTCTTCAAAGTCCCCACGCTGCGTACAAGCACGCTCTTTAAATTTGCGTTGAGTACCTACACAGGTGTCGGCTCGTCACTTAACTGTGGTTCTAAACTCATGGTCAATAGTCCTCGTGGACAGCTTTAGTGCGAAAATAATTTAAACTAACTCTAACCCATACAACTGGATGGGTAGCGCTGCGCTACCCTACGTCCTACGTTGAATTTTCAACTTTCCCAAAAGGCGCCAATGCCAAAAGTCGATATGCCTTTTTATCATAGCTGTACCAAATTGACAGTTTCATAAACAAAGAAAAGCCTGACCCAGGAAACAATTAAAGATAAAACAAACAGTTGAAAATTTCACCTCCTACTGCTAATTCACACTAAACACTCTACATGCGTAGAGAGAGAATTTACATTTCTTAGAAGCATACATCAGTAGGCAGTCAGTAGGTCTACAGTAGGAATAGTTTATCGTTTTTACTGTTATGAGTCATTGTAGAAAATACCACCCAAATTCTCTAAAACATGTCTTAATGTTAATTCTCGGACTTCCACAGATATCAAGCCTCTAATAGTCATGACAATAAGAAAGAAAACAAAACAGACATTCATCCTCTTGCATGGTTGTTAAAGTTTTATAAAGTACAAATTCCTTATATTTAAGCTGAAAATATTTCACCATATCTTCATTTTTTACCATTTGTAAACATCAATTAAATTAAATTCTAAAATATGATTACAATCGTGTTGATAAAATTTGATCAACCATAAAAAAAAATCGTAAAGATTAATCGTAATCTAAGATTTAAAATCAACGAATAAGAAACATGATATTCAAATAACAAACTAAACTAACCTTGCTCAACAGCCATTAGTGGCAAGGCTCCGTGCCATTTCAGCTTTCGTGACCTAGGCTCTGGAGGCTAGCATTTCACGGTAAGGTGGTCAGCCACACGCGGACCCGTGTTATTCCCAAGCATGCTTGGTACCCATTTTATCGACCACTTAGGGGATAAAGGATGGTCAACCTCGGCCAATCCGGATTCGATCCCCGGACCTGTGGCGTGGCAATGCGAAGCACTACCACTGAGCCACTGGGCCTCATTCAAATAACAATCCTTCAAATTAAACCCAAGTGATTTTACTTAATTTTCGTTCATGCTGAATGTGCTGAAATTTCTTTTAAATTGAAATAAAAAGTATAAATTCTAATTTACAATGCTATTCTATTGTGAAAATTGGCTCACAATTGGCTCCTATACCGTTTGGGTTCAAATTTCTAAAATCGCTTCTTAAAATACTCCTTCAGTGTAAAAGATCAGCTCCTAAAATTGCGATCCTACTCGAATGGGCGGGCGTTGATACATAATAGTAGTAGTCAGCAGTGCGGATTTAAAGACCCAGGCCCCCTATAAGCACTTGAATTTGGACCCAACCATCTCGAAGCAATTTGGAAATTTAGCATATAAAATACACTAGTAAGAACGTATAATTTTTAGTCGACTTTAATAAACATCAAATATGCAGTATGTTACCAAGTTGTCGCAATTGGCAATTTCGATCCATCGGCGATAGTTTTCGGAGTTTGGCGAATGGCATTTTCATTTTTTTTAGGTATTATCTTCAGGCCCGGGCCCCCTTCCTGACTGGCATGTCGCCTTGTGGACTAAGCCGATATCCGCACTGATCAGATTCCTTTTATGTATACAGATAACTCTCATTAATAAATCAAAAAAATTAAGATTTATAAAAAAAAATTTCAGTGTTGTTGTGTACAAATAGCACAATACTTTTTTTAAATATCGTGCAAAAAACTACTTTTTCATCAATAATCGTGCAACAGTGATGTTTTTAACCGAAATCGTGTTTCAAAGTTACTTTAGCACTAGTGTACAAGTAAAAAGACATCGATTGGTGTAAAATTTCTATTTAGGTGATTCTTATGGGTTTATTCAATGCAATTAATAAAGACTTTTTGCACAGTGATTTTAAATATCTTATATAATAATCCTTCAAATCATTTGAACGTGATAATAAATAATTATAAGCCACATAAATTCAATTTAAACTTTTTGCACGTTATTATCAAAAATAGTGATGACAACACTTTGAAAATAGCCTTTTTTAAACTCGTGAATTTATTCAACTCGTTTAAAAAAGCCTTACTTTTCACACTAAGTTGCATAAATAACTATTCATATAATATGTAATTTTATTTAGAAATATTTTTCAAAACGTTTTTATTGATCATTATTTTGGTATTTTATCTTTGTAAAAGTTCATTTTTTAGTACGATGTTAATTCGAAACAAGCCTATGTTATTATGTTTTTTCAGTAAAATGTTACTTTTAAATAGTTCCGTCAGTTTCGATATAATAAAATAAAAGACATATAACTAAATGCATTTCTAGTGATAACTGCGCCAAAATGGTAGACGATAAGATTTGTTTAGTCTTTAAATGCATAATGAAACGTATTTCCTACAATCGTATATTTGCTTTACCAGTTTTTGCCCCTTCGGTAAAGAGCAGCTGCTCTTGACCTACCGGACCGGCAATCTTCTAAACATAAACATTATGGAGGGAGTACGAAGTTTTGTTTGAAATCAAGTTTTGCTGGTCTCAAATTTTTCTAAATACTTTTTACGTTTATTTCATGCAATGTTTCATTTTTAATGCTGCTGAAATAGAAAATGGGGGAAATAATCGATCTGATTCGAAGGCAATTAGAAACGCTCAATGCAACAGGTTGTGTTGCGAGTAATTCCACGAGAAGTAGCAATGAAGGAACAATTTCTGACATAATAAAAACTATTCGTGATAATTATATCAACTACAATTTTAAGCAGCAAGATAGAGGTATAACTTTAGTTGTGTATATTTTTATTAACTTTTTATTCGCTTCTTCTACAATAATTCGTTTGCCTCTAAAATTTCATTTTTAAAGTTGAACTAAATTGTAGTGTTTCATTGAATGTTCAGGGATAATTTCAATTAAAAACCTGGTCAATTTTTTTAATCGACCAAAATAAATTACTATGCATGAAATCCAACAACGATGAACAGTAACAGTTGAATAAAACAAAGAAGCTATTACAAAAAGCTAAAAACTCAAACTACCAAAACAGCACCTCACTCTTTGGTTTGGTGAACTAGAACAGCATGATCTCACAGACAATGCATTAAGTAATTGATTGAGTATACTCTTTTTTCAGATTAACTCTGGTTATCCGAATTTCTGATTATCCGAATGTGGTTAGATCCCAATTGCTTCGGATAATTGGAGTTCTACTGTATAACTGTTTTTAAATAAGGCTAAAGGAAGTTTCATTCTTCTAAGCTTGAAAATGATATGTAAGGTTTTGGTATGTGAGGGGCTCCATTCTATTTCAATTGTGACAACTCTGTCGCAATTTCGGTAACTAGTAAACATTCCAGTTCAATAATTGATTTTGCATACAAGTAAACTTGGTTCGTATTTAACCCTTAAATTCATTACTATTGCCAAACCTTGTAAATGAGAGTTACAACCGCCTATATCGTCTAGCTGTTCCAAAATTATAAATTGCCTCTTTTAAGTATCCCTAGAGCACCATATACAGGGTGTCCGTAAAAGAATGTGTCCGAGTTTTAATGGTATATATTATAGGAGCTTATTTTATACTGAATATAACAAATCATACATGACATTGAAGGAAAACTAACCTAGTTTTTCTTATAAGTGCTCAATGTGTGCGCCTTTAGTGATACGGCACTTTCAACCGCATTTACAATTACACTTCAACCACAATGCTATTACAATTTGAAACTCGGACATTCTTTTACGGACACCCTGTATTAGTGTGCATTAAATTTTTGTTTAATTTATAATATATTTATAAATAAAATATAAGTTTTCTAATTTTGTTTTTTGTAGAAATCGTCAATGCACACTTATTAAGTGAGGAAGAAGGTATTTTAGGTTTTTTGAAGAGTATCTTACTTTTCAAAGAGGTAAGTAGGAAGTTAAAATAAAATTTCATACTCTTATGAAGTGAGAATGCTATTTAAAAATTAAGCTTTGAACTAGAGAACTAAGGGTAATTAAAAGTGAAGCTAGTATTGATGTGTGAAAATGAACAGAGTATATATAATAACTCATGAACAGAGCTTTATGGTTCTCAAAATGGTTATTTAATGGAATTAATTAAAAAAATCATTGTTAAATGGAAAATTAATTACTTTCTTATTTATTAATTTTATTACTAAAGAGTTAAACTGTTTTTTTTTTTTTAAAGTTCTACAGTATTAAAAAAGAATGTTTCAAACTGCTGTATGATATCATGAATGAGAGTAAATCTTTGGCTGAAGAGTATGGGCATGTTATTATGGTAAGTTTTAAATTTACAGTAAATTATCTGTATAATAACTTATAAGTATGGCTTGAAAATCATTTATGCTAGGGTATATAAAAATATTTATATTAACGGCACAGTGCTGTTAGGTTCTATTGGTGGATAGTTACAGAATGGGAAAGTTGTCCTATTATTATACTATCTTTCCATTGAAATTGGAGAATTGTAGCTATATTTTGATCAAGCTTTTTGTCTAGAATTTGATCTAGCTTTGTATCTAGATTTATCTTATAATTTTCAATTCTTAAAATGAAGGAATAAAACTATTGATGCAAAATTTTTTGAAACTAAAACTTTTCCACACTTTTTGTTCAGCAGGCAATAATGATCAACCTACTAAAATAAAAGTATTGATATTAATAAAAAAATGTAGTGTTACTAGAGTTCTTTACTTCAAGTCAAAACATGTAATGTGGATATATTAATGTTTTTCTTCAAAATGAGAGAAGCAAGAATGTGTTATATAATATGTAATTTGCGATACATTCAAAATGAAAAATGTTTGATTGTTTTCAATTTAATAAAATATTTTCATTTTTAAAGGCAATTGGACTGTTGTATGTAAAACATATAGTTCCGGCAGAGTTAAAGAAGCAAGTTCTTGTCACGCTCTCTATGGTTAGTTTTTCATTGTAAAACACTTTAGTCTTTCAATTTATTTTTAATGTAATTGAAAACTGAAATGTGTATTAAACACAAACAATTTTGAATGATTTATGTATTTGGTAAAACCGTCATAATAATTTAAAGTAAGATTTTAAAATGTAGGTCAACTACTGTTAATGCACTTATTTTTGCGAGCCCATTGTAATGTCGAAAATTTAAGCCTCGTGATTTTTTTTTGCCTCAAGTAATTTTAAAAATCCAAAATTTTGTAACTTTTTTTTTAACAACCTCTTCTCTTACAACTATTCCTTGACTATAAAACAATATTCTAACTAATAGAATGTTTCTTGTTCACTTAAAATATTTATGCGTTTTTGTTTGAAGCATTCAAAATGATCTTATTTTTAGCTACAACACTGTCAATTAGGCAAAGTAAAGGAATATGAATCTGTATTGGTGGAGATACTCGCTGATCCATTAAAATTTTTCTTTGTTATATTTCAAAATAAAATTTTTATTCATTCTGAATATATAACCAAAATTTTTCAAAACTAACATTACTTTTGAATTCCCATCTTATTTTTTAATTTTTGATTATGTTCATATCAAATCAGCAACATTTCACATAACAAAATCTGAAACAACTTCATTTTCATGAAAAATTACGGCTTGCCAGACAAAATCAGCATAGATATAATTCTGAATAATTTGATTTGTATAACTATTTCATTTAGAATTGCAATATAAAATTATTGCAATGCTTTTCTTGATTGCAAATTATTTCGACCTTTTTAGTTGACATTTGAAAAGATAATAATTGAAAAAATTCTTTTTCATGTAGGTATTAGAAACATGTCATGGTTGTCACACTGATAACAGAATAGATGTTAAATCTCTTGTTGAAGACTTATTTTTCCAGCTTAGTTTAGGCTCTAAGCTTACTGCTACAGGTATTTTTCTAGTATTTTTAGTCTATATCATTCTATTACATTAAGTATATAATTATTAATACATTGATGTTATTTAAATATTTACAATTTAAACAATCTTTCAACTTTTTCAAAACAAGGTGAGTTGAGGGAGCAAAGTTAATCTTGTATTGATTTGGTTGTTTAGAATTCTTATACATTTAAGCAAATAATGAGATGAGTGAATGATATTTGAATAAGTGTTTTACTTTCAATTACCTAATATAAAATCTAAGGTTAAGAAAGTAATGCAATTTGCCAATGGGGTCGGAAATCCGAAATGAAGATTTTTTGTTTTCTACACATTTCAGAGGATGATGACTTTAAAAAAGTGGTTTTTCAACGTTGGTTCGTCTGTCTGAAAATTTGTCTACAGGTTTAACTAAAAGAGCTACAGACTTATTGAAATGACCTTATTGGTTACATAATTAGCTTTTAATGTATTAATTCAGGGTGGTAACAGAACCTGGAAAACCTGGAAATCAGGAAATTCTCAGGGAACTTTTTAATTCAGGAAATATCAGGGAATTCTCAGGAAATTTTTCAAATTTAGCAAAATATCAGGGAATTTTTTCCATTTCGGATTATTTAAACAGCAGGTTTAGGTTGTTCTTGCGATCACTATACTAGCGGACACTTTTTGATCAAAAGAAAGTATTTTGGTTGGTCCGATTGGCCAGAACCGGAGCGACAAAAGTAAACTCGACTATATTCCTATCACGCAGAAGCAAAAAACTGTCAATTATTATCAAACATCAAATATGCTCCAAAGTCTCAAGGCTGCGTATGATGTCGCCCTTAACGGTTGTGTTGGGTGCCTACTCAGGTGTCAGCTCGTCACTTGACTGTGGTTCTAAATTACAACGCCCGTTTCCAATAGCTCTAGTATGACAATAATTCAAACTAAACTTAACTAAAAAGTAACTGTAAAATCAGGGAATTTTTTATGAAAGTATCAGGGAAATCATAGAAATATCAGGGAACTTTTTTTCAAGGATTTTGTTACCACCCTGTAATTTATTAAGTGGTAATTGAAAGTCGTATAGTGTTACACACACTAGTTTTTTATGTATGCTGACTGTTTCTAATATAATTGCTCTTGACAATCCAGCTTACCGTCTAAAATGAACTTTCTTGTAGCCAAAGAAAATGTTTCATATAAATTTATGTTTATTAGAGTTAAACATTTCGAAACTTATATAAAAAAACATCTTTGCATTTAAAATGTTAGATCTAAACATAAAGGTTTTAATCATAGTAACAATCCACACTATGAAATTTTATTAAAAATGAATTTGTTTCATTTTTTAGTTAAAGAAGAAATTCTAAAATTGATAGGGTTTGTGGCGCACTACTTTCCCCAAGAGTTCATTCCTTATCAAGAAAGGGTGTTGGACATGTACCTTCAAGAACTCAAACTTCAAGTAATATGCAGGAATTGTAAATTATTTTAAGGATCTTTTAAGGCATTTTCATTCAATCCTTGAAAAACTATAACTTTTTTGACAACTGCACAATTACACAATTGCACTTTTTTGAAATATGCATGTGCAAAAATATTTTTCTGTTACAGACTTAAACACAAATTTTTATTAAAATTTAAAATAATAAAACTTAAAATTTTAATGAAATTTAATAATGGCCAGTAACCCTCTGAGGGATACCAATGTATAAACCTGTCACCTAGCTGTCAGATTTTCTAACAACACAAATAATTTTTAACAATTTATAAATTTTATAATTTTACTGAATTTTAAAAGTTAAAGTATACACCATTCATTCATAATCATCTGCTATAGAAATAAAATCGAAAACAATTTAAAGAAATTAATTATTTAGCTAAAATTTAAATTTTATACATTGACTTTAACCAAATTGCGTATTCCTCAGAGGGTTAAGATTTTATTTTCCTCTTCTTTTGTTCCCTGGCTGTGTGATAACTCTTGATTATGCATTAATATATCCTTAAAAGTAATCGAAGTAACCTTACAAAGTCTTTAAATAAAATCTTTAAATTTTCTCCTAAATTACCATTACCTCCAATTACCATTTTCCTCTTTTTACCACATTTATTTAAAAATAGTACACACAAAGGATTTGCTCAAAATATAGAAAATCGTAAAATCATTGTTATTATGATCCAAATGAATTTTATAAAGTAGGGGAGACAGAGGCTAGTTTTCCCATGGTGTAAGTTTTCCACCAGGCCTTATACAAGAAATGAGCCCTTAGGAGGCACCGAATGGCTGCTTGGTTTATGAAGCAACCAGTTTTATGTCACCAACACGAATTTTTGTTCAGTTGGTGTTGTAATATTTTCGTTAGAGCTGTTTTTGTGATTTTTTCAACGTTGAGTGAATTTTCATGCTTGCATTGAAACCTAAATCGAACGTACTTTTATTAAACTTAGTTTTATCATTGTGTATACTAAAAGGTGGCTCTTCTCATTACGTAATTATACATTCGGTTTCAAAATAATCTAAAATTTTACTCGTCAAGGTACTACTAAAGTCAAAATATAACGGCGGGGCATGTTTTCCAAAATTGCATAGGGCAAGATTTCCAACTAAAAAAAAGTAACTTTTACAAAACCAGATGGAGCCCGAAAGAAAGGCTGACCACCCACCAGATGGCTCGACAGCGTAGAAAAAGACCTCCAATTAATCGGTGCCACTAAATGGAGGTCAATTGTTTCCGAAGATGGCATAAACTCATTGAGACGGCCCTGTCCTGTCCTAGGCTGTAGTGCCGAAGAAGATTTCCAACAATGCCTTGTAAAAAAGCGTGCTCCAACCTTTGTAAATTAAGCTAATATTCTCAAAACCAAATTATTTTTATTGTACGAACACGTAATGAAAAAAAAAGTTTTGCTCTAGATTCAAAATTGTCTACATAGTAATGAAAAAGGACTCTTACTATTCTGAAACAATATATGTCACTCTAAAAACTATCAGGAATGGATGAAGTATTTGAAGAGCATCCAGAAACTTAAATACTTCCTATAATTATATTGTAAACTAGTAATGTGTCATGTTGCACCCAAAGTTTTAAGTCAATTTTAGCTTGTTCAAAAAAAAGGAAGGGGGGGGGGGGGAGGGAAGCAATCACACTTTAAAAAATTATTTTTTGTAATCTGTAACAATACTTAGACAACCTCTAGAACAGAGCAATACACAAAAAGGGAAGTTTTATGTAATTTTAAAGGGATCCATATAAAAATGACCTTTAATAAAATTGGTTAAAATAGTTAGGTATAATAAACTGTTTTTTTTTTATTTTTTAAATAAAACCTATATTATGCGTATAATCTTTTCATATATTTTTAGTTTACATTAAATCTGCATTAAAAAGTTTTAAAATGTATTTCAAATTAGTTAAATCTTTTTAAAAATATAGTTGGAAAATTTGCCCCATCACCTTTTGACAGTCTGGGAAAACTTACCCTGCATACGGGGCACGTTTTCCAGCTCAACATGCTTGCATTGAACCACTTGCTGCCAAAAAGTATATTTTAATTTACTTTTTGGAAAAACAGTAATGCTAATTTGTAAATAAGCATACAAGCAAAACAATGACATCTTGTTTACTTCAAAATAAATAAAAGTTAAATATGTACAATCAAAAAGAAGAAAACATGGAAAACTAGCCCCTGTCTCCCCTACATATATAAAAGATATATTTTTGTTTTCGATTTTCAAATATTCATAGTGTTTGTCTATTTTTGCAGATGAATGCTAAGGCTAAAGCAACTAATTATAACACAGTATCAGGGTGCCTGAGTGGGTTGAAGGAATATCTCTATAACTTTTCAGTTCTTTATTCTGAAGGTAATTAATATTAATTTAGTTTAGGGTAATGTATTGATTTAAATTAATTAACTGGTACTAATGGATTATTTTATTGTAATTGTATTCAGACTTGAAACTAGTTTGTCTCTTGTGAATTAGTGTCTTAAACTTTTATCAAACTTTTGTTCTTTGAACTCGGTTTTTAAACTAAGCTTTGTCAAATTAATGGTAAAAGAGTTATTAATTTTCATAGTTTTTTCTAAAATTTGAAAATCGGATAGGTGTTATAAGATAGGTTTTATATTTAGAAACTGAAAAGTCTTTCCTGATTTTTGATGTTTCAAGAAAAGTAGCTTCTAATACTGCTTTCAAGTTCTCCTCTAACAAAGGTAAGATTTAAATTACTTTAATATTGTTTAGTATTGATTCATTCCAAGGGTGACTATTTTTTTTACCACGCAAAGATTGGAAAGACTGGAAATGTCAACAAAATTTTGAGAAACTTTAAAATTGTCTTTAAATTTCCCTTTTTTTTGTAATAACATGTGGCATATCATTATAATGTATTAAGTTGTTTCTAAAATTTGAAGTTGTGGCCATGGATGATTATATTTTTCTTAAAAAAAATATGTTGAAAATTTATGCTACCTAATATCATGGTTCTCCTCCATGTACTTACTTTAAAAATTAATTTGATGCATTAAACCTGCTTACTTAATTTTCGTATTGAACATTTCTAACTTATTTTTTTACCTATTTTTTTCTTTTCCAAAGCTGGTCTTCATCTACTAGCTGCTCATGCTCCCCAGTTTGGTCTCTGTGTATTTGAGAATTGCATTGAACTGTACTGTGATTTAATGGAATGGATTGATCGGGATAACAGAGAAATGCAAAAATTGGGCCGGGAAGCTGTAGTTTCTATACTCAAAGTGGTAATTAAATCAATAAGTTACTCAAAATTTCACATTTGTAGTATATTTTTTATGTTTTTAATTATTTTTTTAGGTGATTTAGTTTTAGCTTTTTCACTATGTTTATAACCTAAAAAGTGGAACCTTTTGTAAAGTATATGTCCGTCGGTCTGTCTGTCACCCACTTTCACTGAACAAACCACAAATCTTACAAACAAGTGGGATACATCATATTGAAGCAAAACTCAGACAAGGCTGTATCTCAAATTTCATTAAAAAATTGAAGTTAATTTATGTATATAGTTAAAACTTTAACTGAAAAGCATGCATGTTAGATGTATCGGTTATTTAAATACTTTCCTTAGTTATGTAACCAATTAAGTATAGAAATTGTAAATTAGTTAATTCTTGGATACTACTTCTTACAAGACAATTTATTTTTTATTTTTGTAATGTTTAAAAAGTTTTAACTTTTCTTTCTAAAAATATCCATGATGAGTTTTATCTATTATATAAATAAAATGTACATTAGTATTTTCTAGACTAATCAAATTTTATGTCTTTTGTAATGTTTTTTATTCTTATTATATAATATATTTTGTTTGTTTCAGACATCTGAGATGGTTTTATCTCAATTTGAAGAAAATGAGAATTATTGCAAGAAAGTATTCAAAGTAAGGAAATCTCTCAGTTAAATCGCTAATGTAGAAAACTAATTGATACAATCTTAATTATTTTATCAATGTACTTTTTTTTAACAAAATTATTATTTTTTCATTGAGTGCATTTAACCTTCTGAAAATGTGCAAAAATGTATGGTTGTTTTCCTTGCATAAATTTTAAAATTAATTTGTTATAAAATTAAACTTTTGATTTGAAAATCAGAACTTGGTTTATTTTTTGAAGAGATCTCTTCCTCAAAATCATTTCCAAGTTAAAAAAGTAGAATATAAATTAAAATTCTTTATTGATTAAATTTTGAAATTTATGTTTATTGCTAGAAAGACTGGGACATAAAATAGATAAAAAAACTGGGTCTAACGCTCAGAATGTTTGCACAACTTTGTAAAATGTCAAATAAACATTTTATAAACGGTCCCATCAGATATAATGCAACAAAAAACTATTATTAAAACAGCAAATAAAGTTTTTGAAATGTTAAAAGCCTATAACATATCCAAAACTTATTCTTAAGCCTCAAAATAGCTATAGTATTTTACTTAAAAAATCTTTTCTTTTTTAACATTGACCTTTGGTGTTGATTTTAATAAACAAATGATATTTGATTCAGTACTGCCTCATAAATTTTAATTGTAAGACATCGGATAGCCAAACATTTATTACACAATTTTATTTTGATAATTTTTGTTCAGCTCTTTTCAAAGCAACAATTTGGTTTGAAATAACATTCAAAATTCTAAGGTAGAATGATAGTTGTTTTAGATACTATATTGTAATTTCTCATAACACTTTCTTTACTATGGAATTAAAGTTTACCATGTTTCTTAAAATTAGTAGGTAGTTGTGTTTTTTAAAATTTATTTTCAATTATATATATATTTTTAAATATGTATTTCTTATTAACTTTTACTTGTTTTCCATAGTACTTTATGAATCAGTTCAGAGAAATTTTTCTTACAAGCACTAAACCTAAGGAGCTTCAAATTGCTGTGATAGGATATGGTCTATTTGCTGGGGTATGAAACAAGTTATAATTCTTGATAATTTTAAGGATTTTTACTCAGTTAGCACTTACTTGAATTTGTTGCATTCACAACTGTAGAAAAATAACTAGCTTTTTACCCTATGTGTGAAAAGCAAATTGGATAAGTGTACATTTGTTTTCACTGTGAGGGATTAAAAATTAATTTTTCAATAGAAATTTAATATCATTTATTTTATAAAAATTGTATTTCTGTAGCATATAATTTCAAATGACTTCTCTATGCTTCAAAATTTTAAATTTAGTAAAGTTATAAAATTTATAAATTTTAAAATAAGTCTTTGCTGGGAAACCTGATAGTCAGGTGATGGTTTATATGTCTGTATCTTCTGAAGGGTTAACATGTATTAGTTAGCATTTTATGTAGGAAATTATGAAATTTTGCTAAACCAATATAGTTTTTTAAAAAATAAGTTGTGTGCCTAACCATGTTATCCATAAAATTTATTAAGAAATACTAATTTCAACTACTCTTATCAACGTTTCTCATACATAAACCACTTATTACGTTTTTCTTTTAGCCTTGTAAATTATGTTTAAGTGGAAGTGAAGTTAAAACGATGTTGCAAAATGTGATACAGAAGTGTGAATATGAATTTCTAAGGTAGCAAACAAAATGAATTTATTACTTAATTTTTTTTAAAGAAGAATTTTTCTTTTTGATATTTATTATGTTGTTCTATTTTTAGTGAAAATGGTGTTGATGATAAAATACTTGATTTGTCTTGTTATGTAGAATCTCTTTCATCGATAGTTAATGTTATTGAATATGTAAGTGTTTATTTTCGTACATATTTTAGCAAACTGTATTTATATTTTAATTTTTTTTTTTGCTTTCAAAGCCAATTGTAGAACAATTATTAAACTTCTATTACATCAACAAAATTAAAGAAGACAATTGAAAATACTGTTATGAAAATTTTTGACGTAATCTTTTTAATGTCAGTAAATATTTTATGCATCTTTTTAAAATGAAATTTTTTTTATAAAATTAATCTTCTTCAATTAATGTACTATTTAGAAGTTAACAGTATTATGTTTCATGTGGTGTCTAATAGCAAATATTTTTTGTTTCAAATATGCCACACTATTACATATTTATTTATTTATAGATTCCAGAGAATACTATCTTCTCTTTAGAGAAAATTACTGTTTACCAAATTGATAAGTTCCCTAAAGTTCCTACTGCATATAACTTTATTGCCTCAAAAGCCATCATTAGAATGCTTCTATCGGTCCAATCAAAAAGAGAATCATTTGTAGGGTTTTTAACTCAAATTGGTGAGATTTTTCTTTTTTATATATTTAATTAAAATCTGAATTTTTCAAGAAACATTATCCAATTTATTTAAGTAATGTGACCAGGCATCCGTTTTTTTTTGCGGGATTGTCCCGCTTTTCGTCGTGCTGTCACTTGGACTGAATGTCCTGTCCTAATGTCTTGCTTTACCGTTACAATCCTTCAAAGCCCAGAAAGACGTATAAAATATAAATAAAATATAGATTTTTCAAAACGTTGACGAGCAGCCCATTAATAATCTACACATAGAACAATCAGTGCAAAAATCTTAGAAATTAGCCTTGTTCAAGTTGTTTAAATTACGTAAAAGTATGAAAATGTCAGGCAGTTTTTTTAGGTAGAATCCGTCCTTGATTCCTTTAAAAAAGAATATATTTACAGAATATTTAGTTTACATTATGTGATTTCAAATTTAGCCAATTTTGCCAATTCAAAGCCTTTATTAGTTAGTTTTAGAATATACTAATTTTCTTGTCAGAATTTTGTATTGGTTCTGCTGAGTTAAAAATTAGCTATTGCACGTTTTCATCTTGTATTGTGTAGATGTTGAAATTGTTATTATAAAATGAGTATTTTTCTCTTTTCTTAACGTTTATTCTCTGTATAATTTTATTTTAATACCTAGATTTTATTTATTTCAGTGTATCAGGGAATTGTCAAAACGTGCTCTCATCCCGTTATTGTGGAAGCAGAGGCTTTGAAAGACAAGGCCTCAGTTAATGGAGATAATCTTAATCAGTATGAGCCTAAATCTTCTATGAAAATTGTCACTTATAAGGATTACATTGATATGTGGAAAACCATGCTTAATGTAGTTAAACTAAAGGTATCATTTTTTTATTAGGGTTTATTTATAATTTTTAACCTATATTTAATTTAAACAACTGTATTTTGTAATCTAGTTAAAATCTAGGTAATATTTTTAATTTACCACATATAGAGGGCAGAGTTTGAAAATAACAGTCACTATATAATATCTAGTCGTAAAATGCAACCAAATTCTTCTATTTTGCTACATTAAAATAAATTTAGTTGCATTTATTGTGAATATTTTTTTTTAAATGTCAACAACTTTTTGTAGTATTTTTCAAGGAAAATAATCATCATAAAAGCACAAATCTTCACTGATCTTAAGTTTGTCAAAATTCTCTTTCATAATCCTAAAATCGTAAGACTCTGGCAATACCTAAATTATGAAACTGACTATTGTAAAATCCAACAGACCCCCGATTGCATTATTAATTTCTCAGTTAAAAGTTGTAAATTCTCTATGGCATTCACCAATAGTATTTTACTTTCAATCATATAGGACTTAAAATATTTGCTGCAGTGTGATTTAAAGTCTTATTTGAAAATTTCAGGAACTGAATTCTCTGGGCATTCCTCTGGAGCACAGACAGCAACTGATGGAGTCCATTTATGATGAGATAATTCGTTCGAGTTTGAGCCTTTTGTCAAAACTGGATTTATCTATGAAACAATCACTAGAAAAAGTAATCATGATTAATTATTACTTTCTTCTTACTTTGTTTATAATAAACTTACTTATTTAATACATACTATAAAGTCCTTAAAGTCCTAACCTTATAAAAAAAAGTCTTTATTTTTGTACATTAATTTTTTTACATTGGTTTTCACAATATTTGAAAATACTGAATGGAAAAACTTACATATATTATTGACGTTATTTAATCTGTCCTGTTTTTCATTCCAATTGATGTAAAGGCATTTGAATTTAGTTGGTAAGGTCTTTAGAACCTCAGGGTTGTGAATTGATCAAATAAAATCCAGCAAAAAAAGTATGGTAAATGTTAAATTTGTTGTGCCTCAATGTCTTGGTATACTATATACTAACACTCTTGTGTTGCCTTTTGTGTCTACTCAGGCCACCTTGTCAATTAAATTTTGTTAAAAATTTAAGGGCTTATTACTTTTTAATAGCCGATTTATCCTTGTTTAATTTTATTATGGCATTAATTTAACTAAGCAAAGCAAATGTATATAAAATAACTTGATTTTTTTTGTTACCACCGTTTTTGAATGCATTTATTCTTTTTTTAAAAAAATTGTGTTCCAAAATCTATATTCTAATTTAAAATAATATTTCTTATTTGTATTTTAAACTAACGCTTGTTTTTCTGTTATAAAGGATAAAGAAGATTCTGAAGAAGAAGCAAGCAATATTTCTTCAGACCCTTTACATGGCCTGCTTCCAAATAATATGGTTGATTACTATATTTTCATTAACCTTGTTGACTTTTTAAGGTAATCTACATTTTTTTTTCAAAAATGAAATTTGTAGAATGGAATTACATTTTAAAATTTTCTAAATATTATTTTACCTTTTTAAATAACTTAATCTTATTTTTTTAAAAATAGTTTCATGCAACATGGATTAGTTATATAATTTTTTTTCCCTTTTAGATAAACCTTTATCCAACTGGTTTTTCATTGCAAAGTTATTCTAAATAATAATTTTTAACATCAAAACTACCTATATTTTTCTCAAATAACATGAGTTAAATATGAAGCATTGCATTGCATATTTCGCATTTGTTTATTATTTTCATTTTATAATTTCATCCAATTTTGTACTTACTGCATGCAGAAAATTGTGGATCTGAAAGTATAGCATTTTCAGGGAATCATCATAAATTAAGCACTTATATTGCATTTTAACTGCAAAAATTAATAGATGTTTTTTGGCTAGTGATTGCACCTTTATTGCAGTCAGTTAATAGATCTTTGAGTTAACATATTAAAAAGTACACTCGCACAGTTATGTCAATATTGTCAATTTAACTCGCACAGTGGGATTTACGTCCCTAACACTTGTTATAAGAACTAGGTATTGCTCCTGTATATGGCCAATAGTTATAGTTTCAATTTATCTAACAATTATTGTATCAAAGTATATAGCAATGGAATAAAACCACCCAACATTTGAATTGCTTATATTGAGCCATTTCTGTATTGAATATTTTGAAATTTATAAAAATTCTAAATTTCTTACTAAAATAAGTAGTTAAAACTATTTTTTCATACAAATATATTATCAAGTTTTTCTCTTTGTTTTATCTTTTTCAAGTTTAACTTTTTTCCCTCGCATTACAGTTATTTCTACAATAAAATAAATTAATTCTCAAGGTGTTACACAAAAATATAAATGCTTTTTTATTGTTTTAAGGGATTTGTTGACGGACACCTGCACCAAATTATTTACTAAATGGGTATTTGTTTTTGGCAAAGAAATTATATTTTTAGCTGCCAAGTAAGTATTTCTATTGAAACATATTTAATTGCTGTTTTTATAAATATATTTGTAAATTTTTTTGTTATTAAAATATTTTATTTGTGTTAAAATACACTATAATTAAATCAATTTTAATTAAATCTGATTAATTTTACAGGCATTCATATCATAGTGGATTTTATAAACTTGTTTCTTTGACATTTGAAATTTGCTCCCAAATTGAATTTTTTAAGGTAGGTACTCAATTTTTGTTTAAAAAAATTTGTACTTATTTTTATACCTTTCATGTGTTATTTATGATATGTTAAAAAAATATATAAGACCACTATCAACTTTGCTCTGTCTTTACAAATATAGTGCGGATGGTAAATGCAAAGGTAGCAAATAAGACAGACTTTAAACTCATTTTATTATTATTTTTCATTAAAATTTTAGGTGGAAAAGTGATGCATGTAAAAATAAAGGTAAATGGCTTTAAAAAAGGAATCAAAGGTGTTTGAGCATAATGAGAAAAATATATTCACCATAGGTCTGAAATAAGTCTTATTTGAGACAAAGCAGAGAAGTTTCAGTGGTAATTGTTTTTTGGAGAATTAAATGCTTTTCTAAGAATTATATAGATATCTTTATATAGAAAAACCTATGTAGTTTTTATATTATTGCATGGGATAGGACACTACCTAACTTATCAAAATATAGCACAACTGACATCTTTAAGCTATTGAAGCTATATGATCCACTGTCACTATTTCTAGAATTAGCAATTTTTTTTATTGTGTATAAAAATAAATGAAATGGTAAAATGAATTGAATAACTTTTAACTCTTCACTTCTTAGTAAATACTACTTGTATATTCTATATGTAAACATATTTTTTTTACAAAGGCATAGTTTAAAGTATGTTTTACAAATAATTCTTGAAAAAATGGACTGTTAATGTTTGCTGAAAGGCACATTGATTTAATGGATTTTGAGGTGTTAACCTCTAATTATGCACATTTTTGTGCTATGAAAGCACAAAGAAGCTCTATCACTTTTTTTGTAATTAGAAATAGTCCATTCTAAAAAATTTTTAAGATGCACAACACCTTTAAGATGTACTGCTGAATTACTTTTTGCATGACCTCTGAAATTGTACTTGACTCTCAAGCTATGTCATTTTAGATACAAATAAATGACTCGTACTTGGCATTTGCTGGGGTGTCTGTAATTTTTAAAAGCGTGACCATTCTCGTTTATTAATAGGAAATTTAGTTTGACAAACAAGTAGGTTTGTAACAGAATCTGTCACCTAGCCCGCTTCCACACAACAGTTGTATTTAACAGGTAAAAAGGCGCCAAACACAGCATTAATTCTATATTAAACATTTGCATGCTAAATTTGGCTAGTTTCATTTCTTTTATTTTGAAAATTCAATAATTATTATCGTTTGCAAAAATTAATTTATATTTCACTTTTCAAAGAATAAATATGTAATATTCCTCGCTTTTAAATAGAATGAAAACATTTCATATCAACATACAAAGAATCTCGTAGTGAAATATATTTGACGTCATTTCAAACTGATCGATGTCGCAAAAATAAATTTATTTAAATTTATTGTCTGAAAGAATTAAAGTTTTTTGAGCGATTGTTGCGAATGGCAATGGTGATTTAATTCTAAAAAAAATGGCTTCTTATGCTTTTTAAATGAGCATTAAATGTTGCAGTTTTTTAAATAATAGAAGTACTTCGAATTCTTCTCTGAAATGTTCAATGTACTCTAATTTCGATATGCTGAATTTTTTGACGTATCACACTTGTCCATAGCATTTGTAGTTTGGACTATAAAAGTGGGTGACGGACAGACAGACGAACTAAACGATTATAATACCTCACACTTTTTACGTTATAAACATAGTGTGGAAGCTAAAAACTGTAAAATGAAGTTGTGAATGGAATTATACAAATGTTATCTGATATGAAGTGAAGAGGTAAAATACCCTCAATTTTCAGCTAATGCTGCTATTATAATAACACCTTATAAAAATAAATATTTTAAAAAAGTTATTAACTAAGAAAAGAAAGCAATTAACTATCTAAATTTATAATTCTTAATGAAGCTCCAAAAAAAATGCTTGGTCTGGTTTGTTAATCTTATCTTGACTTCAGTTGAAGTTTATTTTTTACACCTTAAAAATTACTCTTGGATGTATCTTATTTTTAGGACTTTCATCCCAGTACTAACAATTCCCTTTCAAGATCATCAAAGTTAAGTGAGGCAAAGAGTTTTCATCTGTTTTCTAAATTCGTGAGAGAAGTCTCCGTTCGGCAACAGCAATTCAAAGGCGATTTGCTCGCTTCGGGCCTGCAAGTAATGCTCACTCTTCCCATTGAGATAGTGCTGCAGGAAATGAATGTTCTGGTTCCTGCTCTTGAGGTAATTCATATATGTTTTTGTACTTTGAAGTTAATTACTGTTGCTATTTGTTCCACTGGCAATTTATTATAGTCCTTCCTTCACAGGTAATTCCTAATTGAGTTATTTTTAAACTGGCACTGATTACAATTATGCCATTTTTTATAATACCCTAACTGACCTTAAGTGCATGTTATACGACACCATGATTTCTTATTGAATGGAATTTTTCCTACCAGTTCTTAAATTTCGAATGGTTTATGGAATAATATCATTCGTAGTTCAATCAATACAGTTGTCAATTTATTTAATTTTTGCAGTTATGTGTATGAAGGGATTTTTTTAATGTCGAACATTGTCATTCCTTTTGTAAATTAATACACACTGCTAGTAGAAGTCTGAGCCACATTGACTGTGCTTTACTATTTTGTTTGTTCTAACTTTTGTGTTGCTAATTAAAAAAAAGTTGTCTTGTTTAATTTGTATTTTTTTTACCTTATCCATATAATATATTTTCTAGGGTGCTTTTAAACTTGGAATGAGTTATTTACCTTTGGCCAGTGCTGCAATTTCTGCTTTAGAGAAATGGTCTGAAAATATACCTTTAGAGACCATGAAGCCTCATTATTCACAAATTTTACCACATTTGAATGACTATTTACTAGCTTCTGGCATACAAGGTATTCCTCTTTCTTGAAATTAAAATAATTTTACATTGTTAACATAGATTCATTTTCCTGTTGATTAAAAAAAACATTGGTACAAGCTTGAATACATTTAATGGTAATTGATTCCATCATCATTTAAAAGTAAGTACGGTAGGGTTCTGCAATGTCTTAATATTCTTGATGTTAAGAACCATTAAAAAGTTTGATTTATTTAAATTTGAAAAAAGTTATATGATTGATCAAGATTTTTTATTAAAATTTGTAGAAGGGTCTGCCGTTGCTGAGAAAGTAAAGAAGCAAAACATTAACAAAGCTCAAAAGATGTCTACAGAACTATCTAAAAGATTTAAAAAACAAGAAAATGTAAGGCCACATTATTAAAATAGCATATATGCATACAACCTCATATTTTATGTTTTGCACATTCATTATTAAATGTTTTATTAACCTGTATTTATTTAAGAACGCATAAAGCTAAGTTTGAAACTTGTATATGGCAATTATATACGATCATAAATATGGAATTTTTAAAATTAAAAAAAAAATAGTAATTGTTTTAAAAATAGTTTCTTTGCTGTTTTTTTGCTAAATTTTTATGAAGTTTTAATTTTTTGTTTTATTTTAAGTTTTGAGTGCTGTTACATTATAATATGTACATCATTATTTGTTAACTATTTTGTTTATGATTTGTTATATTATGGACAATTGATATTTTTATTATTTAAGTTTTATTTATTTTTACTATGCTGAAATGTATTATATAGTTTTAAACTTTATAAAACTCCACCAATTGTTAATTTGAATATATATGTAAGTTGGGATACTATTTTTTAGACTATTGAAGATCCGGCCTGGCTAAGAATTCAACACAAAATAATTAGATTTTTAGGCCGCCTCGGAGAAAATAACATGGCCCTTTTAGAAAAATCATATAAGCAACTGGACGAAAAAGCCATAGCCTGGGATACCTTGTATTGTCAGCATTTGAAATATTCTGTCCCTTTTGTTGACATGAAGCTTGACATATATTTTGGTAAGCTTCTTAATAAATGCTCAGCCTTTTATCAAAAGGACTAAGCTATCTTGGGAACTAAACTATATATTTTATTCGTGTTAAACTGGAAAACTGCTCGGGACATCTCGATCAATGCTCCCATTGCTCTTGACTTCTTGTAAGCTGAAATAGACATGCCTTGGCTTCCCATGGGCTGTTGTTCCACTGTATTAGTATTCTTTATGAATGTTTTTACCATCATTTAAGTTTCTTACAAACTCTATAAAGAACCTAAAAAGTGTATTTTTTCAAGTTTCTTTACTAAAATTGTTTTGTTTTGGTGGGAAAGTGTTCTGGTATCTTTTAAAGGCCGGATAGATACCAAGAACAAGGAAAAAATAGTTCAAAAACACAGAAAATTTGCCAAAAATAACTAACGTTTATTAAAACACAGATTCAAAAGTTTACAAATCAAAAGGGGTCTCAACATATTTTGGACAGCCAAGGTGGAAGGTATATTTGAAGCACAATAACAATTCAAAGTGATACATCATTATTTGATACAAAACAAATGGTAACTTCTCACACTTAATTAAGAAATAACTACCTGGAGTTTAGGCGTAATCCAAAAAAAAAAAAAAAACAAATTAATTCCCTAACCTCAAAATTAAATCAAAGATAATATTAATCAAAAGGATAAAAGCCCAAAATTAATTTTAAGAAAATCCTAAACAACGTTACAATTTAAAAAAACTGAAAATGGTATGGGTTGGCTCACCACTGTGGACGACCGGAAAAATCATAGTTGATGAGAAGTAGTTACTCCATGTTGGTTCGGGTGAAAAACAGTTCTTTCAACGGGTGATTGTCCGTTAAAGACGGTCCGGCCGGCTGGATCGAGGGGCACGTCATGGAAGGGCTTCTCGGGTCCGGGGGAATGGGACCTCCCAGGTCCCAAAATGTAGTACGACCATGTTAACCATGGTGGCAGGGGTAACCTCAGGGAATTGGACCTCCCGGATTACCAGGAAAACCTCGGGGAATTGGACCTCCCGGATTGCAACATCTACATGTCGCTGAAAGTTAGGCCTCCCGGACGACTCTCCGTCATGTCGTAATGAAGAAAAAACAGGGACGTCTTAGTAGGAACACCAAATTTGCAGAAAAGAGATCGAGTCCTCTCAACTCCGGTTTAAATAGGCCCACCAATGCAGTATTGCCAACCCATAAAAAAAAGGCTAGAAACTAAATAAAAAAAACTGCGTCATCACAAAAATTCCAATTTCTGCGTACGCAGGAAAAGGGGAAAAGAAACCCGGAGGTGACGTATCGGAGTACTGACCAATCAGAGGGCTTATTGACGACGCTACATTTTCCCGCGATAAATTCGAGGAAGGAGCAATGGCGGCGTGGGGTCGAATTTTAGAAACGAATGCAACGATGGAAAAAATTTAACTAAAAAGACCGATAACTAGTTAACAATACGCCGAAAAAACCAGGCAACCACTTTAGCGAGGAGGGGATATTTGACAGGTACATAATGATATAAAATTGTAAACAATCAAGTTAATTCCAGTATTATTTATGTAAAAATTAAGATAAAAAATGGCTAAGGGTTTAGACAGCAAAATGTTGACAAACCAGAATTAATCAAATAATAGATATAATTATAATGAAGTAAATATTGTAAATTATTTAAATTGTATTTAGTGAATGATTGGATACAAAATTAAGATATTATAAGCATAATTTATAGGTGAATATGACATTTCAATAATTTCGTCAGTGATAAACTACTTTAAGATGGGATAAAATGACTAAGTTTAAGCATAAAAATGGGAGATTAAGAGAAATACACAAGGAATTTATAGTTAGGATCAATAAAATAAGTGAATATTATAAAATAATTAAATGAATTAACAAGATATCACAACATAGAATTACTCATGTGAGGAATTTGTTATTGTAAACACATCAAATCATATCAAAACAAAATTAAAAGTCCACATTACTGAAACAGAGTATTTAAAAATGTTTTAAAAGTTACTAAACTGTGAAACTAATGCATGATAATTTAATTAGTTGCACAAAAGTCCCTATTGCTCAAACAATAAAATAAAAATAAAAATTGATGGGCATATTTTGCTTTAACATCAGAACATTTTATTTTTAATATTTGTCACAGTTTTTTTAAAAAAAAAAACTCAATTTATTAATGTATAGTTATAAAGCTTTATTAATAAGTATTTCATTAAGTAATCAGTATTAACACATGAATTGAGAGTATTAACTTGATTAAAAGTATTATCAGAAGTTTTAAATTTTTCTTCTTGATAAGTTAATTTTAGCTTCCACACTACGTTATAACGTAAAAAGTGGAAGGTATTATAATCGTTCAGTCCGTCCATCTGCGTGTCTGTCACCCACTTTCACAGAATGAACAGCAAGTCTCACAAACAAGTGGGATACGTCATTTTGAAGCAAAAAATCAGGTTAGACTACATCCCAAATTTCATTAAAAAATTTAAATTAGAAGTTTATTTAAAATTTAAATAACTAAAAATTTTACTACATTGAAATAACATGCACATTCCATTTTTATTCAATATTTTCACTGTTGCCATTTTGTTAAACGTACAAGAAACTTTATTTAAAATAAAAAAAATCTTTTGAAAGAATATTTATTTATGGGTCATTCTCTGTAAATGGGACAAATTGCACTTTTAAAAACTGAAAAAAAAATTCTTATTGAATAATATTCTTTATATTCGTTGCACACATTCATATATAGTAAAAAAAATAGTTCAAATCCATTTGATGCTTTTTAAAAAAAAATACATATTTTCCATACTTGACAACTGACGTAAACTTTTTTAGATACTGAGCATGCGCAACAGACAATATATATGCGCATGCAACACCGAAAATATTACATGCCTTTTTGACTTGCCCCGAAAGTTACGCATAGTGTTTCAGTTCAAAAACGCATGATTTAAATCTATGTGGGGTTAAGTTTGGTTGAATAAAAGGCGCACTAAACCTACAGTAGACAGAGTACACGATATATATCTCTATAGGAATGCAAGTTTTTTTCTTTATATGGGAAAGTTTGGTTGGGTTAGTTTGAAATACCGTCAAACTAGAGCTACATGAGGGCCAATTGGCGACTTGCGTCGTAATTTAGAACCACAGTCGAGCCGGCTCCTGATAAATGGATAAGATTTAAATAAATTAAAACCCATTTAATGAGGTCATTTTCAAATAAGTTGACTTAAGAGCATTCCTTTCAATATTTGATGTATTTCGCTAAGTAATATTTTAGTTTGAGTAAGTTTAATGTGTCATTTTTCTACATAAATAATATAATCTATTTTAAAACATCTATAATCAATTTTATAAAATTATTTTACTATTTCTTAATTAAGTTGTAGCCACTTTAATTGACACTGTACAGAATTTTTGGGCGATTTAGAACTGTGTCCCTAATCAACTACAAATCTAGTTACGGCCACAACCACACTTTAATTGGATGGGTTTGTATAGCTGGTTTATTGCTTGGCTCAAGGCTTGCTTACGCCACATATCATCCGTAGTATTTTAGAGTATGCATCTTACTTGTATTGACTCTACGCAGTCAATACAACCCTCGTAATTTAGAACCCTGGTCAAGTGATGTGGTCGATACCGACCATACTTGAATATTGGCATTTTGTCAAGTATGATGAGTAATTATTTAATTTGCGAAAGAAGATTAATGAGAATAGTTAATTTTAGCGTTTTAAAATTTGAATTAGAAGTCCATGATAAACGAATTTCTTTCTGAGGTGTATAAATAGTGTGTTTCCTGTTGAGCATAAATATTGTGTGGAAGCTGTTTAAGTGACAGATTCTGTAACAAACCTACTTGTTTAAAATACACAGATTAATAGTCACACAAGTATTATTATTCCTACACTTTTTTTTAATTTGTACAATATTAAAAAAAAATAGATTTGGAAATTTGGTCCTTTACAATTCTGTGAATGCCCTTGCTTATCATAAAATTGGTACAAATCCTGTTTATGTTATTTATTGTGACTATCTCATTTATGGTTGTTTGTCCAAGACCTGCATCAATACGACACAGAAAATTTTCAGTGCAATCAATCAGCTTTTTTAATGTATACTAACAAACAGTGCTTGTATAATACTAATATATTTAGTTTAATTTTACGCTTAAATAAGAACTAAGAAATTTTAAAATGTTTGTTGAAAAATATTTCAGATGACTTTTTGCCTCGCATTTTGGAAATTGCAACTAAGTCCAGTGTTCGTCAAGTTAAAGTAGCAGCATGTGAAACCTTGCACTCTTTGGTGCTTTTTATGATTGGCAGAGGCAGTATTCTTTCAGGAAAGATGCAAGAACAGGTACTTTATGCTCATTAATTGTTACTATTTGAGTAGTTATCATGTTTAGTTTAATGAGAGTTTTAAACAAATTTGTTTGACTAATGCTATTTAATACTATCTTTTGGCTTGCATAGCATGTTTTTTATTGCTTTTTAGTTTAAGTAATATTTTATCTTTTGAAGCAAATAAAATAATTTGTAAACATTTTGTGTTATTAGTTTTAAGATAAAAAAAAATTCAAATTGTTTACCACTTTGTTACATTCTATGTTTTTTATACTGATTTTATGATTGAATAATATTTTTAAAAATATGCAATACCAATCTTTAAAATTGTTACGTAAGTTGTACTAGTTTTGCATGAAAAAAAATTTGGAATAGTAATATTGAAATACTTTTTAACTACTATTTGTGTTAATAGATATTATGCAAAAAGGTAAATAAATATAATATTATATACAATATAATAATTAATATACAATATAATATAATAAATATAATATTATATATAATATTATATATAATATAATATTATAATACAATACTTGAAAAATAATTAAAGTAAAGCAAATATTTGTTTTTAGTTTTCAATGGAAGCTTTATACAAGAAACTATTTCCAGGTCTCTTAGAATTGGCCTGTGATGTTGAGCAGGTAAAATAATTTCCAATCGATGTTTTTTGTTATTAGTTATTTTTGTTATTATTTGATTAAATTAAATGTTTAAATTATTTTAAGTTTATTTTGCTTCGAATTCAGTATATATTTGCTTATTTAAAAAAAAAAAAAACTTTTCCTGAAAAACTTTTCTTTTTATTATTATATGCTCCTTAAGTGTAAACAATGATAACTATGGCACAGAAATTATAATGAAAAAAGAAACGGTAAAAACCCTGCCTTCATTAACTAAATTGTTTTTAGAATCACATAAAAGATTTTGTTTCAATTTGTTTGAGAGAAATTGAAATATAGCCAATATTTAAATTTAAAATAAATATTTTGTTTGTAGGTTACGAACCAACTCTATCGTCCTTTGGTGCTTCAGATGATCCATTGGTTTTCTTACAGTAAAGTTGCTAAGAGTCGTGAAACCTCTGTAATTTTGCTTTCTTTATGGGTAAGATATAAGTATTTATGTATTATTAACATAAAACTATATTATCAAATATCAACTGGTAAAATGCTTAGTCATAGAATTTTTTTTTGGATATTTCTGAAGTTTACAAAATTTATCTCTTGAGGCAAATGGTAAAAATTTATTAAATAATTCGAAATAATATTTCAAAATATTTCTTTATTAGGATGGTGTAACGAATCAACAAAATGCTGCATTGAGAGACTTTAGTGCTCTGTGTTTGAAAGAATTTTTTGTGTGGTCTATTAAGCAAACTGCCAAAGTAAGTATGCACTTAAAACTTTTTTTTTTCTTCTCAAAACCACCCAATCTCTGGTAAAGTATGATTCACTGTAAATGTTTCATATTGTCAAAATAGTAAAGTTATTGCTGGAAATATTTTTTAAAACCTCTGTTTAAAAATAACTTTAATGCTTTAAATTAATGTCCTTTTTTTTGGCTGCTTTGAGAAAAAGAAGTCACACAGAGACTTAAAAATTTAGGAAGAGAATAACATACTATTTTGATTGCAAAAATTGATTCCAAATATTTGTTCAGAAAGTTGTGATTTGAAATAAGTCCTACTACCATCCAAATTCAGATGATTTGTCATTTGACTCAACACTACTTTTAAGTTCATTAAACCATTTCACAAACAGAAATTTATCCTAAAATATCAGCTTTGTAAAGTTCTTTCAACATCTAAAGAGAAGATTTTCAAAAAAAAATTTCCAAAAGGATTTCTGCAATTTTTTTTTCTAAATAATGCTGAATATTAACTTATTAACTATTTCCTTTTTAGAAAAATAGCTGACAAAAAATATATAAGTTCGTGTCTTACAACAAGTCTCAACAAACTTCACAAAAGTTGTTTCTCTTATGCTTGTTACCAAAAAGTCGGCTACACCAATTCTGACAAGGACAGAATTGGCTAAGTTTTGAAACTATTTGTGTTATTGTATTGTTATGTTATACAGGTTCATTTTGAGTTCACCTTTTTTTTTTTTATAATTAAAGGTGTTTAATTTCTATTGAAATTTTATAGTTTTGAAAATAATAAATAAATGATTTGCAGGGGGAAAAAGCAAAAGCAACTGAAAATCTTTTGAACAAATTGCATAGTTTTTCACTACACCCGAATCCTTTCAAGAGAATGGGAGCTGCACTTACCTTCAATAATATTTATGCAATTTTTAGGTGAACATTTTTTTTATTATTATTTCTGGGAATTATCAACTCTTAAACTAATTTTTAATCAATTGAATACTTTATTTGCAACAACAAAATGTGCTTGGTTTGGCTTGCCCAAATCTTCATTGCTTCTTTAAACTTCTACCGATTTTATGTACATAAAAAAATTAATTGGCTTCTAAAAGTCACAATTATTGACTTTTTCTTGTAAAATTAAGCATTTTTTTTGGTTTTCATCGTTTGTTTTGTTTGATTGAAATGAAATATAAATTTCTTATATTCAGGGAGGAAGAAATTCTTGTTAAGGAGTATACAATTCAGCTCCTGGTACAATTTGTAGATAGTCTTGCTATTGCACACACGGATGATATATCACTAGGTACATATATTTTTAAAAATAACAATTGCATGTTAACATTAGTTTGAAAAAACCTTTAATTTTATAATAAGTAAGTTTTAAATTGAAGTTTAAAAAAAATTCTTTTTAATATTGTAGCTAGTGAATCTTATCATTAGCGACATTGCTACTAAAAACTATTTTGATGCGTAAACACAGACAATTTTTTTTTTTTTTGAATCCTTGAAAGTGTTTTGATATCTCTGATGTTTGTTGTTTAGGAACACAAAAACAGTGTCTGGATGCTTTGAATCACATTGAGAAAATTTTAGTTTACAAACACAATTGGTTGGTTGAGACAACAGAAAACCGCAAAAAGCCAGAGTATGTAGCTATCTTAAAAAAATATTTTTAAAAAGGTTACTTTATATTTTTTTGCCTAAAAACATAGATGTAAACAGTTTTTTAGCCGAATGTGTAGTCTACAATTATTTTTCAATTCAGTATTTTTCTTACTATAAAACATCATTGAATATTTTACTTTGTTGTAAATAAATTTTAACTTTGGTAAATAACCATGTTAGTATACATAATCTTAGTAATGTAATATTATTGTTGAGTTACTGATTTGGTAATAAAATTACGTATTGGCCATAAAACCAACCTACTGTGCTTATTGTTCATATCATGGATTCTATTTTTAGGTGCTTAGAAGAAGCAAATTTAAAATCTGTAATTTACTGGCTCCTTAGACAAATCGGCTGCATTCAGACAGAGTGTCGGCATAAGTGTATGGGATTGGCTGCAAAATTGGCACCCTTTGTACCAGGTTAGAAATGTTTTCTCTATGTAGAAATTTTTCAAAAATTCTTGGAAACAACTCAATTTTTTAATAAAGTTTATTAATATTTTGTTTTTAAAATTTATTTTGTATTCCAAAGTTGCTAGGAAAAATAAATGATGATTGAATAAATGTTGTAGTTGAAGGATATATCGCACTATATGTGCTAAAGTGAGAAAGACGCATCTGAATGTTTTAGTAAAAAGTATTAGAATAGTCAAAATTTTAATATCTTTCAAATAATACAGGTCTTAAATTTGTTTGACACAAAATATGAGTTACAATTTAAGCAAATCCATAATTTTTTCATAATAAAATGCAATTATTACAATATGTATTAGCCTGTTATTTATTTATCACTATTTTTTAATTTTATAATAGGTTTCAAAAGTATGACTTTCCTACTGATAACTTACAAAAGGCACAATAAAAATATAATTGAAGATGTGTAAGTAACTTTGGTTTGAATTGTAATATCTGTTTTTTTATTGAATATAATTTATTTCCTTGATTCCTTTATTTTCTGGATTTACTTATTTAAAAATTCACATACAAATTAATTTTATTATAGATATTTTTCTTGTACTATTGTCAGAGCCAGTTTTGGAACTTGGATAAAAAAAATTAAGGAGCAGTCTGTGCGACTAACTTAAAAACTAGGAGCAAATGCAGTTTACAGAAATCACAATTTACCGACCCTTAAAAACCGGTTTTATAAAACCGGTTTTCCATGAAATCGGTTTTCAAAGGCAAAAAACCAGTTTTTTCGGTTTTTTTTAAAAAAACCCAGTTTTTTATGTGTATTCAGTTTTTGATTTATTAATTGAAAAAATTAATTATATATTAACTAATCAACATTATTTTTAAAAATAATTACATAATTAACAATAAACTAATTAATATTAATTAATAATTAACAAATTAATATGGTGCTTTTTTATGTGGTCTAATTTTAAAATATTGATATAAATAAAAACAAGTTGTTTTCCTTTCAACTTCGGTATTGTTCAAAATATAATTTATTAACCCTTGACTCATTGTGTACATAATTTTATTCATCAACTTCGAGAATTTTTAGCCTACTTTTCTTTTTTTAATTCGAAAGAATTAAAAAAATGAAAAAGTAGGTATTGACATGCGGTCGATGTCCGTCTGTCCGTCTGTCTGTCTGTCTGTCTGTCTGTCCGTCTGTCCGTCCGTACCCCCTTCCAAAATCGGTTCTAATCATCGGATCTTAAAAATTCTTTTTTGTTAGAAAGCTATAACCTCAGATACCCAACTTTCATACTTTTTGTCCGTCTGTCTGTACGTCCGGACGGACATAAATCTACTATCTGTCGGCGAATTTCCCATTGAATTAGCATTGAAATTCAATTTTGAGTCATTTAAATCACTGTAGGTATTGAAATGCGGTTGATGTCCAACTGTATGTCTGTCCATCTGTCTGTCTGTACGTATGTCTGTCTGTTCGTATGTCTGTCCGCCTGTCTGTCCGTTTGTCTGTCTGTCTGTACCCCCCTTCCAAAATCGATTCTAATCATCGGATCTTAAAAATTCTTTTTTTGTTAGAAAGCTATGACCTCAGATACCCAACCTTCATACTTTTTGTCCATCTGTCTGTACGTACGGACGGACATAAATCTACTATATGTCGGCGAATTTCCCATTGAATTAGCATTGAAATTCAATTTTGAGTCATTTAAATCACTGTAGGTATTGAAATGCGGTTGATGTCCAACTGTCTGTCTGTCCATCTGTCTGTCTGTTCGTATGTCTGTCTGTTCGTATGTCTGTCTGTCTTTCCGTCTGTCTGTCCGTCCGTCTGTCTGTCTGTCCGTACCCCCCCCCCCCCCCCCTTCCAAAATCGGTTCTATCCTTCGGATCTTAAAAATTCTTTTTTTGTTAGAAAGCTATGACCTCAGATACCCAACTTTCATACTTTTTGTCCGTCTGTCTATCTGTACGTCCGGACGGACATAAATCTACTATTTGTCGGCGAATTTCCCATTGAATTAGCATTGAAATTCAATTTTGAGTCATTTAAATCACTGTTGCCAAATCAACAATGGCATGAGAAACTTTATTTATTTAAACATATTTGAAGCAAAATAATATTTCATGAATCAGTTTGGAATGACGTCATAAAATGTAGCACAATTTGATTCTTTGATTATTCATTAATTATCTAACAAGAAAGCGGCAAGGCATACTTTTGCATGCAATTATGCTAAGTTTTTAATTTACATTTCTTATTTTTTTAATGCAGTTTGGAGTTTCATTACTTTTGTTATTAATAAATATTTAATTATTCCTCGAACTACAAATAAATCGCGAGCAGACGATAAATAATGTTTAATTGATTTGCGAAATAATAATAAGGAAAATAGTTGATTTTGGCTTTTAGAAGTTTAAATTATTAGCTGGATGCTGTGTTTCGATTTTTTTTTTCTAATATGTATAAATCTAGTGTAGAAACGGCTGTTGATGATATTTACTGTTAGAAACCTAGTTTTTTCCCGATTAGAACTTCAGTAAGTATTTAAGTAACAGGAAAGTAGGCTATTTTAGTTCTTTATGAACTTCTTGTTTAAACTACATATTGTCCTATTTGAATTTATGCAATTTTGATTACATAAATATTTTTAAAAAAAAATATTAAAAAATTTTATGAAAAATAAAGATTGAGAGGTTACCGGAAGGCTAAATATTGGTATATTTGAGTATTGTAAAAAAGTATCCTATATAAAAAAGAGAAATCACATTGTTTTCTATGCTTTTTTTTGTTAGGATTGTATATAATGTATTTAATGATAGTTTTTTTAGCTAATAAGAAGTTGTGTTTAGTTTCATTATTTGCGTCTTTCACATTAGATGAAGATTAGAGAAAAGATACTTTTAACATTATCTACTATTTGATTATAATTTAGGGATTTTCATTAGTAAATATTTTAGAATTTATGACAAAATTAATTTTTAATTAATAATTTAATAAATGTAATTTTTTTTCTAGGTGTGTAGTAAGTTATTTAAAATTAATTGTACTGTCATTCGTTGTAGTTGATTTTCAAAATGGATGTCCTTAAATTGTCCTTAAATTTTTAAGAAATTTTGTCCTTAAATTTTATTTTTTGGACTTCCAGCCCTGAATTTATTACAGCCGAAGTTTGCGGATATCACTATCGTCTGAGTTTTTAAAGTTTTTATCGGAGTTTCTATAATTGACAATCATCACAATTTGGGGATTTTACAATAGCCCCAATTTGGGGATTTTATGAAGTTCGACGAAGTTTCAAAATTTGTAAAACAATGTAGAGGGATTTTAGGACTGACGAATTTTGCGATTCTATAACCACAGCAATGGTTTGAAAAATTTAGGATCATTGAAGATTTCTGATTGTAAGATAATTATTTTTGGCGAGATTCTTGTGAACTACAATACAAAAAAAGTTAATATTGAAGATTTTTTCAAAAACTGTAGTCGCAATAACTGTGACTAAATTTATTTTGTTGTCGCTAAATAAAAAAATTGGTCGCATTTTGCGACTAGCGACTGTAATTTTTTTAAACTTTGTTTATATTGCAAATCTATATTATAATGGGTTTATAGGAAAAGGGTTTAAAGGGAAATATTATAAAGGTTTGCAATATACCTCTCTCCAAACAATTGAAAATATCCCCAATAAATTAAGGACAATACCTCCCCCCAATAAATTGAAGATAATTACTTTTCTTATCTTGATTCCATTGTAAATTTGTTTTTGAATATTTCTTTCAGGTTTGAGAATGTATTGCAAAACTTTGCTCAGTCTCAGTTTAATGATCAAATCTCTTTCAAGTCCGTGGTTTTTTGGTTGGAAGCACTGCAAACTTCCATGGAATGTTATCAATGGGCTTTCTCCAAGCAATTGATGCTACAAAATGAATTACAGGGTAACGTTTTTTTTTTGCAGAGCAGTTAAAAAGAGTTATTTTTGTAGTATTCTTAATGAACTTACCTGCTTTGTTGGATACTGTTAAATAATTTTAATGTTCATACACAAATGTTTGGCTATGATTTAGCAATCAATTATGTTTAGCAAGCATTAGTAATGAAATTAAAGTTGTAATCTAAGATTTCTACTATTCTTATTTTGTAAGGAGATTTCATTCAAAAATAAAAAATTGTTTTTATTATAGAAGAAAAATGTACAGCATTACATTTAATTTAATAGCATTAAAGAGTACTGTAGCATTACTTTATTTAATTATTAAAGTACGTCATTACTTTAATTAATAGCTAGGAATTTTTAATTGTCCTATCTTCTTGTAACTATTAAACTAATTATTAATATTGATAACATTAATTAATCCTTTTTTGTGTTTTTAAGTTTAAATCCTTTTTTTGTCTTTCTATAGAGACACAGTATTCGTCAATGGTTTTTTCTGTAAAAATATTTAAAGCAATTGAATACTTCATTGAAAACCTTTCTAAAAATTCATTAATGGGTTTGGGAAATAGAGAGAACAGAGGACATCAAGAGGATGTGTTTTCTGCAGAAGAAGTGCTCAAGTTCAACAAGTATGAACAGTTGATATTATGCTCAATTTTTTGTCAAGCAAACCAAATTAAAAGTATAATTTCTTGTTTTTTTAGCTATTTGTTTGATGAATGAAAATTAAATTCATTTAAATTCCTTCATTTAGGTAATTTCTAAAGAGTATAATGTATTAAACTCTATTTAGATAAAGGAGACCTTTTAAGCTTTTTATTTGTAAAGTGGTGATTTGTCCATAAGTCACCGATAAAATCTTGCTTGTTATATGGAGAATGAAAAGTTGTTGACATTTTTCAAAATTTAATGTTTTTATATATTTATCAAAAAAAGTCACACAAAATTCTTCATGAGATAAACTAGAGTACTATCTAGGTTTTCTTCTTTTTGGTGCTGTTTTGTTTGTACAGTCGAACCTCGTTAACGCGAACTCGCTTAGCACGAAATTTTGCTTAACATGAACTGAAAGCTTTTCCCCTACCCATAAAGCTTTGAGCTAATGCTAAAAAAACTTTTAATGCGAAGTCGCTTTAGGCGAAGTTCCCCTTAACCTGAACAAAAAATTCAGGATTTGACTTTTTCCCTTAGTAATTCAAAGTTTGAAGTAACAAATGAAACAAAACATAAAAAAAGGGCAACGAACATTCTAAAAATAAATTTCTCCTACTTCTGGTTGTGAGAAAATCACGATATCTTCCGAGATTCGTCAACTTTGATCGTCACATATCGGATGATCCATTATGTCATGAAAAGCGTAGGTGTTTCTCTACAGAGGTCAAAGGTAAAGGACATATGAAATTAGCATTTCTTGATTTTCATTTAAAATGAATCGAAAGCAGCAGTATATTTCTTCGGAAACAAAACAAATTTTTAAATGATGACGAGAATTGTTAAAAAAAGAAACGGAAATTGCGTCTAAATAGGGTTTGTAACTATGCACTGTTCTTAATTGCTATTCCTTAATAATTTTAATAATTTTTAGATAGTATGTACTACTCCAAATGCACTATATTAATTGAATTACTAATTGTATGCTTGTATTATTAGTGTATTACACAATAAAATAAGAATATTTTTTCGATTTTAATTTTTTAAAAATATTCACTGGTTCATCAATGTAAAAAAATTCCTGACGGTTAACATGAAATTCGGTTTACACAAAATGTTTGGGTGCTTCCTTCGAGTGCGCGTTAAATTCCATTGAAAATATATATGTATAAATTTTCCATAGTTTTTAATTGCAATTAACATTATTTTTATAATTTATTATGATGTATGCAAGTACTTAAATACATAAATGTAAGCTATAAAATGCCGCATTTTTTAAAAATAAAATTAGGAGCAAAGACAATTACTTTTTTTAAAAAGAAAATTAAGAAACTAATTTAGTGAATAAAGGTCCTCAAATATTTTGAATTTGAGGACTCACTATTCAAGTATGTATAATTAAAAAAAAAAAGTACATATAAAAACAATTGTTTCTTATGGCGTCATATTTATTTACAGAATAAAGTGTACTGTTTTAGTACGTCTGCTTCACTTTGTTGTTTCTGTATTTGATCCCGATGCTAAGTGGTTCCATGACCAGTTCTACAAAGTTGTGTGGAGCTCAAGTCTTTGGGAAATCATCATGCTTTGTGTAGTGGATCCTACTGTTCTTGGATTTGATATAACTGATGTAGATGTATCTACACAATTACCAAATGAAGTAATTATTTTTATTTGTCCATCACATGTACATATATTACTTATTTTGTCAACTGCTAATTTAAAAAATATTGCGCGCATATTAATTTTTTTGCAGTTTTTATTTCAGTTGTTAAAGGACTTAAAAGCGTTAAATTACTTTTGTAAACATTATTCTAGTTTTTAAAAAATATATATATTTGTTAGGTGTTTATTTTGTTTATGTGAGCAGGAAATCTAAAGTCTAAAAATAAGGCATCACCTAAAAAATATAGTTTCATGTATAACCAGTAACTATTTGAATTAATTTGGCAAGCATTTATATTAAATAAGTAATTACAATAAAGTTAATTTTTAACTGATTATTTTAGGCCTTTTGCAAACATTTGTGAAATCTTAAATAACTTTTAGAGAAACTATGAAGTGTTTGTTTGAATTTAAAAATTAAATATTTTCTAATTGCACTGCTAAATTGCTGAAATTTGATATTTACTTTATAGGACTGTTACTTTGTAGACTAACCAGTGAATGAACACTTAAGCCAAGTGAATGAATAGTTCTTTACCAGTGAATGAACACAAAAATGTCCAGTCAATAAACATGTTGGATTTTAATTAAAAACTAGATTCATTGACATTTTCATGCTCAGTATTTATTTTACAAGTCTTACTGACAACTAGAAAAAAGGTTTCTCCAATTCATCCAGTGGAATGATTTTCAATCCTTATTTTTTAAATGTATTTTCCAACTGTTCATTCACTGGGGCCTGTTCACTCACTGGTCAGTCTACCCTAGTAAATGTTAATTGCTTTTATAAAGCTCCATATTGAAGTGTTATAATATTTTTAAAAATATATATTTGAATGTTATATTATATGTTGAAACTTTTAAATCTAGGTGTCCATTGTAATTAAGAAATGCTTGAGAAGATCTGATTTCAAAGAGTTTTGCCTCAAATACATTCATCATAAGGCAGAATATAACATTTTAAAGTTGATTCCTATAAGTTTGCAAGATACGAAGACAAATTATTCCCATCTGATGCAACTCATGGGTGGTTATGAGCTTCTAATCAACAATGGCTTAGAGGTGTCTGACATCTTTAAAGACTCGGAAAATAATCAAATAATTTCGAGCTTCTTGGATACTATATGGAATGATTCTGTTACAACAGATGGCCTCACAGTTAAGAAGGTTGGATTGTCACCTTCTGCTTTCATTTTGGCTGAAAAAATGCTGTCACTCTGTTATCATTTAGGGTTAAAGGTAAGTTAAGGTGACATGCTTCAAATGAACAAGTCCTTTTACTATGTAAATTCTTTGAATATGATGTGAAAGTTCTATCTGTTTTTTAAAGTTTCAGTAGATTTATCCAAGCAAGTTAATATTAGGAGAATATCTTTAACTTTGTGTATGATACGTAAGAAGATTCATGAAGAAAACAATGTTGATTATCGGTGCAAATAGTTTATTCATTAAAAATTTACATGTTTTGGTGAGAACTCAAGAGACCAACCTTCTTCAGAATGGTACACAACTCAGACTGAAAACAAAAAAACACAGTTGATGATGTGAAGTTGTGTAACATATCTGGAAAGGAATATGTGTGGGAGGGGGGGAGATGTGTGGGCTCTCTGGGATTGGGGTCGAAAAATAACCTTATTCTGTTGCTATGAAGCTTTTCTAAATTGGTGACAACTCTGGTATGATAGATGAATTTACTAATTTATTTAGGTGTCGTAATAATATGGTAGGACTTGAATTTAGTAAAGCCTACCATGTATTCTTAAAACCACAATTGCTCAGTCAATTCATCTAACATGCCAGACTTCTCGACAATTTGCAAAAGCTTCGTAGTAACGGATGTTTCTTTTCAACCCCGTTTGAGTACCAAGTTTGCATCGAATATTTACTGAAGTGTTGCACTCAACTTGGACAATAACTATTAATTGGCACCTCAGTCTTTATGACTTTGAAAAGAGAAATGTACCTCATCATAGGTATGATAGAATTAAATTAACAACATGAAAAAATTATTAACTAACTTATCTTTATAAGTATTATAAATTATTTTCATATTGTTTAATAAATTTTATGAGTTTGTCATTTAATTACTGTTCCCTTTTTCTTAAACATAAAAACAAAACTGTAAAAAATACTTCTATGCTATTTTTTTTTACTGAGTTAGCGATTAATTAATATTCAAAGTATAAATCTTTTTTAATTCTAAAGTAAAGTTTTTGCTGTTATTAATTATGCACTAAAATAGGTTTGATTTACTAGTTTGTCTTCAACATACCAAAAGTTGTAATATAATGAATAAAGCTTTTATAATAACTCAAAATCAATTGTGATATATTTAGTTTTTATTGTTTAGGTCGATGAAATCACTCAAAGGCTTTTGAAAACTCATATGTCTGCCAAAGATTCCAAATTAAATAAAGAGAAAGGATTGCTCTTATTCAATATTTTTGCTGAAAGTATTTGCACTTTTGCTTCGGAAACTCCACATGATTTTCTAAAGAGTGCAGTCAGCTTTTTGAATACTAGCACCTTCAGTGAAATTTCAATACTTTTGAAGTTTGTTGACTATGTGTCTAGTACAAAAATATTAAGAAGAAAGTAAGTTGCAATATTTTATTTTATTAAAATTAGTTGTACTTAACTAATAAGTTGTACTTAAAATTAGTTGTACTTAACTTAAAGTTCATACTAAATTTAAAGTAATGTTTAATGACTTGAAAGTTTGAAATGAAACACCAACATATATTTTTTAAAGAATGTTTTAGTTAATATGTCAGTTTTAAATTTTGTTAGAAATTATATTAAAATGTATACCGTTTTAAGTACTTTGTAATAAAAAAATATAATTTTATATGAAATTAAACGGATAGAATATAAGCATTTAGTTTTTTTTAAATATTAGTATTTTTAAATCTAGTAAATGACAAATTGTCAATTTGTTTCATTTGTAACAATTTGTTTTCTTAAATTTACCTCTTTATGTTACACCCAGACTTACTTATTAAGTTAAACAACAAAAAATTGTTCTTTTCAGGCATGGACCAGGAGTAATTGAAGCTTTTCTGTCATGCTGGGAAAATATCATTTCTTGGTCACAAGCTCACCCTGATACAGATAGTGCTTATTTAGTTCTTTCTATCATCACAAAACTATTGATGATAGATTCAAAAGTGAGAAATGTTTTATAGTATTTTTTTCAGAGTCAACTTGTATTGTGTAAATAAAACATGAAGGAAACTCATGCATTCATTCGAGTTTTTTTTACTATAAATACTAAAAAAATATCTAATAATTTTACTAGAATTTTAGCTGTTGGGATCTATTTTATGCATATCTATATTATGAAATAAAATAAGTGTTTTATATACATTCGATTTAGTTGTCAGTATATTATAATTTCTATTTTACTCTTCTTCTAGAAACTCATGTGCAAAATATTGACATATTTTTTTGTTGACTTAAGGCTATGTCCTCACTACGACATCAAACGCCACAAAGGCAACAACAGCAACAAAATTTGGCGACCGCCAAGGGCGCCAAGCTATGCAATAGCATGGGGGCTGACTCTGCCAAGTCGCCAATTTTTGTTGCATTTGTTGCCTTTGTGGCATTTGTGGCGTAGTCAGGACATAGCCTTAGAATAATTTATTTTTGTATTCTGTACATTAATATACTAGCTCAATGTCTAGTTTTTTTAGATAGTTTATGTACTGCTAAGTTTGTACAATTTTAATTGTTTTTGAAATTTTAATAACTAGCTTTTTTAACAAGGCAAAAACTTATTAATTTTTTAAAAAAAAATTTAGAAAAATTAATTTGTTCTATTTTAGGTAGCTCTTAACTTATCGGGAAAATATTCTATTTCCCTTTTCCCCACATATATTTCTCTACTAAGAATGCAAGACACCTCAATGCCTTTCATTGTAAGTTAATTCACATTTTATTTTGTTAATAAACTGTGTAGAATGTTTTCTAATTTCAAGATTTTTCTATTTTGTACTTACTTTTTCTACTGCTTTAAAAAACTTAAATTTCAAAAAATAAAGAAACATAATATTTTGTTTTGTGCATGCACTCTGTTCAGCATAGTTTAATAAACGCATGCATGTTTGTCTGACCAACCTTTGATATGATAAAATATACTAGGGTATTTATACTACTCTTTTGCTGTTGGGTCATAGTTGTTTATTTTAAATTCATTAAAGTTCCATTTTGCAGCAGAAGTATTAAACTTATGTGATGCTGCTAGAATGGCCACCAGCCATATATTATAGCCAAATGTATCTGAAATCTTTGATTTCAGACATACTAAGGCTGTTAGTTACCCTGAGTTGTTTAAAATGATTGGTTATTCTATTTATTTTCCTTCATTACATATAGCTTAGTTGTTTTAAGTTATGTAATATATTTACAACAGGTTACTGCATTAGAAGCTCTCCCTTTTTTTCTTGAAGAATCACCAGATGCAGCAACGTTAAGGTTTGCCAAGTTTCTTTTTTTTTGCTTTGATTGATTTATGGTTTCCTTCACTTTACATTAAATATATCAAGTCATTCTTTTTAATGTTAATGCTAAAGAAAAAAAATAATGTTTATATTAATTTAGATTTTAAAAAAAATACATACGAGTATACTTTACACCTTGAGGTTTTTTGCATCGGTCTATTCAACGGATATGCCAATTTTTGTGCTGACTCATTAAAATTATTAAAGCAATAAGAGTTGTTGTTGACTTATCCTTGGTCCGTCTGTCAGAGTCGGACAAGACCCATTAGACAAGTAACCTTTAAAAAATTCAGTACTAGAAGGGAAGAAGCTCAAGATCCTCCCTTGATAGTCCCAAGCAGTCCAAGAGGTGACAAGGAGAGTCCTGCTGATTACAACATTCCATGCAGGAAACATCAGCCTTCCTTCCTTCATAAAAGAAGAGACTTTAAATCTGGCCACTTTTCAATTGTGAAATTGCCGTTTGTGAGAGACTGTCACATTTAACCCAGCAGCACTCGCAAGGGGGTCTATCAGACCCCACGCACATTCATGTTTCGAATTACCTAACTTCTCACTTTTTAAAATGGGTTAAACCCAGAGTAGCTGCCTTCAAGGTCACCCACTAAGGAAAGGAATGATTATCTTTCACATTCCAAAAGCGGTTTTAGTAGAATTGTGGTTTTGGGGTGTGAAAGACCCCACACGAGTGCCTGCGGTTCTTCATTCTAGTACAAATTGTCACGCTACTTGTCCTACAATGCGAAAATTATTAGCAGAAGTTTCTTCGGATGATAAATCTACAAACAAATCAGAAGAAGCTGGTGATGCTATGGATGATGATGATATGACAATTGATTATCCTCCTTGTTCCTATAGTGAGTATAATAAATTGTCGGAAAATGAAGACATTACTGGTGATCCTGTGGATATGATTGCTGAAGTGATTAATTATGTGGCTCATAATTATAATTCCAATACCGAAACTTCTCCATAAATATCTTTAATATTTGTTAGAAAATAGCTTTTAAGTAAAAATTTTGCAAGTTTTGAACGTAAAAGTGATATTTGAAGGAAATTCAGTGCTGGGGTCTAAAGTACCCCCTTGCCAGTAACGGTGTTTCTCTTGGGAGCACGAGTGCTGGCGGGTTAAGAGGTAGTGAAGATCCTGGGTGTTTGCTCTTATACCAGTGATGGTTGGGTCTTCCACTCTCTTGAAATTTCGGAATTAACGCTAAACTGAATGTTCTGAAAAGGTGAGGAGATGGGTCTGTAGGCACTACGACTATTTTTGGCCTAGAGATAGGTTTGTTCATTGCCAAAGATGTTAACATGTGAAGGAATCCAATGGAAATGAAAATGCATCACAATCCTCCTTTAAGAGATGTTGCTGTTACTAATTCCCACACTGGCAGCAGTTGTCAGGCCAGACAAAGACTGCAAGTAGCGATGGGTTCGGCTTCCAAACAGGCTAACACCATTGTTAGAAATTCTCTTTGCGCAATAAGTGTTTTGTAATTCAGAGTTACAATTCACCGAATCTGTCAGGACATACCAATCCCCAGATTTAACAAGAAGATAGGTTCCAGTGTACTCAAGAAATGCCAGTAAAAGTGAATGATTGTTTCAGAACAATAATGATCCAAGTCAGGAGTGTAATTGATCTTAGCTATGTTGATTTTTCCTACTTATCTTCAATTGCTATTCTAGGGCCTGCATTGAAGAAATGATGGCTGTTAGATTCCCCCTTCAAAGTACAGAGTTGCTTGCCGGAAGTTCAGCTTATCACACCTACATATCTGCGATCAAAAGGGTAGGTAACTGATTATTTAAAAAAAATTATTTGCATAACTGTGTGCAGGATAATTGTTTACTTTTTGTTAGCTGTGTAGTGTGTATGGACATTGACTTATTTTAAACACTTTTTTTTGTTTTAGAGGTTGGAAGAAAATAATTTTCGACTTGAATGAATCTTAATTTTAATAGTTAATTATTGATCAAATATTTCACTTGTTTCTTTTTCTTTAACTTAACTATTCATTGCTTATTTTGCTTTTAATGTTTTTTGCAGTTTAATTGTACACTGTCGAGAAAATGAAATTTTTTTGGTAACTGTGTATGGGTGATCGCTTACTAAAGGTCTTAATCTGGCCGTAATACAGTACATGTTGTGATAGAAAAACAAAGCATCCAAAACTATTTTATAAAATTTTATTGTTCATAAAAATGATAATATAGCTACTGTTTTATTGAATTGTACTTGAGATTGTAGTTTGCTGCATAACTGTTTTTTTATAGCTGTTGATGGCGTTGTCCTTAACTGGATGCGATTTCTTACTTGAAATACTAGCCCTGTTCTTTTGCAAAGAAAGTCACATCTTAGAGGAAGATTTCAAGAGAAGTTTAGTGCAAATGATTAAAGGGTGTGGCATCTGTCATTTATTTTTATTTTCTTTTTCAAATTGCATATATCATCATGTGTTCAGTTTAATTTTTGATTGAGATTTGAAACTGATCCTTTGTTTTAAGATTGTCGAAACTGATCCTTTGTTTTAATTATGAATGCAATTTGATAATTGCTAAACTTTGAGTGGTGTTTGTATGATTTTTTGAATTTATTTTTGTAAAACTGATCCTATGTTCAATAATATGGTTAATGGTTTGTAGTTTGTTTCTTTACCCTATGGCTCAAATTATTGTTGATACTTCTAAATCACTTAATCAACTTGCCATAAATGCATATTATATATATATATAATATATTTAATATATATATGATAATGATGATGTTTTTTAATAATATTTATTTAAGAGTTTTATTATTATTTAGTATTAGTTTTCCTTATTGTTATTGTTCTTTATTTTAGAAAAGACCCAAGACATCATCAAAAATTTGCAGACACTATTTTTGCTCTTTTTCGTCCAAGTAATCTTGATTTATGTTGCACTGTTGGGCTTAATTTATCAGACAAAGTTATGCTTTACATCTTGCAAAATATTAAAATATCACCTTTGATTAATTTCTACTCAACACACATAACAGCCATAATGAGCAACGTAAAGGAAAGTACCACAATTGTAAGTTGCTATTTATCATTTGATCATTAACAATTTTCTGATTGTGTAAAATTGGCAGGACATTGTGTAAAATTATTTAGTTTATAATATTATTTAGTTTCCATATTGAAATTATGTAAAAATTAATCACATTTAAAATGTTTTAACTAAAAGTATTATAATCTAAAATTGTATTATTTATGGGTTCTAAAGAGGTGGACATTTTACTAAATATACAAACTATTAGCCCTATGGCAGTCAAAGAAATATTAATTTCTTTGACTGTAAATGGCATCTGTCAGGTTAAACCACATGTTTTACTAAATTACTTATTTTAATACTAAAAATTTTTTTGTTCTTAAATCATGTCTATGGCTGAGAAGGCTCTAAAACAAAGCATGCAAAACCATGTATTTATAAGATGCAATTTTTCTGTAATGTACCATCTATATATTTAATGCTCTTATACGGCACCCAAATTTCCTTATATTTCTATCTCTGGAATGGCAACAATCGAAATGAACAAAAATACTACTAATTTCAAAATGGCCGACTGAAAACAACAAAAACGTGTTTGAAACAACAATTTTAAGATAGAATCAGTAAGTTTAAATTTAAACATGCATAATATTAGGGACGTTTAAAGTTGGAAAATTTAAATTATAGTATCTATCGACTGAACTACCAAACACTATGGTTAATAAAAAAGGGAAAATAAAAATTGTTTTTAAACATAGTTTCTAAGCGTTGACGGCTACCACAGGTTTCCAATTTATTTACAAATGGATTATATTCAAGCAGCGACATATATAACCATTAATTTATAAGCATTAATTTGTAATTATGTTATTTTAAAAGGATACTAAAGACGGTTAACCTAAAGGACCATGTCCGGCTTTGGCACCAGTCGAAAAATGTCGCCAACTCAAAATGATACAAACCGAGCGTTTGCCAAGTCTGTGAAATGACAACAAATAATTACTTAAAATGCTATTCAAAACTGAAAATGTCTGCTGAGAGAACATGAAAGATTTTCTTATTAAAAATTATCTTTGCATTTGCGATCATAGATCGTAGCGATATTTTAAAATAAGAAAATCCGAACTCAACAGTATGCTGCAAGTTCAAAACAATGTGCAGAACAAATAATTTAAGAAATGAGTTCTTTTTATAATTAATGATTAATAATATTTGAAATATATTAATACGATTTAAGAATTCTTAACGATGAAAGAAATGGACAGGATTAACTTATAAAGAAAGTAGCAAAATAAATTCTCGGTTGGCGAGCGATAGCGAGAAGGGGGCGTGCCCCCTAGTACTTTAATAATATATATAAAATAAAGTTTATTCTTTTGGGGGAAAAACCCGTTTAATTACTTGGGACATCATCTTAAATATCTAAAGAGTTTTTTTCGGTTGTAGCATTTACTTCAAAATTGTTTAATGTAATGTACAGGGTTTTCTCCATTCTCCTGTAGCGTAGTCAGTTTCTCCTTTATGTTAAAGGAGGGTGCTTATTTCAAATTAATATTAAAAAAAATTCTGTAAATTCAGAATCATCAATAAGTACATAGATACTTCTTAAAAAGACATAAGTAAAAGCAAAGAAAACCAAATATTTTTTTTCCTGCTCAGTAACTTTTGTGTTAGGAGAATTAAAAATATTTATTTGTACTTAATTAGTATTTTTATATTGTACTTTTTTAAAAGTATTATTATGTATCCATCTTATCTATATAGATTACTGCTATGAAAGATCTCTTCTTGATGAGAAAGATTGCAAATTTCAAGTTATTACAGTTGATGTACCAAAACTTGACAAAAGACTTGCTGAATACTAACGAATCTCAAATAGTTGAGAAATATCTTGGAAAAAAGCCCGAAAAAGGAAATGAACTTACTCGAGAGATCATAAGGTTATTTCTTCTTAAACTCTTGTATTTTTCTTGAATGAATTTCATCCTTAACTTAATATTGTATTTATTGTATGTACATATTTACAGTTATGCCTTGTTAATGTTAACTTGCTTAATGTGAAATTTATCGTAAGATCAACTGAAGGTACTTTATTGTCCTAATAAGCTTTGAACTAATGATGAAAAACTATCTTTATGTCAAATCACTTAACCTGAATTCTGTCATAACATGACAAAAATTGTGAATAATATTTTTTGTGTAAATTTGGAAAGTTGGAATCTTATATTGCAGCTTTAAAGGAAATACAAAAGTAAAAAACTTTTTTGATTTTTAAAAATAACTTTTTGGATAAAAATTGAAATTTTGTCAAATTTCACTTCATCAATTTTGATAAATTTAAAACATTTTAATATGGTTTTTAAATTTTTTGTATCTAAATAAACTTTCAAATATTATATATAATTTTATTTGAGACTAAAAGAAATAACATTAATGGAATGTCAAAATTGTCAAGTACAATTGATTATAATTGGTAGTTGAATTCATTATTTTATATTTGTAAAGTACAGTGCCTATATTACATTTTGTGCTTGAACTCTATTATATTAATATTACAATTATTTCTAAATATTACAAATGTCTTTTTCCAGTCTGTGCCTAGAGTTCAAGCGCACCAGTTATGAGACTGAACCAGAGCATAAGGAGCTCTTGAGGAAACTGAACTGTGCAAGATACAATGTTTTGATTGCAGTGTTTTCTTGTGTGACAAATGATCTAAAGTTTTATGATAGCTATGCTTTCAAAGAAACTTCCCCCAAGGTAAACGTATTTCAATTATTTGATTTTGTTTTAAATATTATTTTCATTATGTTATTTGATTTTGAAGACAGATGCAATTTAAAAAGATATGAGTATTTTGTATTGGTTTCATGTGCACAATTAGTTAGTAAATAAATTCATGGGGGTTAAAGTGAGAAAGTTATTTATTTTGTTTTAGTTTTATTGTGTTAGATAGGATAGTTTCATTTGTGGTGGTCTAATTTAAGTGCAGCCATAAATCATTATGGCTATTATTAAAAATATATTCAATGTGCACATCTTGTGCTTTGCATCGTGATAATGCCTAAGAAGTGGATTCTATTTCAATTTGTTGTTGATACAATTATTGTGTAATTAAAACCATTTTTTATAAATAAAACTGAATTGGTTCAATACAAAGATTAAAATGAATATTACAAATTAAATTTAGTTAATATTGTGCAAGTAAAATTGTTAACTGACAAAAAACTTGTAGTTAAAAATAAAATTTTTTACTGAAATATGAATGCTAAATTTAAGTCTATAAGGTCTAACATGTTTTCCTTTTTTATCAGAATGAATTTATTTGGGAGCGTATTATTGATGTAGACTCCAAATTGACTTTCGAAATGGAGATTGATGTAAGTATAAAAGTTAAATTGTAATTTTTTTGCTGTTGTTTATTTCATACCTTCCTAAGTAAAACACTAATTAGGTTTTTGAATCAAAATACTTCTAGCCTGCTACTTCTCGCAAGAATAAGTTTATATCGTTACGCCACAGCCTCCGAAACGGATCTTCTGAAGTAGAAAATGAGATGGAACAAAATGATCTGCCCTCATCCTTGCAGTTGTTAGGCTCAGAAAATCTCGGCATGAGTAGCTTGGCCGAAGATGTCAGCAAATTTGTGTTTTCTACAACTGAACCGGTGATTATGTATTAAATTTTTGAGGAATATTATATTTTTGAGGAATATTTTTAGTTGAGTATTGTTTGGATGGTATTTTTTTGAGAAACAAAATGTTTTGTTTAACTGCAATGTTCAGCATGTTATTTATTGTGGTTTTGTTTTTCACAGGCATTTACAAATGGAGGTGGAGAAAAAAGTACTGACGTGAAAACTACTGTGAAGCATTTTGAAGTGAATACTTTATTATATTCCTGATTTATTATTTTAATACTTAGTGATTTGCTATATTTAATTCTATTATAACTTAATTTTTAATCTTGGAACACACATTTTCTTTAACAGCATGTCATTGTGAGGAAATTATGTGTAAAAGACAAACACATTGACCATGGAAAATAAAAAAAGTTGTTGTGCAGTAAAATTTAAAAAAAAAAATAAAAAATAAAAAAAAAATATCAGATAATTTACTGAGGCAAATTTGACAAAAAAATTTAATGCTTACTACAAAAAAACTTTCTTTTCAACAGCAAATGATCTTATTCGTAAGAAACATAGATTTTTTATTTAGGTTGAAATGTTTTTGCACAAAATCAATACTTGATTGAACTTTGAAAGACTGAAAGTTGTGTTTTTTCTTCTGTTTAATATAAAACATAAATTATAAGAATGATGTGCTGTTTTAGTTTAAAATCTCAATTTGTTTTTCAAATTAATTTTTTTAACCCTGTTATCAAACAGATTTTTTGCTGTATTCATTTGATTAAAGTTATCAAAAAACTCCAGAAAGATTCATTATATAGTTATTTGTGTGCACTACAGTTTCAAACTAACTTCTTCATATATAATATTGCATATACGGATTGTTTTTTTCTTTCAATGATATTTAGGGTTCTTTTATAAATGAAGTCATTGAATTAGAAGACGATGAGCTTAATAGGCATGAATGCATGGCACCACTGTGTTGCTTGTTGCAGCACATGAAAAAGCATGACCTCATTCCAGAAGAATCTGTAATGGTAAGAAATAAAGTTGCTTTATTTTTTAATAGAGTATGGAGTTCACACTGCTTGTTTTCAAGCAATAAATCATTTGAGTAGCTTATAAGTAGCCACAGTTGTTTTTGTTGCTATAAAAATAATTTGTTTCTTATTTTCACTTAGCAAATACATTGATCAATTAATTTGTACAACAAGCAGTTTGGCTGGTTGCTTTTTAAAATTAAATTTAATACAATACATTTTCATTACAGCATTAAATATAGGAATGTTACAGCCTTTCCCAACTTTTCATACAACATTGTTAATAAAAATCAAATAAATTATTGTTCATTTTATAAAAGCAAAATTTAGTGATATTTCCCCCTTGATATCTGATTAAAGAAATAAATTACTTATTGAAGCACGTTTATAATCTTTGTAATGATGACAAATTATTTTAAAAGTATATTTTAAAAATTGTTTGTTTATTTTTCCAGGTTGACAGTTCTCCTAAATGGCTTAGCTGCATCATCCAAACGTTGCAAGATGGAAAGACAAGTGAAAATGTCAAACTGTTTTTGGGTCGTCTGATAATCAATAATGCTAAGGTTTTCTTTTGCATATATTTCTTCTGATTTATAATTTTCTTCTTGTCCCCCCATTAATTTGGCATTTAAACCCTAGTGTTTTTGACTCCATGCTTTGTCATGTGCAAAATATGCATGACTGCTAGGTATGCTGGTTCAAAAAGTCAGCTTCAAAAGAGCTTCAAAAAGTCAATCAACTCTAAAACTAAAAATGCTTGAATTTTATTTACATGTAGCACATAATCTCTTTCAAATTAAACAAACTTCTTTTAACACTTTTTTTGTGAAATATTTCAGTCTTTCGTAAAAATATTATATGAAATATTTCAGTCCTATGTATTTCGGTCTGGTAAAAAGCCTCAAGATGTGACAACCATTGCTTGCAGCTATACAAAAGACTTGTTTTGCACAAGAACATCTTGAAACTTTTTGCTAAACAAATTTATCAAAATGAGTGCTAATTGACCTTTTATAAAAGGACTGAAATATTTCAATTTTGTTTAATAAGTGTTAAAAGAAGTTTTTTTTTTTTTTAATTTGAAAGAGGTTATGTGCTACTTATAAAAAAAATCAGGCATTTTTAGTTTTAAGATTTAATTGACTTTTTACGGCAAATTTTTGTTTATGCTTAAATGTATAAATTAACTTTTAAAGATGTTATTTTTGTCTTGTGTACTTAAATTTAAACTTAATTTTTGTAATGCAAGATAAACATACTTGATGTTTCATATAATAGCCATACTGATTTATGTGCACGAGCGTTAGTGTCTAGATATATGAGTATACTAGTTCATGATTTGCATTTGCTTGATGCATGAAATTTCTCATGTAAATAATTCACTTTATTTGACTTCTAGATACTGCAACCTTTTGCCAAATTTTTAATCGAACCAATGTTGGATCTGATTATCATGGGAACTGCAGGATTCACATTGAACTATTATATACTTGATGTGATCCTCACTCTTCTATCATGGGCACCTGCTGCAATTCCCGAGGTAATGTTATATACATTTGTTATATAAATAATATTTAAAATAAAAATAATTAATACCAGACCTAGAGAGTACTTCTTTACATTAAGTTTAATCTCAGATTGAATAATGTTCACTCAGTCTTTCATACTTTCAGTGGTTCAAGTTATTTTGGGAAGTAAGTAATGGTGTTTGTATGTCAAATTGAACAACTGACTTGCACATCTGCTGCAATGCATCCCATTTCCCCTCGTTCTCTTAAGCTGAAACAAGCACAGTGGTATTTGATCCCCCACACATTAAATACAAAACTGAATTTAGTTTTTGCTTTCAATTTACCTATTTATGAAATATAAGGTAATAAAAGTATTGCGATGCATGTTTAAAATTCGAAATTGAAATTTTGTATATTCTACAAGAGTGCTGATTCTATAAAAGTGGTTTTTGAACCACAGTTCGTCTGTCTGCTTAAAACCACTCTACAGCTTTAACTAAAAGAGTTGCAGACTCCAAATTCGGTACACGAGTTCCTAGTACCTGTTGGATGTCATAATGATGTTTTCAAGACCATATGCATGGACAAGCGGTAGCTGTCATAGAACTTTTTAGGTTATTGTATTTACCTTATCTATAATAATAAAAGAAAGAGTCTGTCTGTGTGTCTGTTTGTCATCGGATCGTAAAAGACCTACTTATACTGCCCTCAGAAATTCGAAATTTTTAAGATAGATTCCCTTTAATACTAGCGTGTGCACCTGAGGCTTAGATTTTTCATATTTGTTCCATTTTTAGAGAAAATTCGAATTTTCTGAAAAAAATACACCACTTTCGCTCAAATTTCTCTTTCCTGATGCCATCGGCTGAAAAAATTAAATAAAACTTTTAACGAAAACATTTAAAATTCAAAATGTTTATTTTATTCTTTTGCCATTACTTTCAGAAACTAAATTCATTATTTGAAAAATAATTGACATGTTTCAAGTGACGTAATAGGGTATTTGACTAAAAAAATTTTATTGGCTTAAAATATTCCTAGGCAAAAAATATTAGACCCGTATTTTTTCTTTTTTCCAAATACCGCCTAGAAACGGAGAAAAACGCAATTAAAATTTAACTATAAGCCATGCCCCCAAAACGATCCCCGGCAGAATTTGTAGGATGTGACGTCACCTGGCACTAAACATTTTCGACATGCGGGAGAATCCGTAGTGATCACTGTTGTTGTTGTATTTGATACTCCAATTTCCTTTGATTTATTATTGACAGAGTGAGCAGAGGTGATTAAATGGTTTTTTTTTGTTTTTAACATTTAGCATTTTGTTACTAATGGTTGGTTCGCGGCTTTTTAATTTCATGATCCGCTACTTACCTGTCAATTCCCTTAAAGATTTAGGTTGACTTTTTAAGATAAAATGTCACCAGAGCGTTTTCTTGTAAACCAAAAATTAATGGCTTATAAAATAAGAAATATATATAAAAAAAACTCAATCTGAACTAACACACATCCTAAATAAACGTACATAAAAATATTAGAGGGCCGCAGTTAAATCGTTTTTTTTTTAAATATAAAATTAGGTTACTTCATATGAATTTTTCATGTGATATTAAGTTTTTTCATGTAAATTTTTTTAAACAACCGCCCCATCTGCCAAAATGTCTAGCCTTAAAATTGAATAAAACCAATTTAGAAATGATTATTTTATACACGCATATGCAATTTTTGTTATAATTAATAATTTAAAATGTCAGGGATTTTCAATATAAGTCACTCATTTGCGGATTTGTTACTTTATAAGTGCTTATTTTTTGGTGAAATGGGTACGTAATTGTTACATTAAATTTGGGCTACACACCTTGATCAAGTACGGAGACGTAGAATATTTCGGCTTCTTCTAATGATTAACTATCGCTATACTGTGCCGTTCCGCAATGAAAACACAAAACATTTGGTGATTTCGTTTACTAAGGCCCTGTATTTGAGCTTAAAGTTTGAATTTACTGGACTAACGCTTGAAAACATCGAAAATAAGATCATTCACAAACAACTTAAGCTGTTTTAAATTTAATTAATAATTTTGTACAAGATAATTTATTCAAGTATTGAGTTTAATGAAAAGTTGTACTAGATATTTAAATGCAGGTATGAAAAAAATATACTTGAAGTCTAGTGAAACCAAAATTAGGGAAAACTGATGTAGCTTTTAATAAATAGATTTTTTATAACGTTTTTTTCTTTTTACTAGAACGCATGAACAACTCTTTGTAAACAGAAGTGTTTAACTTATTTCTTATTTTCTAGATTAGTACAAGAAAAAAATAATTTCGGGGCGCCATCTATTAGGCAAAGAAAAATATATGAAACTATTTAACATTACAACATTAAATATAACACTTTCGATTGTTAACTGGATTACTATTTACACTTTTAGGACGTTTTCATTAAAAATATTAATAGCTTCCTTATAATCCTTTTAAAATTGGTTATTACTTCCGTTGAAGTTTTAATATTTCGGAACTCATCAGAACAGAAATCCGAAGAAGATTAAAAAAAAAACAAGGGTCTTACCATCATAGGCATCGATTCTCGGCAAATTTGAGCTGGCTGTTTTTTGTGAATCCTTTAATTTTATTTTATTTAAATATTTATAAGCCCTAAATTCACAAAGAAAAAAAGACTAATCTAAAAAAAACTATGCAGTTTGGACTTAAAGAGCGCTAAAAAGTTTAGAATGACTAAATTTGAATAGCGTGTGGGACGGTTTAATGCCAGGTGACGTCAGACCAATCAGAGTAGCGTTTGTAGTCACGTGACCAAGCTTTGAAATAATCGCGATTTTAAAACTTGATTTAAATAATATCCGAGTAATTTTTTGAAGAAAAACCAATGAATATGCGTTTTCTAGTTCCTATACTATGTTTATATAACTTTTTGGACAGTTTCCCGATTTAGTCAAATACCCTATTCCGCCAGTCTTCATTCCAGATTTTATTGTGGGTTTATTTGATGATTTTTTCATTGATTTTTCTGTTGACTGCATGTATGCATATTTAAGCAATAAATGTATAGATAAGCTATTACTGAACTATGATGGTTAATAAAGGCCATCGCACTAGAGCTATTAGTGATTTATGTCTTCATTTTTTCGCCAAATATGTTGCCAAACTCGCCAAATTATTAACTAAAATTCGCCAAATAGGCAATTTCTTTTATAAATAATTTATAAGCTGGTCGGTTGTTCGAAGGTCATTGTGTTAGAGCTGTATAATGGGTGTGGGAAGCTATATCTATTTTCTCGCCAAATTATTTCCCAAAACGAACCAAATGAGCTAAAAGGTTTTACGTATTTATTAGGGAATTGTGATGACATTTATGAGTGCATTTTATAGCATATTTTTCATTTTGGAATTTTAAGGCAATGAAACGGGATTTTATAATTTATAACGAGCGGAAACAATAATAAGTTTATGATCCTATAACAGCGTTTATGGTACACATATTTTATAATCTATTTGATATTTTTTTTTATTCCGTGCGAAGAACGGGTATAAATTTGCTAGTAAGGTATATAATTACCTTTAATTGTGTGGATTGATTTATTAATCGGTAATTGAAAGTCATGTAGTGTTACACCCCCCTTGTTTTTATAAATATTTCTTCAAGGGGAACTGTAATTCCTTTGAAAAAGATACATTACCACCATCTAAAACACTTTCAGAGTTAAACATACCATTGCATATTAATAATTTAAATAACATGATATGTTTAACCCTGAAAATGTTTTAGATGGTGGTATCGTATCTTTTTCAAAGGAATTACAGTTCCCCTTGAAGAAATATTTATAAAAACAAGGGGGGTGTAACACTACATGACTTTCACTTACCGCTTAATAAATCTTTTAAATAAATTAATAAGATAATGCAAGAGATTTATATTTATTTCTTGAAAATGGTAAAAAAAGTACTTAATTTGTAAAGCTGTTTTCTTAGCAAGTTCCTTGTCATTGATATAATATCATTTTTTTTTCAATTGCTGTGCTACTGTAAATGCAAAATGCATGAGAAATTAAAATATTTTAGTAGTTATTTTGTTGAAAAGGTGTATGGTGATGTCAAAATAATTAAAATAATCAGAGGGAAAAAATGAGTAAACATTTCACTGAATTGATATTTTAAAAGATACAAAGATAACAGTGTTTTTAATGACCATAGTTTTTTTGCTGTACATTTATTAAATTTTCAAAGAAAAATAGTTTGTTTAATTTTGACATTTAGCCCTTTATGTTAGAAGACCGAACTGATAAACTACAAATGGACTCTGGTGTCTTCCAGAACTTAAAAGGTTAAAAGTTTAGTATAGAGTTAAATGCTGTATTTGACGTCTTTTAGGGGCATGGATTGTGTGTAAGTGGCCTTAAGTGCCAGTTTCTGTTATAAAGCTACTTTTTTTTATTTTTCAAAAAAGTTGTTCTTGTTATTTGCAGAAAAACGGAATTCCTAAAGCTAGTGAAGTTTTGAAATTTATCATCACAAATTGTGAGCATTCAAGAAAGGACATTTTTCGAAACAACTTGGAAATCATCAAAACTATGTTAGAATGCTGGAAATCTGGGCTTGTTATTCCATACAAGTAAGCATGTGTCTTTCATAAAAACACAAAATAATATGGCTTTTGCATGCCTTAAAAATTGATTGAATAAAAAAATATGTCTGCATGCCTTTTGCTTGCCTTAAGTATCAATATAACAGGTTGTACACCTTTGAAGTATACCTTTAAATTTTAAAAATAGCTTTTAGTAGGGAAATTTGGGCGGATTCATACTTATAGGCAATTCCATGCATTTCTTTTCGCCCATTTATATAATCCATTATACAGTAACAGTTTATGTAGATTAAAATTAAACAACCAACTACTAATGAATTATTTAAGTGTGTTTCAATTTTGAGGTTAAATTGTGACATCTTGTTTTTTGTGTGGTTGATCCAGTTGTTCTTCAAGGAATTTTATTATTTTTATATTCGGTGTAATATTAGCTAATAATAAAAAAAAATAAAGCTTCTTAACACTACTTTAAATCTTTCATATATGGCCATTCAGTAAAGACAAGCAAGCCCAGAGTCTTAAAATACTAATGTCTACTCTACAGTCTCAAAACCCAAATTTAATTTTGCGGCTTGCTATGGTTTTTATGTGAGTACAACATAAGGCTAAACAATCTATAGCATGTGCAGAAAATAACTTCTGCAAAATAGTGAAGATTTAATTTAAAATATGATTAAAATTCTAAACAAGGCCAATATATTTGTTCTTAAGAGGTTAATATGTCTGTTTTTTATTTATTTTAAGCCTCAAGTTCAGTCTTTAATTCATTAATTTCTTTTTACTAAGTGCATACTGTTTTTAATAAATGGCAGAATTATTTTTTCTAAAAATACTTTGCACTTGCCATTTAAATTAGAAATAAGCAAATTTATTGAATCATTTTCAGCTTAATTTATGAAAAGATGAAGGATCCCAATCTTGAAAGCCGGAAAAACGTATGCGGAATACAGTTACTAGGAGTTGTATTGTCATGTGATTTTCCACCTTATGATATTGAAAATGAGGCATCTGAACAAAGGTAAATATTAAATATTGTTACCAAATTTCTAGGTTCTTCAAAGCACGACAGTTCACAAGAACAATGACTTTATTCAGCAAATGACACTCTCTCACTTATAACTTAACCGTTGAAACTTTATAGAACAGAGCAATATCTCCAAAACACAAACACAACTGAGCTACGCTCACGCTAATCACTTCAGCAGGAGCAGAACTGCAATCACGCACATAGTACATGGCGAGGTGTTTTATAGGTGTTGTCGATCTTTCTAGAAAATTCGAGCGACATTACGCATATCCTGTTGCGTAATTGCCGAAACGTCTCAAAACTTTGTGAACAGGATATGGCCTAATGTCGCCAAGATCGCCAACCACGCCAAATTGCTGCCAATCGGTTCCAATGGTGTAATAGTGTTTTCCCACACACTCTCGGCATGTACTACGACTGATGCCAGTGCTGCAGATAAAATACAATAAGTTATTTCATTATTTACAAAAGATATTTACAATATTTACAAAACTCATAACAATATATTTTAAACCCAACTTTTGTAAAAGTTAGTGTTTAAATAGCCAACAATAACAGAATACCTTATTCAGGTACTAGCACATCATGATGACCTGATATAATCACCAATGTGAAAAATAGTTTAACCAATGAGCTTGTTTCAACACTTTGTAAAAGAAAACAAAACAACCAATGAAATTGCAGTATATAGAGCGTGATGTCATAAGAAATATTCCCATTACTTAATGTGAACCTATTTATTTATGTGAACCAATATTTTTGTTGCATCACAATATTGTTTTATTACACATGTTCAGGTTTTATTTATTTCTTTTTTTACCATTTGGTTTTTTTTATGCATAGTATGAAACACAAAAGTTATTAAAAGAAATAGTGCATGCAATATTTTTGGTAGTTAAACAGGGCCAAGAAAATTTGGGGTTCACTACTACAGTTTAAAAATTTTATTAAAAAAATTTATTTATAATAATATTCAAAAGTGATCATCAACTGTTTAAAAACGGTTTTAAAAATTGAAAATTCTAACTGTAGATTATACATAAACTGTCAACTGTTATAATATTAGTCTCTAAACATCTAAAATGATTATTATCCTAATTATTTGTTGTATTTTTTTCCAGTTATCTATCAATTCTGCTGAAAAATATCTCCTATAAATATAAAGAAGTATATGGATCAGCCTCAGAAGTTATAGCTCTGGCTCTTAGGAACATTTTGAAAAATTCTGAAAATGTTCAGAATCATTCATTTTTCAAAAATGTGGTTCATGAACTTGATGTTTTAAAGAACAAAGGGCATGACAAATTTCTTTATTGTCTGAGCAAAGTCCACTTGGGTTGCCCCGCTGTCGCTGACAAGTAAATATTTCTAAAATTTATTTTTAGTAATATCCTCTTGACTCCCCGATAAAATCCTACACATATATACTTTATATTAACATATTTTTCAAATAATTGTGTATTTAGAAGTATGTTTTGCAACTAATTTTTAAATAATTAAGGTTTACCATTTGCTGCGGGTCACTCAATTTAGTAGAATTTGAGTTTTTGAGCAGTAAAAAACACATTTTGGTGTGCTATGAATAAAAAAAATATCTCTGTTTCTCTTTCAGTTTTTTATAATTAATAGTCCAATCTAATTTTAAAAAAAATTCAATATGTCTTGAATTATCCTGTGAATTTTTTTTTTGCAAGACCTCCAACATTTAATTGACTCTCTTGTTACATCATTATTTAATTAATAAATCAGCTGTTTCGTTATTGGTATTTTTGTAAATGGAATGTTCAGAATACAAGTGAACCAAGTCCACTATGGACTCACTTGTATTCTGAATTCTCCACTTATTTTGCTTCATAAGTAAATGGAGAGCTCATAATACAAGTGAACCAAGTCCACAGTGGACTTGGTTCACTTGTATTCTGAACCCTCCAAATATCATTCTAGTATATAATAGAAAATATAGTATTAAGAAAAATTATAAAATTAAGTTGTGAAATGAATTGTACTTAAGCTCCATGTATGTGTACCTCTGAAGTGAAGAGGATATACCAAGGAGTATACTTCTAAATTAATCTGATATTAAATACTGTATTTATATATTTATGTACATTTTTTAGGTTTATACCCAAGCTTTTATCTTTGTACCCAACGGTACATGGTTCGTTCAAGAACTATGTTTTGGAGATTTTGTATTCAAGAGTGAAAGATATGAAAAATGCATACCAGGAATTGAAGTATATTGATCTGTTTGAAGGATTAGAGAAAAAGTAAGTCCTGCCAGATTTTGAAGTATTGTTTTAAACTTAAACAAAATAGACGAAATATTAATTATAACTGTTCAATCTTTCGTTGCTTTGTCGGGTCTGTGCTACTTTGTTATTTAAAGTATTTTTTTATTTCTATTCTATATTTTTCCTTGTATGTTTATATGAAAATTGGGAATGAAACTCAATTTGTATTAAATACACATATTTTTATTACACAGTACTCATAGCATCTGAAACGTTTTAGAAATATGTCCTTGCCATTCAATTGTATTCTATTTTTATTATAGGGCTGAGATAACACAACTGCTGTCACTGCAAATATTAGAGAAGTTGTTACCTGATTTATCCTGTGATGATATATTGCATATATTGCCTGACTTAGTTGTTATTCACAATCAACCATCTTCCAGTAGTCGGCTTGCACTCTACCGCATTCTATTTGTTTTATTTGAAAAGTACAGGTAAGATAATTTAAACTGGATTTTTCTTTTTATAAATTTTTATTTGCATATTTTTTTCTGTTCATTAAATTGTATATTTATTTCAATATGTTGAATTCGGAAATGATCAAAGTTTATTGTACATAATTGGGTATTGTTTATTTTATAGTGGTAAAGATGGTGCCAAAGAAAAAGAAATCGCCCGTTATGCCCAAGATACATTACTCATTGGATTAGCTGATTCCGATCCTGCTATTCGGTAAGCCTTAACAACTGAAAACACATTACCAAAAACATTGCCAGAGCAATATGATTGTCCATGCCCAAGTGGAAAGTTTAACAATGATCCTGTTGCAGATGAGCACCGCCAGATGGCTCTGACAGACTTAAACTTAACATTCATTGAGAGTTTAAAAAAGCAAGGTATAAAACACAAACGAAAAGTTAAAAGATCTAAAAAGGCATACAACCGTTTAGTCTTATACGAAGTCCCGTCTTTAGTTCATAAAAACTATGAATAAAAGAACAGAAAATGCCAACACACCACAATAAAAAAATAATTTAAAAACTAATAATGCAAAATCAGAAACACTAAGAACCACAAAAAATACAGACAAAAACAAAAAAATTAAATAAGTGTTGCCCAGATACTGAAGTTCGTTTAAGTCCTGAAATGATTGTATGCCTTTTAAGATCTTTTAACTTTTCATATGCATTTTACATGTTGCTTTTTAAACTCTTGTTAGAAGCACAAAGGTTTTTGCACCTTTTTATATTAACATTCATTGTTTGAGAATTTATCAGATACTTGGCCTATTGATTATAATGATTTAAATTATCCTTATGTAAGAATAAATTTTAATCTATCTCTCTTAGTCTCACCGTCGACAATTTCTGGAGTGATGAAAAGAGATTACCCAAAGGCACCAAAGATAGACTTATTGCTCTCATGAAGAACATGTATTCACCTCTGACAGAGGAGTCTTTCTTGCAGTATTCCACATTTCTCTTGCTTGAAAGAACATCACACAGTCCAGACTACAAACGCACTATCTTTGAACATCCTTTGTCACAGTGCAATTTCCAGGTGAGTTTGTCGTGTTGGTGACCAGAGTTTTAGGTTATGACGTGTATGTTTAATTAAAAAAACCCTATAAATTGAGCTCTTAAGCTGTTTTACATGTTTTTATTTTTTGCCTTAGGTCCTTTATTTTGCTGATAAGATTTTAAAATGAAAATGTAACTGGATTTTTTGTGTGCATAGTAGTTAAATTAATTGTTTCATGTTTCTGCCAAAGTTATGCAAAGTAATTATAATTTAAAAATTAAAACTATATCTATATATCTACTTTTAAATGAATCTGATTTTTTAAACATTTTTTTTTATTTTAACAGATTTAAAAATTTAGAATTTTTTTTTATGAATGCTTTGCTGCCTACTTTTTTCTTTTTACAATATCTTATGATAATTATAATGTGTTCAATATTTTTTTTATATTAAGACATTGTTTTTTACTTAATCTGCTATATGATTTCTTTTCCTTTCATTAATTATCTCTAGGCATACAAAATCCAGACTTCAGCCAGAAGTCGGCACATGATCATGTCGCCTTTATTCACAGAAACAGTATCAAATTCTACTTTTTCTAGTCTAATGTCAATGGAAGCAACTTTTGACCAAGATATGAAGCTACGAGCTACACAACATGATGTTCAATTTTCAGAAACAATGGAAGTAGATGAAGGTAAAGCTTTTTATATCCTTTTTCATTGTTAGGGTATCAATAAACATTGTAGGCTCTTATAAATTCTAATTTTCTTATATTTTTAACTACACAAAAGTACATTCAACTTATCTTTGTCACATGTGTGATATTTCAAGCTACTTATGCACTAAACCAGTTTAAAATTATAGGTTTGATGAGTAAGTTACCAACTAAAAAACACTCATATAAGCATAATTAAAAAAATTATAAAGCATTAGTTTTGTTTTAGGACATTCACACATTTTTATTTTCAACAGCTGATGCTAAATTTTATATAATTTTATCTATATTTACAAATATGCATTAATTAATCTTAATCCTGTAAGGAATAAGCAAACAAGCAACTTTTTGCAATGACCACTTGGTTGTAATAATAATCTAATTTATTTTACAAGTTTTTGAGGCCATTAAAGTTTTGTTTTACAGATATTAAAAAAATGGATACCTACAACTGGTTGACAGGAACAGCTGATACATTTGCAATGCAAGACTTTTCTTCAGAAAGTGGGTATGGCAGCTTTGCAAGCACACTTACAAAGTCCCATTTGATTGCCAACAAGGGAGACTTGAAGCTGTCGGGAAGAGGTTTGCCAAATGCATCCATTAAAAGTGATGAGAAAAGTAATTATCAGATTACCATTTTTTTGTTATATTTTTCAGAAAGTAACTATAACTTGTACTTAGTTACTTAAGCGATAAGGAAGTAACGAAAATTTCGTTTCTTTTCCGTTACTTCTCGCGCCGCTCTTCGCAAATATTTTCGGCGCAGTTCAAGGTTTGGCTTAAATTAAATTATTTAAAATTTAACCTTTAGCAACATTTAATTTTCTTTCTAAACTTTTTCTGATTGTCCCTATTTCATTAGTCTTAGTTCTCTTTGAAAAACAGTAAGACGGCTAAATTTCAATTTTTCTTATAAATTGAAATTTCTAAAAGTAACTGATTGTTTACTTTTCGTATTAAATAACCGTAACTAATTGCTTTTTATATTAAGTAACTGTAATAGTTACTTTTTTAATTTAGTAACTGTTGTTGTTGTTGCATGCCCTCGGAGGCCAGCAGTGCTAGACCAGGTCCATGACATCGTACACCCTCAGAAAGTCCAACACCATTAAAGGGTCGTCGTCAAAATCCTGCTTGGAGAGCCCCAGGCACGCGAGTATGTGATCAGGCGAAGCCTGCTCAAAAAAGCAGTTAGAACAAATTTCGAAGCTCCTGGATCCCTCGTTAAATTTCAATGTCTTAAGGTGGCCACTTCGAAAGCGGGCAAGAGCAGTTTGATCCTGTCTATTAAAGCCAGGAGCAAGGGAGCTTCCAGGACGCGAACATTGATACCAATGGTGCACTGGGGGGACAATCCAAGTAGTCCTGTTCTTGTGTTTAATCTTTGAGTGAATCTCCGAAAAAGTGAGAGGCGCTGACGGAACAGAGGCCTCGCCAGCACCAGCCTTTGCTAAATTGTCCGCGATCTCTTTCCCCTCAATATCGACGTGGGAGGGGATCCACTGCAGATGAATCTGATGCGACATGGAAAGCCGTTTTAACTTGTTAAGAATTGTCACTCCCACATTGTCTCTCACACCCTTATTAACTAACCCTGGTTATTAACTATTAACTAGTAATAGTTAGTAACTGTAACCAAGTTAACTGTAACTAGTTACTTTATAAAAGTAAATTTCCAATCCCTGGTTATTTATTTTAAAAGATAAGTACGTTATGATAGCAATCATTTTTTGTGTAAATAACTTGTTTGGTAATATTACTTCTCAGGTTTTTAAAAGAAAGTTTAGATAATTTTAATAAAAACAAGTGTCATGTTTCTAGAATACCAAAAGTCTCCAGCCCAAATGTTGCGACGTCGATTTCTGAAAGATAATAGACAAAATGATTCTGAAGCATTTGCCAGGCAAGAACTCAGGCGTCAAGATCGTAGAAAGGTACTACTGATTCATTTTGCTTATTATCTATAGATTGAACACAATGATGAAATATGATGTTTATGAACTGAGTATTTACTAATTTATTATAACATTAAAACCAATTATCCTAATTTTTATGTTTGCGATTTATTTATGAAACTAAATCAATTTAAAAGTAATAAAGATGTTAAAAAATTAATATAACATGATGGTTATGCTATTAGGTTTTTAGTAGGTCTCGATCGATAGCGCTTTTTGGCCGATGGGCCAATGCTGATTGTTTACAGATTGTTAAAAATTTAAATCGGCCGACAGGCGGATTATTCTTTCCTTCGGTCGATTGACGATGGCTGATGAAAAATCAAATTTTAATCAATAAAATCAAATTTGGTTGTCTAATGTGCAAAAAACCCCACAAAAAATCCGATTTATTCGCAACAGTTAAATATATAATTTTTAATTTAGGATTTGTGCGTTAGTTCATTTAGTAATCAGGAAGTTTGACACATATAGTGGGCATTATCATCTTTCAAACTTCAAAGTAGTAAAATACCTAAAATTTGATTTACCAATATCTGTCATTAAGTAGATAAAATAGATCCTACTGAGTGATTATATCACGAACTAGAAGACAAGGTGTCAAAAATTTGGTTGACCGATCCGTTGTGAGCTATAAAAATAGTGGACTCTACTGGCATTTTGCTGCAAATAAGTGAACACCAATTATGACGCATCAAGGTTTGGTTAACCAATCTATCCTGAACTATAAAAGTAATAGACACTACTGCAATTTAGCTGCAAATAAGCACAAGAAACTTTTTCATTATTATTTTTTCCAAATCTTACTTCTCTTGCCTATGAATTTTGTATGTTTATAAAGAAAATCTTGTTTGATTTTTAAATAAATTTAACCTTACTAAACAAAATGAAATTTTACAGGAACTGCAAAAAGATCAAAGATCGCATAGAGATGCCCAAGTTGTGATGTATCGTCAGTATCGAATTGGTGAACTCCCTGATATTCAAATAAGTAATTCTGCAATAATCCAACCCATACAAGCATTAGCAATGGTAATTTATTTCTTTTTAAATCCTCAAATACTTTTTTTTACAATCTTAATAAATTTTTAATAGGATTTATTCTGTTCTAAATTATTATTTTTTAAATATTTTTTTTAAAATTTGCATATAATGTCTTCTTATTTGTGGCTTTACTATATTTACTTTGTTAAATTAAGCTAAAACTTTTGCTATGAAATTGATCTATTAACTTTTCAAATTCAATTTTCAAATGTCTAGTTAAAGAAATGTTATTTCTTTATTTTTTAATTTTGAATATATCATTCTTTCATGTTTGTTCAATTAATTTATTATTTGACTAAGGAAAATTTCCCACTTAAGAAGCCCTACAATGTAATTGGCATAGTTACAATATTCTTATATACAATTTCAAACTTTTAATATATTTTTGAATAAAAGCTTCAATAATGCTTTTCAATTAGTTGTTTTACATTAGTTTTACTAACTGTAACAATATTTGTAATAAAAAAAATCTAAAGCAGTTTGTTAGTAAAAATAATTTATAATTGGATTGTCTTATGTAAATAGTCATACTTTTTTTTTTATCTGATTAGCATGATACTATAATAGCTAAACTATTACTCCGGTCTTTGTTAACTGCTGTATGCAAGTCAGTGGAAGAGGAATTCCCTGAAGGTTTCAGAGATTTTAATTCAGAAATTGCCATGTGCTTTGAAAATATCCTGTGTCAGAGCTCTATGTACATGCCTTATGTTATATCCTTTTGTTTGGTAAGTCCTATCTATAATATAATTTCCTTTAATATATGTAAATGAACCCCTTAATAATATCAAATACTTCTCAAGGAAACAATCAAAATGTGCCTATTTTTTTATCCTTGAAAATTATGTAAAGAGTCCAGGGGAAAAAACCCTTCATTGACAGGATATCTGTCCGCATCAAGCCTCTTTTGGAGACGATAGCGAGTCAGCGCCTAAACTGGTGTAAGTAAACCGGTTTCTAACTTGGTTCTTCTCTCGCTGCAACCGTGATTCACGTGAGGCACGAGTCCAACGCCAGTACCGAGAGAAGAACCAAAGGAGAAACCGGTTTCTTGTTGCCAATATCTGCCAAGCATACCCATGAATACGAGAAGATTCCTAGTCAATCAAGGGTTTTTCCCCCTAGACTTCATATGTGTATGAACAATATAATTTTATTAATTTTAGTTATTAGCTTGAAATTAAAAAGTTTTTTAATCTTATTTACATTTTAAATGGTAGGTTTAAGTTAGTTTTAATCTTATTAGCACATTAATACTTAACACTCCAGCCCGGAAATATCATGGGAGCGAAAAATGGAAGACAAAACTTCACGCCGTCAGTTTCACGGGAGTGAGAAGATAGGAGATAACTGCCATAAGCAACTTGTTTCATAATTAATACCTAGTATTTTTAATTAAATGTTAATGAATGGATTTTATGAAATACTTTATAATAATTATGCTTTTGTTTTGTATTTTTCCCATTTGCAGGAATCTCTCTATCAACTTCCTGACCTTAGATATGACGAAGAAGCAGTGTTTAATGCTTGCATTAGAAGTAGTCAACAAAGCATAGGTATGAACGAAGGTTATCTAAGAGGCTTCCGGAACAAGCCAAATAAAATACTGATTCTTAAAATCTAGTGTCTACACCATATTTTAATTTAGTATTATATTTGTTTGAGTTGAATTACATTTCTTAATTGATCTTAGTATTGATGTAGTTAGTTATTTGTTAATTTTGTATTGTTAGTAAAAAAAATATTTTAGGTGTGTAAATTAGTGGGAAAAACATTTTTATTTAATTATTATAATATCTACCGCTCGATACAGTGTTTCTCTATGGCTAGCATAATCTTTTTAAATCACTTTTTCACTTTCCGGTTATTGGAGTCAGCCATTATATTGGATCAAAATGTACTGGGTCTGATGTGATTTATTTAAGTAGCAGCTACTGTACAAATAATTTTTTTATTAGGATTGTTCAATAATTATGATAATAATAAAACTAGGCATGATTGAAAAAAAAACATATCAAAGCTAGGCTATTAAAAAATATTTGCAAAATTTAAATGTATAAAAATCTTTCCTAAAATCTATCTGCCATTTTATCCTCTTAGGTACATTTCCAATCGGTATAAACAGTAGGTAGCAAAACTATATTTGCCATTCATTATTTTTAAAAAAATGGTTTTAAATGATTTTTTTAAGTATATAAATTTATGAATATTTTTATTCAAACAGATTATTTTTAAAAACTGAGTTTATAATTTAAGGCATTTTGTTTTGTAGGAATTTTGCTTTTAGAGGCCAAAGTTTCAGATGACTTTGAGCCTGCCTGTAAGAAGAAGCGGACCAATTCTCATGGCGAAGCATTATGTAAAGGGCTTTCAGAAGCTGTTTGGATGAAGCTTGCAGAGTAAGAAAGGTTAAATTAGAAAAATATACAGAATTTGAAAATCTTAAGATTTTATTAAGCGATTATAGATATCTTATAGCATTTCTCTAGTGGCATTGAAAACTTTTATAAAATAAGGGCTGGGGAGCCCAGTTGGTAAGGCACTTGCCTTGCATGCGAAAGGTCCCAGGTTTAGGGCCCGGGCATTGCCAAAATGACTGCTGTCTTACAAATGGCCTGTGCATCTTAAAAATCATACGAATATTAACCTATGTACAAGGAAAGCATGTTAAATAAACTCCAAAGTCCTGACACAGAATATGATGTCGCCTTTAAAAAAAATTGCGTTCGGTACCTACTCAATCTTGTCACTTGAATTTGGTTCGATAATATGACACCTGTTGCCAATAACCCTCTAGTGCAACAATATACATCCTAACCCTAATTTTTATAAAATCTTTAAGTTGTAAAAATATTTGATAGGGGTTTACAACCCCCATTTTTTTTACTCTAAGTAAGTTTTTTTTATTCATTAAGAAGGAAATTTAACTTATTTCGATTAACTAAATAAATAACGAGGGCTGTTTTTTTTCAACCTCCGATGGGCTGTAACAGAAAGACGGGTCAAAATACAAAAAAGATTTTTTTACCAAAAGTAACGTTTACAATGCTGCTTATTTCTCTGCATAATCACCTTGACGATTAAAGCATTTGTCATATCTGTAAACATGCTGTGAAATACCCTCTTCATAAAATGTAGCCGCCAATGATTTGAAGGAAGTTGTGACGTTTTTTTTAGCTTTACGTCAATTTGGAAGTGCTACAATCCAAGCCACTACGCTAATCTATAATTCACTTATGGTAAACCTTCGAGTTTCCCTAAACACTTTGTCAACTCACGTTCATGAAGAAGGGGACCAAGGAAGCAAGTCTGTCGCTACAGACGGTATTGTTCAGTGAGTTGACCAAGTGTTTAGGGAAACTCAAAGGTTCACCATAAGTGAATTATTGACTAGCAGTGGCTTGGAGGACAGAAAAAAATTGACATGAAGCTTCCAAATTTACTTTTTTAAAACGAAACCGTCGCAACTCCCTCCCAATCATTGGCGGCTACATTTTATGAAGAGTATTTCAAAGCTTGTTTACAGGTATGACAAATGCCTTAAGAATCATTAAGTCAGAATAACGAACACTTTTACGACTCTTTTAGAAATCCAGATGTCACTGCAATTTTTAACTAGAAAATGCACTTTATCGCTGACTAGGCGCAAATGCATCGTTCTCAGTGTAGCTTTGTTATCGCCAATGAAATTCGAAAACTTCCAACCCCCCCCCACGTTAGTTAGCTTCGAGCCTCATTAAGCACAGCAGGGGTATAGATGCTGTGACATTGCCTAAGGTAAAATGCAAGTAGCAGTTATCGCCAAGAAAATGTTTGGTTCCGTTTGTGCGATGGATCTTAACTATTTGTGTCTGACATTTTAGGATTTTTTGTAGTCTGCCAGTGATATATATTTCTTTCTATAGAACATCGATTTTTCTTCTTTATTTCTGTGTTATTAAACATAGAAAGTTAAAATAAGCAGATTTGAAAAATAAACGTAATAAAACCGAATCCTTTTATCTGTTCATATGTATCTGTCAGCAGATTCTTTAAAACTCTATACTGGCATTTTCTGAAGGCTTTAAAGTTTACTAAGTAATATTTTTTAATGATTTAAATATTTTTTTTTACTTAATTTATTAAAAAAAGAACACATTTGTAATAATAGCTAAATAGACATAGCACATACTAAAAAGCTTATTTTATTAAATCTTAGCTGGAAAACATTTCCAGATTAATATCAGCTTTGGGATCAGCCCCATTTATTAAGTGACCTTTTGTTTTAATAATTTTCTCATATCATACTAGTTGGAATTCGGATTGGAAATTTTACAAAAAATGAGCTTTTTTTTTCTCAATATTTCGTTTGGGTCGTTTTCGTCAAAAAGCTGTTTTTTCGTCCACTTTTAAAAAAAAGTAATCCAACTTTATTCAGTAGTTTTCTTCATAAAAAGGAATATTTTGAGGTGTTTTTTATTTTAGAAAATTGCTGCATTGGCTATAGGTATTTAAAAATGCCATTAATAATTGGTGAGATTGCTGGCAATCATTAGCAGACAATTTAGTAAAACTAGGCGTTTAGGGATGGGGAAGAACATAGGAAAACTAGGTTCATGTAACACTACATGACTTTCAATTACCTCTTAATATGGCAATGCATTTAAAATTTGTGTAATACCTAAGGTAAACAATGCTGATCAATGCAGTACAGTGCTAAAAAAGCCAAAAAAAGGTAATTCAGTGGGCTTCATGTTTATTTCATGGTACTATTGTAGATTCAGTCTTGCAATCGACTCAATTCTTGTCCGATTTTTTAGATTTGTACTGAAAAAAGTTCTGCATAATCAACACGAAAAATACTAGATATTTTGCAGTACAAATCTAAAAAACAGGACATTTTACATATTTTATGGCTCTTCGAAATAGGCAGGACAGAAAATTAAGTAGTAATTGTTCTGCGAAATGCAGTATGTCTGGTTACTTATCCTAATTTTATCTTATACGGTAATTTCAATAACTTTAAAACCTGAGAAGTTCTATGTCATCTACCCATTGCACGTGCGCTACTTTAACGAAAGCTTTATTATGATGTCATATACTAAGGACATTGTATTCTTCACTGATTTCCAAACTTTAAAAAATTATTAAAAATACTCAATATGGGATTTTCAAAAAAAAAAAAAAAAAAAATCTCAAAATGTACTTTACTTTTTTTGTTCTGTAAAATGGTGCCAGAAACTAGTGGCCTTTATTAAAATTCTGGCGGCAATTTAGCTGAGAAGATTCTCCATAGGAATATCATTACACATCAATTTTCAAGGGGTGAAATTCGGCTTCATGACTCTTAATCGTCAAGGTGATTATGTGGTGAAACAGGCAGTATTGTACATTACTTTTGGTAAAAAAATCTTTTTTTTGTATTTTAACCCGTCTTTTTGTTACAGCCCATCGAAGGTTGAAAAAAAAACAGCCCTCGTAGTTGATCAGTTAATTTAACTCTCTTAAAACTTCAAATACATAGTTCTTGTTTTGAACATAATATGGTTGCATGTTTTGATTTATATCTAAAATAAAATATACTGTAAAATATTGTTTTGATTTATCTTGAATAAACTCATAATTTGTACTAGCAGGAAAATGAAACATAATACCCCCAAACTTTTCATAAAGTTATGAGTGCTACTAATTATGATGAATTAAGAAAATTTCTTTTTTCAATTTTAAATTTGGTTAATTTCTCTTGAACTGTTTAATTTCAGGGAATGTGTGTATTTCAGTACTTGTTTTATGATAATTTTTACTTATTTATTTATAACCTAGAGCATTATACTTTACATTTAAAAAAAACTAATGTAACTTACATCTTTCTTTAAAGATTTAGTAAAGTTAAAACAAGAGAGTTAAAAAGTGTAAGACAACTTCTACAGGATTTTTTTTTTAGATTGTACAGATCCATTGATGCATATGATGTTGCAAATGGAATATTCTCAATAAGATTTGGCTACACAGAAGAAAGTAGAAGAGCTTTGCAGCATGAATGTTCTGGACAGTACTTTGAAGCCGTAGTTTTGTATAACCAGGTACATTTCAGTTGGGACACCAAATTTTTAATCTAAAAACATCAAATGCATATTTGGCTATTATCTTTATATTGTGTCATACGATACATTTTATAACATTGTGTCATCACTTAACTGTGGTTCTAAATTACAACGCTTCACCAATATCCCTCGTCTAGCCTCTAGTGGGACGTTTATTCAACTAAACTTGTTTAACATATTGTTAAACAAGTATTTTAATTTTTGATTTGTAAATATATTAATTAAATTTATTCAATTAAATCTATTTTTAGCTTTATGACAAAACTGGGGAACAAGCTCAGGGAGAAAAGGATTTTTGGGATAAATCTATTTTATCAGTAAGTATAATGAAGTTTCATCACTTCTAATTATTTTCTAAGTAAACTATTTTAAGCTTTAGAAAAAAAAATCCTGTGAAGCTTTAAAATATTTATTTTTGTCTATGATCTTAAGTTTGAAATTAAATTGTATCTTTTTGAATTGGTGGAAAATACATTTCTTATGAAACTATTATTTATTTATGGTTTTGACTTTTTAAATTGTTAATAACTATAGTGTTTACTATTTATAATTAAAAAAAATAAAAGTTTAAATGCTAATTTAAAATACTAAAGAATTTTATCATTTTCTTTTATGTATCTTTTTATAATAAAGGTAGTCTAAAATGTATGACAATTTTAAACTTAAAAGTTATATATTTCTGAAGAAGAAAAAAATTATTTTCTTATTTAATACTCATTTGTTTTTAATTTTATGCTCAGTATAATTATTATAGAATTTTTTTTAGTGTTTTAACAAATTATGCAGATGGGACGATCTAGAAAAAAGTGTGATAAGTCGCTTCCCAGGCATAGATTCGCCTGACTTGCAAAGCACACAGCTTTGGCAGGATCCATATATGAAGGCAAGTTTTCTTACTACTGAAACTGATAAAAAAAATACTGCTAATAGGTTTTTTTAAGTACTTAGTCTTTGCATATTTTTATACTCCAATCAATATCCTATGGCCTTGAAAGCATATTCCTACAAATTCTAAGGCCATGTTCTTTGGTTATCTTTCAGAATGTTTGAAAAAAATGATTCTTCAATTTAAATCACCCAGTATATATAAATGGTTTAAATGAATATATTTTCTTGTATTTTGCATATCATTTTTACATAGGACCAATCTATTCATGTTGGACCCATTAATTTGTCCTTTTAGCTTCCACACTATGTTTATAATGTAAAAGTGGATGGTATTATAATTGTTCAGTCTGTCACCCACTTTCATAGCCAAAACTACAAATGTTACCGGTAATTGTGATACGTCAAATAATTCAGTGCATCAAAATTAGATGACATTGAAAATATCAGAAAAAAATTAGCTCGAGAAACTTTATTTCTTTGAAATAATAAATTAAAAGAAATTTATTTTTGCGATATAAATCAGTTTGAAATGATGTCAAATATATTTCACAAAAGAGATTCTTTGATTGTATATTGCTGTGAAACGTTTTGCTTCTATTTAAAAGTGAAGAATGTTACATATTTGTTCCTTGAAATATAAATTCATATAGCAATCAATAAGATATATTTATTGAATTTTCAAAATAAAAAAAATTAGCCAAATTTAGCCTGTAAATGTTTCATATAGAATTATTACTGTATTTAATGCCGTTTTTTGTTAAACCAAAAATATTGTGTAGAATCGGGTTAAGTGACAGATTCTGTTGCTACAGCATTGAAATTGACAATTCGATATCTAATATTTTCTTCCAGGAAAATTATTTGCCTTATCTAATAAGATCTAAGATGAAGAAGTTATTAGAAGGAAAAAAAGACAATTTTTTATTAAAATTCTTTGATGTTGCCAGGCAAGAAGAAGAAACAAAGGTCTATGTCGAGGTAAATTTTTGAGAAATTTGAAATACTAGGGGGCATGCCCCCTTCTCGCTATTGCTCGCCAACCCCCGGGAACTGCTTGCGCAGTTCCCTTTGGATCGCTTTGCGATCCAGGCTCGCTTCGCTCGCTCACCGTTCATTGAAATATTTTAGTCTAGCCTTAAGGGTTAACCTAAAGGAGCACGTCCATAATTTTTTCGCCAAATGTGGTAACCTCGCCAAATTTGTATTATGGCAGCCATTGGCTTCGAAATTCGCCACAGATCAAATTTTAAGCTAATAATTATCAAATAGTTCAGTTTTTTTCTATGTATTCTGTTTGCATTAGAGAATTATTTTGCTACTTTCTTTATAAGTTAATCCTGTCCATTTCTTTCATCGTTAAGAATTCTTAATCGTATTAATATATTTCAAATATTATTAATCATTAATTATAAAAAGAACATATTTTTAAATTATTTGTTCTGCACATTGTTTTGAACTTGCAGCAAACTGTGAGTTCGGATTTTCTTATTTTAAAATGTCGCTACGATCTATGTCGCAAATGCCACGATAATTTTTAATAAGGAAATCTTTTATGTTCTCCAGCAGACATTTTCAGTTTTGAGTAGCATTTTTAAGTAATTATTTGTTGGCATTTCACAGACTTGGCAAACGCTCGGTTTGTGTGATTTTGACTTGGCGACATTTTTCGACTGGCGCCAAAGCCGGACATGGTCCTTTAGGTTAACCGTCTTTAGTACCTTTTAAAATTTAATGCTTATAATTAATGGTTATCATTGCAAAAATATGTCGCTGCTTGAATAAGATCCATTTGTAAATAAATTGGAAACCGTGGTAGCCGTCAACGCTTAGAAACTATGTTTAAAAACAATTTTAATGTTCCCTTTTTTTTAACAATAGTGTTTGGTAGTTCAGTCGATAGAAATTATAATTTAAATTTTCAAACTTTAAACGTCCCTAATATTATGCATGTTTAAATTTAAACTTACTGATTCTATCCTAAAGTTGTTGTTTCAAGGACTTTTATGTTGTTTTCAGTCGGCCATTTTGAAATTAGTAGTATTTTTGTTCATTTCGATTGTTGCCATTCCAGAGATAGAAATATAAGGAAATTTGGGCGCCGTATAAGAGTATTATATATATAGATTTAATAACTCTTTACATACATACACTTTTCTTAACTCTTTATTCTGAATATTACATTTTTGATCAAATTATTAATTGGTTACATATTTTTAGGTTATGGTTTAAAGAAAACTAGATTCGAGAAATTTTGAATCTATCTTTTGCAAACCTATAAACTCATACTTTTTTAAACAGCTTTTAAATTTAAATGCTATAAACAATAAAAATTTCTCATCATTATGATTAAATCTGAAAGTGGGCCATAAGTCCATTAATACTAAATTAATTTACTTAAATTTGTAACAGTTTAAAATTATTGAGTGATTTGGCAATAATTTATTTTCTCTGATGTGTAAACCTTGTATTAGTCCAAGCATTTAAGGAAATATCCTTTTTAAACATAAAAATTCAAATTGAGTTACCTTTTAATCCGAATAATATATTTTGTAAAAAATTAATTTTAGTTGTAATTGTCTATACAAAATACCTTAATCTTATTTTATGTGCATGCTATTTTTTTTAAATACAGAACTAGACATTTACTGTTTTTAAAGTTTGGGTGTAAATTTTGTAAGCATAATTTAAATTATTAATTTCAGTAATAATTTTAATTATCTTTTAACTATAATAACATATCTTTAATTATTTTTAGTTGCAAAGGCAATTGTTTATGTACTAATTTAGCTTAATTTATTTATACATATTTTTTTTATGAAGAACCACTTCAGTGAACAACTTGCATTGTTGTACATTTGCCAAGATCAGTTCGACATAGCCAAGCATTATAGCTCCTCAGCCCTGAACCGATTTTTAAAAGTATGAGGTTACGATTTCATAGATCACTGTATTCTAGTGTTTTGCATTTGAAACTAGTATTTTTATTTATAAAATATTTATTATTTGTAGAACATGTGTAAATTATTATTCGAAAATGTATAGATATTTTAAAATGTAACTTAAAATGAAGTAAATATTCATTTTTTTGTATGACACCTGATTAAAACTAAAAACTTATTTCAACCTTGGGTGAAAACTTGCAGTTTTTAAAAAATATAAATTGATATATAGTTTTTTTAATTAAATAAAAAAATCATAAATGCATAGTAAAACTTGAAATTTACACACTATATTTTAATATTTAAACTTGTAGCTTTATTTTAATTTTGTATATATATATTTGGGTGGGTCGAAAAAACAAAATTTTCGAGTATCAACTTTAAACAGGGCTCAAAAGTTGCATATCGTCATGCTTATTAACGGAAAAATAATTAAAAAAATTCTAAAGTTATAAATATAATAGGGTTTTGAAGTTTTGTAAAAAAGGTAAAAAAAACAACTAACTTTGAAATATCAACTAAAATTTGCAGATAACTTATTTAGTTTCCAAACTGCATTTTTTATGTATGAAATACTTCAGTTATTACGAAATTTTTTTTTCAAACGTATTTGTTTGTAATTTTAAGTCTCACAAAAGATTGAAAATATACAAATTTGAAAAGTTTTGGGATTTTCCTTGCTCCCAAAACCTAAGCTATATGGCAGTCAACACCATAAAAAACATTCTATTACATTAAAATAAGAGATTTATAAAATACTAGCTGTTATACCCGACGTTGCAAGGGTAGAGGTGGAAAAATAATTTAACAGTCAATTTAACTATTTTTTTCTTTCATTTTAGTTACATAAGATATGAAGATTACCCAGGTAATTTTCCATTTAATTACCCATCTCACTTTAAACTGATCACTCTTGGTCTGCGTGCAGAAAATAAAATATTCTTAAGGCTATGTCCTGACTACGCCACAAAGGCAACAAATGCCACAAAGGCAACAAAACTTGGCGACTTGGCAGAGTCAACCACCATGCCATTGCATTGCTTGGCGCGCTTAGCGGTCGCCAAATTTTGTTGCCTTTGTGTCGTTTGATGTCGTAGTGAGGACATAGCCTAATGAAAGCGAATTACATGATCTAATTGTTTAGATGTTATAAAGCTACTCCAGCAAACAGCAAACGATTTGCATTTTTTATATTTATTTGTATTTTTTTAACTGTGTAAAGATACTAAAGCAAACGATTTTAGCTTCCACACTACGTTTATAACGTAAAAAGTGGAAGGTTTTATAATGGTTCAGTCCGTCTGTCTGTCCGTCCGTCTGTCTGTCACCCACTTTCACAGAAAGAACCACAAGTCCCACAGACAAGTGGGATACGTCATTTTAAAGCAAAAAATCAGATTAGGCTACATTCCAAATTTCATTAAAAAATTTAAATTAGAAGTTTATTTAAAATTTAAATAACTAAATATTTTTATCTACATTGAAATAACATGCAAATTCTATTTTTATTCATATTTTCACTGTTGTCATCCACAAGTCCCAGAGACAAGTGGGATACGTCATTTTGAAGCCAAAAATCAGATTAGGCTACATGCCAAATTTCATTAAAAAATTTAAACTAGAAGCCTATTTAAAATTTAAATAACTAAAAATTTAATCTACATTGAAATAACATGCAAATTCTATTTTTATTCAATATTTTCACTGTTGCCATTTCGTTAAACGTACGAGAAACTTTTGTTAAAATAAAAATACACTTTTGAAAAAATATTTATTTATGTGATATAATTCGGTTTGGATTGTTGTATTATCACAATAGAGTTCTTTTAATGGTTCTATATATATGTATGTAGAAAGATGCATAGAGAATTCTAACTTAACATAAAAAAAAAATATGCTAAGTTTCGCTTTTATTTTTAAAGCATCAATTGTACAAATTATAAATTTTTTGAACTGTAAATTAATTTAACAAATTATAAATAAGTGAATTTATGAAAGAAATGTAAATGGGAAATTGTGGCGACAATAATATTTATTAAAAAAGATTACATCATTATTCTTCGAACTTCAAACAAATTTAGCAAACGATAAAGTCTAATTATTAAATCTGAGAAAGATTAATGAAATAGTTAATTTTGGCGTTTAAAAGTTTGAATTACAAATAGCTAAAGGCCCTGTTTTTATTAGAATTAAATCACATTTGCCATTCGCAACAATCGCTCGAGAAACTTTAATTCTTTTAGACAATAAATTAAAATAAATTTATTTTGCAACATCGATCAGTTTGAAATGACGTCAAATATATTTCACTACGGAATCCTTGTATGGTGATATGAAATGTTTTCATTCTATTTAAAAGCGAGGAATATGACATATTTATTCTTTAAAATATAAATTAATTTTTGCAAACGATAAGTAATAATTATTGAATTTTCGAAATAAAATAAATGAAACTAGCCAAATTTAGCTTGTAAATGTTAAATATAGAATTAATGTTGTGTTTGGCGCGTTTTTTCCTGTTAAACACAAATATGTGGAAGCGAGTTAAGTGACAGATTCTGTAACAAACCTACTTGTTTATTTTTAATATTAAATATTTTTCTAACTGCTAAAAAGCTGGCAAACGATTTTTGTTTTAGATGTTTATTTCTAATTTTTTAGCTGTAATTAAACTAAATATACTTAAAAACAAACAAACAAACAAAAAAATTGGTGAGAAAATAGATATAGCTACAAACACACCCATTATACAGCTCTAACACAATGACCTTCGAACAACCAACCAGCTTATAAATTATTTATAAGAAAAATGACCATTCGGCGAGTGATAGTTAATAATTTGGCGAGTTTTGGCAACGTATTTGGCGAAAAAATAAAGACATAAAACCCTAATATGCAGCTCTAGTGCGACGGCCTTTATTAACCATCATAGTTCAGTAATAGCTTAACGATAAATTTATTGCTTAAATATACATACATGCAGTCAACAGAAAAATCAATGAAAAAATCATCAAATAAACCCACAATAAAATCCGGGAATGGAGACTGCCGGAATTACGTCACTTGAAACATGTCAATTATTTTTCAAATAATGAATTTAGTTTCTGAAGTTAATGGCAACAGAATAAAATAAACATTTTCAATTTTAATTACTTTTGTTAAAAGTTTTATTTAATTTTTTCAGCCGATGGCATCAGGAAAGTAAAAAAATGATCGGATTTGAGCCAAAGTGGTGTAGTTTTTTCAGAAAAACGTTCGAAACGATAGAAGGAATGGTCTGATTCGAAAAATTCTTAGCCTATGTTTGTTCCGGAGATGAGATGAATTTTTGTGCCAAATTTCGTGACAATCTGTTGCGTGGTTCTTTTGATCTCGTGTCTTATACAAACAAACAAACAAACGGAAGTTGCCTTTTATGTATATAGATGAAGTCGATTTGAGCAGCAAATCGGCCTTATATTCCTAGAGGACGGACCGTCGCATGGAGAGTCAGGAAAGTCGCGTGGTGCAGGGCCCGTTACCCCTTATTATGACGGCTCCAAATAACAGTGGAAAAAAATTTAAATCAGCTTTGAATATGGATGATAACATTTAAATTAACCTATATTTATCTATTTAAATTAAAATAATTCCTGTTAATGCTGCTCTTTGTCCATTTTATTTATTTTTTATTTTATGAAATGATCAAGAACTCACCACAGGAATGTGACTGCAATTCAAGTTCATCCTGCTGGTATACTCAACCAACCATATTTTTTGTCTTGAAGTTTAATACACAGATATGCAATTATATAAATGTGTATAGATATTTATTCTTTAGCGTTCCTTTTCCAAGTAAAATGCATTTAAAGATAGATTTTTATGACATTTCTGCATGTGCGTTCTTGACAAAAGAGTAGACCTTATGAAGCCATCTCGAGATTAATGACCACATATTTTAGTTGAGGCCTGTTTTACAAGCTTAACAGAACTCTCGACTGATTGAGTGTGGTAGGAAACTTCTTACTTTTACTCATGAGCTCAGTATAGCATTTTAATAAGTGTAACATTTCAATGTTACTAACGTTCCTCTGAATGGGTGGTGGATATAATTCACATGCATCTCAATTTATTAATTCGGTATAATCTGTAGCATTAAAGTTAATTTTGAGCGTTTTAAAATGTCATCTTCGATATTACTTTCCTTGCTTTTATTATTCTATTGTAGCCCAGCTCTAGAATATCTTTGCGATCATCTACGAGCTTTGATAATAGCACATTTTCAGAATGTGTAAAATAGGTATTTATTTTCGTTTTCATTATTGATAAATTTGCCCAAGTTTTCTGGCAAGTAACTTGAAGTTTCTAAGTAACTTCTTTCAAGTAACTAAATTTTTTCAACCTGAGTACAGCAACACTGTCTGCTATTTTTAAAAATTCTACTTTTTCATTTGAATGAGATGAGATTTCTTCTAAGCAATAAAATATCACATCTTCATATGCTGGTAACATACTTAAGAAAACCGAAAATTTTACAGCGATTTTACTGTCTGGTACCAAACATCTTTTACTGACATGACATTTCACACAATTCTTACTAACTCAATTGAAATCAATTCTTAGAACCGAATTCGTCTCTTTATCGATATGATATAAGCTCAACCTATTGGAGTATAACTTGCATTCTCAAATGGCCATTCAGATTTATGCGTTACACCTGTTCAAGTGCCGACTGACGAACACGAAAGTTGTATATATGGTTAATAACTCCCATTTTCCCTCTTCTATCGGTACCAGTAACGGAATCTTTATTTTAAAGCTTCATTACTTCATTAGATTTTAATTTTTACTATTAAAGCAAGTAAAAAGAAAATATTTTAATTTTAAGTGTAAAAATTAAGTTTACTGTCATTTCTGGTTTTAGAATTGTCATGACGGGTTAAAACATAAGAATTTTAAATTATACTTCTCGCACACAGAAAGTTTTCGTATTTATTCAAGGTTGAAAACCGATAATTGATATTTGTCGAATGAGGCATTGACGCTGGAATAAGTATCTCTGCTGTCATACCAACCTTTGCCCAAATAACGGGTATTGATTACATTTTTTTATACCTGCATCCGTAGCCAACCATTGCTTTAACAGGAATTCTTTTAAAATAGATAAATATAGACTAATTTAATTGTTTTCACCCATATTCAAAGCCAATTTTAATTTTTATCACTTATTTGGAGCCATCATAATAAGGGGTAACGTGCCTCGCACCACACAACGGTCCTGACTTTCTAGGAATATAAGGCCGATTTCCTGCTCAAATCGACTTCATATTTTATAAATCTTTTATTTTAATGTAGTAAAATGTTTTTTTATGGTGTTGACTGCAATATAGCTTAGGTTTTGGGAGAAAGGAAAAATCCCAAAATTTCTTCAAATTTGTACATTTTCAATCTTTTGTGAGACTTAAAACTACTAACAAATACGTTTGAATTTTTTTTTTGTACTAACTGAAGTATAAACTCCTAAGTGCAACAACCCATTAGTGGGCCAAGGCCTGCCGTGTCCATTTCAGCTTTCGTGACCTCTGGGGTGCTAGGCATATGTACCGGTAAGGTCCTCACGCGGAACCCCCAGTGTTTAGTTCCCAAGCATGTTTGGTACCCATTTTATCGACCCACTTAATTGATGAAAGGATGGGTCAACCTCGCCCAATCCGGGATTCGAACCCCGGACCTGTGGCGTGGCAATGCGAAGCACTACCACTAAGCCACTTGGCACTGGGCCTCAATAACTGAAGTATTTTAAAACATAAAAAATGCAGTTTGGAAGCTAAATAAGTTATCTGCAAAGTTTGGTTGATATTTCGAAGTTAGTCGTTTTTTTGCTTTTTTTTTCCTCGAAACTTTAAACCCACGGGGCCTATTATATTTATAACTTTAGAATTTTTTAATTATTTTTCCGTTAATCAGCATGACGATACGCAACTTTTTAGCCCTGGTTGAAGTTGATACTCGAAAATTTTGTTTTTTCGACCCACCCTAATATATATATATAATATGGTTTTATTGCTAAATTTTAGGAATGGCAAAACTTAAGTCCATTAGCAGTAGAAATGCAACATGCTCATTTACAACACCTGGTAAAATATGTAGAATTGGATGACTTTCTGGAGCTAATAAGAAAAAGTAAGAAAAAATATAAATTTTCCCTTACTTTATTCAGTTTAATTTTTTTAATTGAAATTTTGTACACTTTTTTTTCAATATTTCCGAAAATGCAATTGTATTTGGGCAAGAAGCAAATCTGATTTTAACCTAAATATGCACAGCTTTTCAGACTAAAAAAAATAAAAAAAATATTTAATATTTTAGTGCAGCTACAAAACTTTTACATTTATAACTTATTTGTCTCATAAAGAATTTTATTATAAATATAATTATTATTGCTGTGCATTAAATTTTTTACAGTTTAAGTGGTTGCTTGTTTAGTCTAATACTATATTTTGCTTAGTTGGATAAATAATCCTATGTCTAATCTATATTTATAAAAGGCAAAGTCCTCACTGACTGACTGACGCATCAACGCCCAGCCCAAACTACTTTAGGTACAGTTACCAAATTTTAGGAGAATATTCTTTTTACATTGAAGGCGTCATTTAAGAAGCAATTTTCCGAAACTTGAATTCCAAACGTGTGTAAGCGGGCAAAACGTGAGCCGATTTCTCTATAGGAATAGCATTGAGCATTGTTATAAACTTTTAATTTATACTTTTTGTTTTCAAATTTGAAAGAAATTTCAACGAGTACCATGCAAGCAAAAATTAAGTATAATTATGTATAAGCATGCGAGTTTAATTTGTAGGATAGTTATTTGAATATCATTATTTTATTGATTTATAATCTTTATTTTGTTCATTAGCGATATATACCTAAGAAGTTGAATGAAATATGAAGTGAAATGTTTACCACATTTCCACATTTTCGTTGCTTAGCAGTCTTATGCAATCGGCAATTCGAAAATGGGCATTTATCATAGCTGTTTCAAATTCCCTTTTTTTTAATCTTTAATTGTATACTGGGCCATGTTTTTCTCTGTTTATGAAGATGGCAATTTTAACGGGAACCTATGAGAAAGCCCTCAAACTCCTGGATGCAATCGGACATCATCTTTTTTTTTACTAAGTGGATGGATTGACAAAAAATAAAAGTTTACATAAAAAGCAAATCACCATTATTAAGGGTACACCCGTGCAACGCTGGGTTTATAAAGCTTGTATTATCTATTAGAATTAAAGTCATATAAAGACTGATAGAGGATATAAATGACTGTATTTTTTATTCTTTTGTATCATTACAGACAAGTTTGTTGATACATCTTATACTGTGAACGTTCTGAAAATTTGGCAGAAAAGATTTCCTAACTCCATTGATTCTGTTGAAATTTGGGATGATGTAATTACAAATAGGTAAATTCTAACTAAATTCTTAATATTATTTATTTTACATGATTTTTTTTCTTTTTAAAATTGTAACATATATTTAAGATTTTCTAACCTGCTTGGTCTATGTACCTGTTATTGTATGACAATTTGTGTTGCATCACACTATACTAAAATTAATGATGATTTTGTCAATTAGAGAATCATCACTTTATCCCTACATTGTACAAAATATAAGTTGAATGAACTTTTTTAAAAATTTCCTTTATATATCAAAAACTTATTAACAAGGAAGCTTTAGATAAAAAAAGAACATTAAATAGAACATCAAACTACTTTTTATGTAGGAGTTTTTTTACAATTCCCTATAAGCAAAGCAAGGTGTATTAAACTAAGCAATTGCTATTTATATTAAGTATGGAAGTTAGATACTATTTAATAAGTTCTCTAGTAAAATGTTAATCTGTATTAGAGGAAGTTAAATGAACACTTCATATTACATTTTAATATTACTTAGTGTTTGTTAGAAATAAATTTAATTTTTTTTGTAGTAACTTTTGTGTAACATGGCTTCAATATCTTTTTAGGCATCTGTTTATGTCAAAATTGGAAAAAAACATGCCAAGTCAAACAGAAAAAATGGACTTATCAGAATCTCTTCAAATTGATTCTGGCAGCATGGATAATGACAGTCAAGAGGAATTTGATTTTAATAAATTGACTTCAGTAACATCTGTCTATAACAAACTTTCCATTGCTGAAAATTGTGCAGCCCAGGGAAACTTCTCAGTAGCAATTAAAATGTTGAAGAGCATATACAAGAGCAAGGTTGGTTTTTTAACTAATTGTTCAAATGTGTGATTCTAACTTCAACTAATCAAATGTGATGAGCTTCTTTTAACAAAGAAAAATGTTACTTATAAAAGGTATCTTTAGTATGATAGCTTTTGAATATTTAAGCTGAAATATACACAAAATTTTGTGCTTTTAAATTTTGTTACTTCTCGAGTAAGTTTGGTACTCTGTTATTGACCCTAGAAGGATAAAATGATTTGAGGACCTATGACCAGCTTTACAAATTTTATCTTTTATGAACCTTGATTAAAATGGCATCTAAACTAGACAAGCTAGTCACTACACCATTAAACAGTAAGACGAATGTCCAATCTAAGTCGGAAAAAATATTTTTAAAGCACAAATTGATGGAATTGGTAGTTATTTTTTAAATATAAACATTGTAATGACATAGACACCTCTATATTTCAATAATAATGGAGCAATTACCACTAATTATTCCATTAGTGGAAAAATAACAGTAATATTTTATTCACAATTTCCATTTAATCTTGTTTCCTCAGATAGCTAAAAATCCCATTGACTAATTGAAACAAGTGATTATCAATATTTTTATAGATAACTTACTAAACTTAACTTACATGAAATTCCTAGAAATAATGTATTTACAACTATAATTTTATGTAAGAAACATTTTAGGTTGGCATAATATACACACAAAAAGAGTTAAGAAATTAAATAAAAAGATTGAATAACTTATGAACACAAAAACAAGTGACTCCATTGAGGAGTACAAAGTAACAAAAAATTTCGTTACTTTTATTTTACTTTACAAACTGATTTTAAAATTAAATAAAATCTTTGTTAATTTATTCTGATTGCAGTGTTTTGTTTGTGCTTCTGTTTCTTTAATCTATGTTCTCTTTGAAAACAGTAAAATTGTTAAATTGCAATTTTTATTACAACTTGAACTTTCCAAAAGTGGCTGTAATTAGTTATTTTTTGTATTACATAACTGTAACTAGTTACTTTTCATATTAAGTAATTGTAACAGAGTTGCTTTTATAAAGTATTTTTCCAATACCTGGGTAAATATTTTCCAAGAACTTACGCTGACTTTCCTGCTAACTACTATAGCATATTAACTTTGAAATTGTTAATAATAGCATTATTAGTAACATTCAACTTATGTTTAAAATTTCTATTTGTTAATAAAATATAATAATAATACTTTCTCTGTTGGATAATGGTTTAATTTCAATATCCTTTTTGTCATAGTTTAGTTTGAATTATCGTCGCACTAGAGCTACACCTTTTTGTCATAAGATAAAGCAATGTTTTAAAACTTGTAAAGTATTTACAATAATTTATTTAGATTTATTTTAGTTTTTATTAGATGACTGTTTTTTCTTCTTTAGGATAAAAAGGCCCTTGATGGTGATATGTGGTCAAACTACATTATTTCTTACTGTTCCATTAACAACAAAAGATGTCACTTTGTTCCTGAAGAAAAACTAAATATTTTACTTACATCATGGGAACAGTTGAGTAAGTAGTATTTTCAGTTAATTAGTGATGAGTTATTACTAAATTCCCAGTGAAGTATTATTTATTATTACTTTCTATATTAAAGTTTGTGTTAGTTAACTTATAGTTACTTTAAAGAAAAATGTATTCCATTTATTAAAACTTAATTATATGTAATAGAATAAAATCTACTACACATGAGAGTATAATTATTTAGTTCATTCTAATAAAAGGAGATAGCTTGGACGTCCAGATAATTTATTGTAAAGAGATCATTTAGAGTATTTAACGGGACGGAGTCCGGAGCGGAGCTCGGCCCGCCAAAAGCACACAACCTTACATGTCGGAGTCTAATTAAAAAGTGATTCACAGCTACAGATTATTATTGTTTTTTGTTCGATTGACCAATCAGGGTTCAGCATCGATGACGAGAGAGGTTTAAGGTCACAGTAAAATAGTACAGTAGTAAATAAGTACACAGTAAAAATATTTGCTGACTAAACAGTTTCTGTGGGAACGGTAATTTGGTGCGACTAGATGACGCTGTTGTTAGGATGTTAAAGATATTAAGGATATGTTAAAAAGGTAATTTAGTTATTAAGTTTAATTGGGGTTAAAAATATAAGATATTGAGGGGGTTAAGTTATAATATGTCATATATATTTCTATTTTTTTTAAATTTTTTATAAATTTCTCTTTTACTATAAGTTTTTTTCTTCATATGATATAATACCAAGCCATCTTGTTTTCTCTGTTAAGTATTAAGTATACAATATATTCAAGTTATTATTTCATATATTAAATTTTTTTTCTGGTATATATATATTTTTTCTCAATTTTCTTTTTTTTTTCTCTTATATTTTTCAATTGAAAATTTCTTTTCTAAAGATAAGCTTGAGATTCGATGTGGAGAGAGCGTATCTCAAAAGAAATTACACAGTCAGACTTTTGAGTTATTAGCCAAGATGTTTATGAAGAATGAAATAGAACCAAGCTCCATTACAAGTGAACATAAAAAGAAAATTCTAGAAATATCTCAAGGAAAGTCAGAACAAACTCAGGTAGCTAAATGTTTCACCAGTTGCATTGTGAAAATTAAATGGTATTTAGGTAAATGCTAAATTGATTGTTAATATTGTTTTTACAATTAAGTATATATATATATTTTTTTACTATCAATCATAGTGAATGAGAATCAAATGTTGAACTCTATTTTTTTTTTGACATACTTTTACAGTATCTTTGAACTTTTCTTGTATGAAGAGCATAGTGGTAGAACATACTAAGTGACATTTTTGCAAAAATTGAGATTTTTGTGTCAATAAACACGCTATTTACTATTTTAAAGGTAACAAGATTCCTCCTTTTCATAAACTTTAAGATATGTATATGTTTCACATTTGTTAGTGCTGTTTTTAACATATCTAAGTTCAAACAAAAAAATATAAAGCTCATTTTCTTGTCTTCACCTTTTTGTCACTTAGCATGTTCTTCCACTAAGCTCTTCATATGTTTATGTGTAATATTATCTTATTTTCGTTACTATTGTTATGGTTCCATTTTTTATGCTGTTATGTAAAATATAACAAGTAGGTTTGTTACAGAATCTGTCACTTAAACCGCTTCCACACAATATTTATGCTCAACAGGAAACACACTATTTATACACCTCAGAAAGAAATTCGCCTATCAGGGACTTCTAATTTAAACTTTTATACCCCAAAATTAACTATTTTCATGAATCTTCTTTCGCAAATTAATAATTACTCACTATCGCTTTGCTAAATTTGTTTGAAATTCGTAGAATAATGATGCAATTTTTTTTAATAAATATCCTTTAGTCGCCACAATTTAATTTACAGTTCGAAAAATATATAATTAGTAAAATTGATGCTTTTAAAATAAAAGTGAAACTTTTTATAAAAAATATGCAAAGTTAGAATTCTCTGTGTATCTTTTTTCATACATATATAATGAACCATCAAAAAAACTATTGTGATATTACAACAATCCAAACTGAATTATATCACATAAATATTCTTTCAAAAGTTTTATTTTAAATAAAGTTTCTCGTACGTTTAATAAAATGGCAACAGTGAAAATATTGAATAAATATAGAATTTGTATGTTATTCCAATGCAGTTAAAATTTTTAGTTACTTAAATTTTAAATAAACTTCTAATTTAAATTTTTTAACGAAATTTGGGATGTAGTATAACCTGATTTTTTGCTTCAAAATGACGTATCCCACTTGTTTGTGAGAATATATATATATATATATATATATATATTATATATATATATATATATATATATATATATATATATATATATATATATATATATATATAATATATATATATATATATATATATATTATTAAAATTATTATAATATATATATAATATTAATTATAAAATATTTATATTATTGATATGATTATTTAATACATTGATTAAATTGATTACATATATTATCTAATTATACAATGATATAATACTTTATAATGTAAATAAGTTATATTATATTATATAAAGTATATTAAGGTTTTTTACTTGTAGGTCATCTCTACAATACTCGATCAAAGCTTTTCTTGCCTTAAAAGTATTATTCAATCGACTGATCTGATAACGAATCCTGATTGCGAAATTGAAGCAAACAGAAAAAATAGGGCTTCAGCTTATATAGAGTTGGCCAACTTTTGCAACCGTTACTTGACCAAAGACACAGGTAATTAATTTGTATCATTTTCAAATGTGTAAGATCTGGGATTCTAGGATTGTTAGGTTTCTGCTGTAGTTGATTTTTCAGATCAGTAATTAAATATAATCTTCAAGATTTTAAGAATTAAGTCCTAAAAAAGGTAAAATAGAGTCCACTTTCCTGATACTTTAATATTCATAGGTATTTTTATAATAGTATGGACAGACAATAGTATAGTAAATAGTTCTCGGCTGTCATGCCTTTCACACGAAGAATTTTTCAAAAAAGAAAAAGCAGACTGAAGATTCTAATTAATTCTTGTATACGTGAAAACTTATTCTATTTTACATTATTAAATGGAACCAACAAATGTATCCAGGGACATGTAACTATTTTGTGCACAGTTATGTTCAAGTATTTACAAAAAAGTTTTAACAATCCTTGTTTCGAATTACAGTTCACGGTTACTCACCTCAAAGTATTCCATCGTTTTCTGAGTTCCCCAAAGTCCTGATTGAGTCCTTGCTAGATGCCTTAAAGTTAGGATCCCGAGAAGCTACAATTCTGTTCCCAAGACTTCTCCAAATCATTGAAACTTATCCATCTTGTCTTGAAATATTTAAAGAAAGGGTGAGTCAAAACAGTTTGTGTTAGCATGAAGTGTATTTACTGACTGAATAGAAATAGTATGGAAATGCATTGTAAATAGTGTTTTGAATTTCAATTTTGTATAAAACTTCCATTTTAAATGCTGTTAGATTTATTTCTCTAATGCAAAACAATTGAAACTCTCTTTTTGTACTTAAAATTGACCAGCAAAAAAGTTATTGACAATATTTTTTTTTATCAAGAAAGTCTAATGTGAAGTTCATATGGTTAATTGCAAAGTTATAATATAATTTCATTTTCCACACTCAATCAAGTTTCAAATCTGAGAAATTTTTCCCATTGAGCTTTTCCATTACATGTTTTTTTTTAATAATATTTTTTTTCTAAATGAGCATGTAATAATTTGGTGGATTCGGCTTTTACAAGTCTCCGAAATTAAGAGTTACCTACTTTTTTTCTTCTGTGTTATTATTTTGGCTTCTGTCCCTTTTAATTACTATTCTATTAAATTGCCCCAATTCATTCAGGTCTTATATCATTTGCAAATTTTGATAGATTTCTAAAATGCCTTGTTGGTTGTTCATTGGATGGATTGATCAAATGGTTGCCTTGTTGGACAAACCTGAAGGAGAGGCAGTTCATGAAATTGTTGAAAATATCGCCTTGTCATATCCTAATGTAAGTATACCATTTAAAACTAGGGGTGTATAACACTACGTGACTTTCAACTACCGCTCAATAAACATTTAAAGGTAATTATGTACCCCATAAGGTAATTTTAATAACATACAAATTTCTAGGGCAGAAATTATTTTCAAATGTATGATTTTTTTTATCTCATTGTATCGATTTTTTAAACGTTATTATGACGTCTGACAGGAACTGGGAACTCGTATACCAAATCTGAAGTTTGTAGTTCGTTTAGTTCGAGCTATAGGTAAATGAAAGTATAAGATATTTTGTAATTGAAAGTAAAAATAACGATATATATTTTATCGTAATTTTTTCTCCTGCAAAAATATGAAGTTGCATTGTGAAAAAATGTTTTTTTAAAAAAATTATTATAAATAAACATTTGAAGATTTTAGGCATGGGAAAATTTGGATCTAACTAGAGGGAGGGGAATTTCTAAACTAACTTTAAATTTTTTAGTTAATTAGAAAATTAAAGTTTTCATGTTTCAATGATAATACCTTCAGTTTTTTTTCTCTTTTAGGCCATTGTTTATGCTTTCCATTTAAGTTATAAAAGTTATGATTTCTCTAAGTGTGAAAAAGGACCTTATAACAAGGTGTTTGTGGAAAAGTATGTTGCACATCTTTACTTATGATTTTAATTGAAGTTTGATATTGTTATTTGTTGTTCATTTATTCTTTGCTAGTATCATTTAAATGGTAAATTAAAAATGGAAATTCTAGTTTTTTTTAAAAAGAAAACATTATGTATAAGGGTACCTGCTATCTAAAGTATATGTGTTGAAGTATTTTCAATGAATCAAGATTTAATGGCAATTTTCGGATAACCAGGAATCAAATACTTTATAAGCTGTGTCAATGTGATGCAAGAGTTTGTTTTCTCTAACTCTTAACTCAAAAGATTTTTATTATTTAAAAAAATAATCTTTATTATTCAAACAAAAAGAAAAGGATTGCAGTATAAATGTGTGTCAAGAGAGAAATAGATTAGCGATAAATCAGGATTCTGTTGGAGTTAAGTCTGATTTGATTTGTGTTACTTGGTCATTTATATCATAGCATTTGAGTAAAACAATACTGTATCGCCTACAAAGGTTATTCATTTCTCAAATATATTGAGCTTACATCATTAATAAAAATTTAAAATAATATTTCGAATAAACTTTTTTTCTATAAGTATTTGAGTTTCAGATTTAAGTATATGTTTCAAAGATATTTCAAATATATTGTTTTTGCTTTTTTTCAAATAATTATTATTAGTTTTGCTACGAAAATGCCAGTTATTGTCCGTCGGTTGGTTATTGTTGATGTAATAATTCTTTTTTTTTTTTAAATCTAGAATCAAAAGTACTTTAGAAAAGCACACACTTATTACTGATTTTGTTTCGGCACTGGAGCATTTGAGTGTACCATCTATATACTTTAAGGTAAGTTTGAAATCAATTATTATTTTCAAAAACAGTCAGAATTTTGTTTGTTGGCTTATTAATTTTTCTTAAAATATGGATTTTTTTTTGCAATTTTCTCATTTTACATTCATTAAAAAACAATATTAATAAATAATTGATCACATTTCTTGTGATAGTTTAGCCATATTGATACCTTTTGATTGTTTTAGGATTATGTTGTTGAACTTGTGCGTTTGATTAGTATTAAAGCAGAAGAAAGTGACATAAAGCTCTGTTTTAAAACAATGTGCAACGCTTTGCTGGAAGTTCCTGATGACTCTGTTTGTAGAAGTGTTCCTATAGGTCCTGTACAGAAGAAATTTACTGAGGTTATTGTAACACTATTTTTTTATCCATTCTACTTTCGCTAATGTTTAGTATTTAATATGCATACAGTATAGTCCCACTTATCCCAATCCTGCTCATTCGAAAGGCTCTAAAAGTTTTTGCTGCTAAAATATGAAATGCACTCATAAATAATGAAATGCAGAAAAATAAATATTTGCAAAGTTGGATTTATTATAAAAAATATGCAGTACTGTATATTCTTTTGTATAGGCCAAGCCATAAAAGAGGAGGTAAGCATATACACGACTTATACACAGGCCAAAAATATATATGTTCTCTTTTCTCGGTATATATGATTGGAAACTAAATTTAAATTTCAATAAAAAAAATGTTTAATTAATAGAATTTAACAATTAAGATAAAAAATTAAATTAAAATTTGAGGATTAATTAAGATTATATTACACTAAGCTGTCTGGCGAACGACCTGTGCAATCCCCCGTTAGAAGAAGAACATCTTCACTTGACCTCTTTCTCTGATATGCAGTGCGTTGATGTCGGGTCCCCTCACAATGATGGACAGTTTTCGCTGTTCAAATTTTGGTTTGTTTGAAAGCAGCCCTGTTCTGATATCTTTTAAACAAGAGAATGCCTGAAGTAATGTCATCATCTTGCGTATTTATGTATCTTAGGGCCTGAAAGTATTTTTCTTCCACGTTTTCTAGGCGTGGAGTGGCTGATTCTCGATTATCCAAAAATTCATGTTTAATCTTGATCAACCAAAAGTGCTCTAGACCTGCACCTTAAGAATAATAATAATAACTTTATTTTTAATATCAAGCAAGAAAAAACATATGAATAAATACAAAAAAATCATATTAGCTGCTTAGGGGGAACATTCCCATTCAAGCAGCCTAAATTTTTTTTAATTAAATAAAAGTTTATGACAAAGTACAAATAATAAATAGCAATATAAATTACAGCACCATAGTACTTGGCAAGAGACTGTTTTTTAAAATTACTTCTTCTTCGTGTAGACAATATTAAAAATAAATGTCTGTGTCATCAATATTTATATTACATTTAAAGAGTGAGAATAAGCTGAACTCTAAACTTAGTTTAATTGGTTTATGCAATGTAACATGAGGATCTTATTTTAGGAAATGAAGTCTCAAGTATTTGATGTTTGTGGAGCAGATGGGTCCAAATTGGTACAACGGTCAAATTCTAAGGTATAGTATAACTTAATCACGTCCGCTTACTAATAAAAATTCATGAAATTTTTTATTTCTCTTGAACACTTGTAATGTTCTACATGTATTGAACCTTTAAAGGATAAGAGCAAGTTAGCCAAAATCTTGTTTTTTCTGCAAAATAATTACATTTTTAACTGGATTGTCATTTAATTTTTAAAAAAAATTATATTTATATGCTCCTCCATACTTTGAATTTCAACAGTTAAATAATAAGTTTTTAAAATTTATGTCTGTGTGTTGCTCGAGAACTTGATTGTCAGGTGATTTGTTTATATGTTTGTATCCCTTAGCTTGTTAAAGAAAACAGTCGTCATTTAAGTTGTGTATTTTTTTGTTTATGTATTTATAGACATAACCATTGTTTTGCAGAAAATGATAGACCAACTTCAAAAGTTAATTCCTGTTGCCAAAGGAATTGATGATAAAGCAAGCAAATTAGCGGAAGTTTCACCCTGGTTAAGCGAATTTCAGCAATGGAAATACTCATCACAGATTGAGATTCCTGGTTTGTAATTTCTCATTTCAAATACACATTTAAATAGTAAACAACAGTTTAGATAGATCAATGACAAGATCTACAATGATGACAAGGTCAATTGTTTTTTCAAACATATCTTTCTGCTTAAATTTTTTTTAAAGTCAATGTCAATCATTGTTTGAAAAGGAAATTGTCCAAGTCATTTATGTAAATACTGTTGTTGGCACTTTTTGAGATTAACAATTGCACTACATCAACATACACTGGTACATTTATTTGTCTATTACCCTTATTTAATAATATATCCATAAATTATAAATGTACAGAGAGACGAACATGACATAAAAGGGTGTACTCTTGAAGGGTAGAGTGTAGGCCGTACAGCCCATTACTCTATATGCTAGATATGACATGAAAAATGTGAATACAGGGAGCTGAAAATATAATAGATCTCTGTCAGAAATTCTTTATTATTTTTTTCATTAGAAAAGTATAAGTTTTGAAGAATATAATAGAATTTTGAAGGAGATATGGATAGACAAACATTTCCAGCATGTCAGTGCCTACTTTTCCATTAAAAAAATGAATAAAAAAAGGAAAGTAGGCCATTCATTGCTATATCTAAAGAATTTTTTTAAAAAAAGTAATTTTTAATTGTGCATAGTAAGTATAAAGCTAAGGTTCCCGATGAAAAAACAACTTTTTAAATCATGAAATTTTTATCTAGGGACTTATTCATATATTCATTATTGTTATATACTTGCTTTCAACAGGTCAGTATTCAGGTAAAAGCAAACCCCTTCCAGAATACCATGTAAAAGTGGCTGGATTTGATGAAAAGGTAATATTTCCTAGATAGTTTTTCTTTTATGTGCCCTTTTTACAAAGAATGTTGTTGAGTATTTTTTCATCATTAAATGCTTAAGTAAAGTTTAATATAGCTTGTTTAATTTTGTGTATTGCTAGGATGTAGAAAGATAGTTTTTGATTTGTTAGGCATCGCTGAATTTTCACTTGTTTTAGTTTCAAATATTTTATTGCCTGATTTTCCATCATGTTTTCAAATTAGTTACATGTTCAAAGTACTGGTTTAATTATCTGGATATTCGTGTATCTTGGTTGACTGGCGGATTTGATGTCTATGACTTATAGGTTTTCTTAAAAAATCTCCCCTGGTTAAAATCGTTCTGATTACAACTCGATCTTCAAAAGCACTCTCTTCCCCTACCCCCTTGTGTGTTTTTCCTGGAAACTGTATGAGTGTCACTTTTTTCGGTTTCCCCACCCTACTAGAGTTTGGAAAGCAATTACGATGAACCTCTCAGCAGATCCTTAAACAAGGTAAGTTTAGAACACTAACAGTGACTCTCACAACTTTTCTTGGAAAACCACTTGAGGGGGTAGGAGAAGAAAGTGCTTTCGGAGGTTTCTTTTATAACTGGATTTAAAAACCCCGTAAGAGGTGGTTCTTGCAAAATGACAATTATTTTTTTGTATTTAATGGTTCCCAGCAACTATTTTTTTTTAAAAGTTCAAGCATAAAGCAGTATCCCTGACATCAATCACTTGCAGTTTTCAGAAATAGTGACTTTATAACTTAATCATTTTTTATGCTAAAAAATTATTTAATTTCAGTTTTATCTTTGCTTGAATCTTTTAGATCCTGGTACTATCCTCGGTGGCTTCCCCTCGACGTATTACAATCCGTGGCAACGATGAAAAAGAATACAAAATCCTGGTAAAGTCAGGCGAGGATTTGAGGCAAGATGCTAGAATCCAGCAAATGTTCTCTGTCATGAATGAGATCTATGCAGGAGATGTGAATTGCGCCAAGCGAAGATTGGGCCTTCATACTTATAAAGTTGTTCCTCTAAGTAACAGGTGAGTGATATATGTCTGGGGTTCCACTTGATAAAAGTTGTTTTGTAGTCTAGAAAAATGTTTTACTTTTTAAAAAACACATTTTAGTAAATGAGAGAAGACATTGTGCAGGTTTCTACTCATTAAAACTCCATGAAAACATCCACATCATAAGAAGGTATAAAAATTATTAAGAAATAACTATTAAATACTATAAATTTCAGGTTTAATTTTAGTCACAATACTTTGAAAGTAATTAAACATCCCTACTTAGTAATTTCAGCTCGGAAGTTTTCCCCTTTTGCTAAAAATATAATTGATATTTTTTATTATTTTTTTTGTAAATTAGTACACAGATAAGCTCAGTCCAGATTTTATTTTATTTGTAAGTCGTTAAACTTGTAAATGATTTATTTAACAGCATTGTTAGAATTCAAAATTTAATAATTTGTCTTTATCACTTTTAGATATAGCCACACTTGTTGCACAATATTATGTAACCACATTAAATTATGGGTTTCAGTGTTGCATGAATAATACTGCATGCAACAATGAAACCCTTAATTAATGACAGTAAATAGTTTTAGCTTCCACACTGCGTTTATAACGTAAAAAGTGGAAGATATTATAATCGTTCAGTCCGTCACCCACTTTCATAGCCTAAACTACAAATGCTACGGACAAGTGTGATACGTCAAAAACTTCAGCTCATCGAAATTAGAATACATTGAAAATTTCAGAAAAGAATTCAAATTCGAAGTATTTCAATTATTTAAAAAACTGCAAAATTTAAGGCTCATTTCAAAAGTATAGGGAGCCATTTTTATTAGAATTAAATCACCATTGCCATTTGCAACAATCGATCGAGAAACTTCATATTTTTTTAGACAATAAATTCAAATAAATTTATTTTTGCGACATCAATCAGTTTGAAATGACGTCAAATATATTTCACTACGAGATTCTTTGTACGAAATGTTGCATGAAATGTTTTCATTTTATTTAAAAGCGAGGAATATTACATATTTATTCTCTAAAATATAGATACATTTTTGCAAATGATAAGTAATAATTATTGAATTTTTGAAATAAAATTTAAATGAAACTATCCAAATTTAGCATTGTAAATTTTTAATATACAATTAATGCTGTGTTTGGTGCCTTCTTACCTGTTAAACACAACTGTTGTGTGGAAGTGGGTTAAGTGATAGATTCTGTTACAAACCTACTTTAACAAAAAAAAAAAATGAATTTTCTCAAACTGCATGAAAGACAGATAAATGTAATATATTTATTAAAAATAGAAACTGCCCATACTATTTCAGAAACTGGTCTATACTTGTTACATTTATTGATATCGAATAAAATATATAACATATATTTTTGCTTAAAATTAATACTAACAATAATTAATGTAATTGTGTAATGTATTTTTTTAATTTTTTTTTTCAGATTAGGAATTATTGAGTGGGTAGATAATACAACAGTCCTTATGGATTTTATAAAGGATGGCATGTCTGAGATTGAAAGGAAAAAATGTGTGCCTCCTAAGTACGCCCTATATTTTATTCTATTCAATTTCCTATGTTTTTTCATTAACACTTTAAAAGTAAATGAATCAGTTGTAATATGGGTTTTCATAGCCTAATTTTAATTCTAGTGTCTTTATCTCTCAGATAGTCTTGCTAGTGTTAACTATCTTTTATATGCTCTTCTCAGAAGATTTGACACTGGCCTTTCTTAATCGGCAATATTTTTAAGAAAAATATTTTGTTTGTTGTAATAACTGTTCATTTTAGGCTAATAGTTACACAAAATATTTGACTTAATATTGCATACTTTACATTTTCAGCATATTATCTCATTAATTAATTTTCTTTATAGAGTTCCCATTAATATGTGGCAATCAGAGTTTAACAAGTGGGCAAATCCGGGTAAATCAAGAAAGTTTGGTGAAGTTTATTCAAATATTTATTTAAACAAAACAAGAGAAGAGTGCCTCCGGAAGTATGAAGATCTTGTGAACATGGTTCCAAAAAGTCTTCTATTGTAAGATATCTACATTTTGTATTTAATTTTTAAAAAGTATTTATTTCAAAACTTAGTGGATAGTTGCATTTGAAAATAATTTTTTTTGTGTTGCTTACTGCCGGGTTACTTTATGAATAACAGTTTGGTCTGCAAATATTATACTTTATTCATAAACAATAACGGGTGTTATAGTTTTTAGTTAAACTTGTGTAATAATTGGGATTTAAAATGCCAATAAAAGTTCAATAATGATATTCTCAAAGGGTCTCTAATCGGTCAAAAGTTCAGAATGCTATATCTATGTAACTATTAGTTTATCTTTGGGTTTTCTGAATGTAACTTTCTTCATATTTCAGCTCTCAAAATTGGCAATTCCATGTGTATATAATTTCAATTGAAATAAAGCTAAGTTACTACACACTTACAAAATATGAATTTTTCTCCATTCTAGAAAATCATTCCTTAAGCTCAGTTCCTCGCCAGAAGCCTTCGTTGTGCTCCGAACCAAGTTTGCCCAATCTCATGCTGTCATCTGCTTATCCCATTGGATCACTGGAATTGGGGACAGACATCTGGGGAATTTCCTTATTGACAAGTCATCTGGGTGTGAAATCGGAATAGATTTTGGCCATGCATTCGGTTCTGCTACTCAAGTATTTAAGTTTTGTAACTCTTATAAAGATTTCGGTATTTAGTTTTTTGTTGGTTATATTTTCCGCTTGAAATTGAAATTGATGATGTGGTTGAAAATTTGGTACATGGAATAAAAAAAGAGAATATACTCATCTCATCAGGAAATCTGTGTTACTCGTGATGTTTTTTGGAACAATGTATATAATTTGTATTGTCTACAATTGTCTACTGTTCCATACAAATATAAAACTTTCTAGGGCAATTTATCAGTCAATCATAAGTTAAGCCGTATAAAAAAAAGTTACTATAATCAGGGTTTCCGCGCATCTGAAAAGTCATGAATTTTGACATTAGGGAAATTTTGTCATGAATTTGAGCCAAAAATGACCCAAAGTCATGAAAAAACGGTATATTTGTATGAATTTTAAAACATCTAATGTAAAATCACGTAATATGTCGCCATAAACGCCGCAGATCGGATAAGTTCGTATTTACATTGAGCCGTAAGCAGGGTTTGATTTAAGTGGAGCCCATCGCAATTTTCTATGCAAATTCACTGACAAAGCAAAAGAAAAATAATAGTCAACCGATTCGCTAGAACTGCTATGCAATTTTTAAAACGATTGTTTACTTTTTCTTCGAATTTCATTAACGATTGTTTACTTTTTCTTCGCACTGTGATTCGGTGAAACTAAACTTAAATTTCAATAAACAATAAGTTCAAGTAGCAGATTCTAATAATGAAGATATAAATTGTAATTAAAATGTGAAGATGAATTGAGATTGGATTACACTAAGATATCTTCAAATCTCAACCAGCCAGTGCAATCTCCCATTAGAAGAGGAGTCCAATAATACTTCCTGATTTACTTATTTAGCTTCCTAGTAATTTTCACGAAATTTATCCATGATGTTACATTGCATCAGAATGATGACAGTTCTTTGGCTCCGCGTGATCAGAAGAGTGTGTCATTTTATTTTTGTAGCTCCGGTTCAGGCCAAGTCGGACCAACCAGAATATTTTCTTCCAATCAAGTGTCCGCTTACCGTGTCCGTGAGTCGTGATCATATGAACACCTTGAATGGAAAAAAATACTTTTTGTTTACGTTTAACCCTTTTTCTACTTCCGCGTATAATGGGGTTTCTGATTTTGGACAATTTTTTAGTTTTAAAAAAATGGCATGTCGGCATATTATGTAAATTTCGAGCCCTTGAATTTTTTTGAAAAAAATGCTTGAATATTTTTCCTAGCAAATGTATGAACCATGTTAATAAGGATCTGCATTGAAAGACCAAAAGTTGGGGATTTCTATTCCAAAGAGACAGTCAAGAATTTAATTTTGAAAAACCTAGCGACTAAATATTTACCCTTAATGGAACTGCCAATGTTCCTGCCCATGTTCATAGACAAATCTGATGAACATGATCTCTTCCCCCCCAACACCATAAATAAAAGTAATTGTAATTATTTTAAAGTGTTTATAAAGAAATTAGAAGTACATTTAGTAGCGTAGTATTATATAATGATATAAATGTGTCATGTCATGATTCCTTAAAAAAAATATTGATGTATTATTAAGCTATGCTGCTAAACAAAATTACTCAACTGCTACACAAAGAATGATTTCAGTTGAGTAATTATGTTTGCTGTTTTTTTTTTTAGTTCAGATTCTTATTTTCCTATACTTGGTTTAGATATGCGAAGAAATAATTGTTTACTTAATATAAAAGTATATTTTAGAAGACAATGCATTGCACATCAAATTTCACAATGGCTCGAATTAAAAATTTTCTTATTTTTGGTCCGATTCCAGGAATCATTAAAATTGTTAATTTCAGTCATGAAAAGGCATGAATAGTCATGAATTTGAGACATTTCATTTTGGCAGAAACCCTGTATAATCCAAAAGCAAGTTGCTAGTATCTGGCTAAAATATTATGGAGCATATTTTGTAATGATTTTTTTTCAATAAATTAACTTTCAAGGAATAACCACACACAACTTTGCACATGATACATGTAGAAAACATTGTTGATTCTTGCCACCTAGAATCAATGTTGTTTTCTTCATGTATTTTCATACGCATTAACTTTGTTAGAATTATTCAAACAAAGTATGATAGTATCATTGTGGGAAAAAATTATTCCAGCTTTTTCTTATGACATTGTTATACAACTGATTCCCAAAACTAGCATAAAATCATCATTGAAACATAATTTTCACTATAAAATTTACAACTAATCGCCCCAAAAAGTTGTCTGAAATACCTTATTTCATTGTTTTTTAAACATCTAATTCCCCCCCCCCCCTTCTAGTTTCTGGCTGTACCAGAACTTCTCCCATTCCGCCTGACACCACAATACTTGCAATTGATGGCACCAATGGGGGTAAAAGGCATTTATGAGGCCACGATGGTGCATGCATTATCGGCAATCAGGGACAAGAAGGATCTTTTGCTTAGTGTGATGGACATCTTCATCAAAGAACCTACTTTGGACTGGAAGGTAAAGTGCACTGACTAATTGATTATGTCTTCATTTATGCCTCCAGTACCATCCCTTAAGGGTGAATGGATTTGTGTTCCAAACGGAAGTGTCTGTGTTAATACAATGGAAAAATAACTTTCTAAGCCACTTTACTCCGGCTCTACTGAATATTTTTACAAACAGGTTTTTGTCTATGATAAATGTAGCTGGCTTATAGGGCTCTATAATCCCAATTTTCGTTGTTTATATATTTTGAATTTTCAATAAATAATTTTACAATAAAATATTTGAACAAATTTCAAAAAGTGGGATTATAGAGCCTGGTATGCCAGTTAAATTTAGAATACATAAAAAAAAGTTTTTAAAAATATTTAATACAGCTGGAGTAAAGTGGCTTAGAATTTTTTTCTATTGGATTAACACAGCAACACTTCGGGTTGGAGAACCTCGTCCCTCTCCCTTAAATGCTATTGTTAGTTGTAAAAAAACCTTTAGATTGTTGTGGGTGAGTTAGTTAGCTTTGAAATACTTTGCTCTTCAGCAAACCTTTTACAAGACAGTATTTTGTCTTCTTTAAGAATATTACTCAATGAAAATAGTAAATTAACAATGGTCGTAATTTCAACCAACCTTCCTGACTCGCCTTCTTTTTGTTGTATTTAACCTCAGTTTATCAGTAACACTTACTTCAGGTTCTCTAGTTTGTGGATAAATCACAATCCAAGAGCATACAGATTAACAGAGTTTATTGCACCAAGTGTGAATTGTATTGCAAATAAAGAAGCAAACACTATTAATAATGAAAAAATATTCCTAAATAAAAATTAAATTATAACTATTAAAAACACACCTATAAGAAACCCATAAAGCAGGATTCAAACACAATGTGGGATTTGTTGCCCTTGTTTGGAGGTTTCTTAGCCATTGTTTTGCCAGAAAAGCATAAATAAGCGTTTAAATATTATTTTCTGTACAGTATTTTTTTTTTTTTAAATCAAACCATTCTTTAATTATGCTTATTTTTAGTTATACATATATTTTAACTGTTATTGTTGGTGAAAATTATTACCAAAGACTTTTAGTATGTGTTGAAATAATCAAATCAATCATTATTACTTTTATTCATACCAATTTTCTTTTATTCAGGTTCAAGCTAATAAACAACTTCAAGGGATGGGAATTGATCCTCAAGGTAATTAATATTATTATTTGGATTCTAAAAATATTTTAAAGTAAAATGTATTCATAGCCAATATTATTAAAATCAATAAAATAATCAATAATATAAATTAAAATAATCTTAGTAGTATATTTTTGACTTCCTGCTTGAAAAACTACTATTAGTTTTAGTTAAAAATTTTATAATTGATTTGCTACATTTAATGCTTCTTAAATAATTATAAACATAATGGTGCACTGGTTACAAAAAATTCCAGCAGTTATTAATAAATGTAATGTTTTTGGATTCCCCAGAAAAGAAAGATGACTGGTTTCCCCAACAGAGGATAACCATAGCTCGAAGAAAACTTGAAGGTTACAATCCCTGTCGTATTATAAGGTAATTTATTCAATAGAAAATACTGCAATATTACAGTGATGCATAAATGTATATGCCATGTTCTGAAACTAGCAGGTACCAAAAATATAATGTGACCTGACTTCATATTTTTGGTGGGACAATCTGATTTTGGTATTACCTTCTCAACAAAACGTTTCTGTTACAGTCCCTCAAAGTCCTGAGAAATGGAGAAAATATAAATAAAATATAGATTAAAATTTTTTTTCACGCTTTATTAAAATTGTTAAAATGATCTTAAGGCAGCTGTATAACTTTGACGGCCTAAATGTTTTTAAATGGATAAAATATACTTCTTATGACTATTATGATATCCTTTAAGTTGAAAAGTTGTAAAATGGACAATAAAAAAAATAATTGTTTTGGAAATTAAAAAAAATTATTTTTAGGATTTTAACTAAAATTTTGCGTAAAATTGACCTTTGACCAAAACACAATAACTAAAAAATTTATTAAAAATTGAAAAACTGACTTGTTTTTTAAAGTGTTTTTAAGTATATGTCTTTAAATTCCAGCAAAGAACTAGAACTTGGACACAAGTCAAACCCGGCCTTTGAGAAAATGAAAGCTGTCTGTCTAGGAGATCCCGAGAATGAAGTTCGTGCAAATATGAAGAAAAGTGACCTAACTGTGCAAGAACAAGTATGTGTTTCTACATTCATAATTAAGGGTCTGCTCACAAATTGTTATTTTAGTTTTTTCTTAGTGTTGTGAATTTTTCAGATTTCCAGTATGTCATCCTTTTAAAAGTAATTGATGAAAACCAAAAAATTAACAAATAAAAATATATAAATTGTGATTTCGAATAAAATTATAGTTAATTTTTATATTTAGTTTATTGGTGATATGATTTAGTTGTACTTTTTTGTTGTTATTAGTACTTTTTATTTTAAATATTTATTATATAGATTTATATTTTTTATAGGTTGATTGCCTAATCAATATGGCAACTGATCCCCATGCATCTTTATTAATATACTTTGGTTGGAATCCATGGATATAAACTGCACCGTTCCAATGTTCTGCATTTTTATTTTGAATAATTAAGAATATTTTGTGATTTTTGTAAAAGCTAGGTTGCTAGCATAATAGTTTAAAGGATTTCAGCTTGCTGGTTTTACAATTTAAAAAGAAATATTCTATAGATTAAAAGAAAAGCTTTAATGTCTGTGATAATTTAAAGTATTAGTTCTATTTTTTAAAAAAATCTTTTTAAAGTTGTATATATTATTTTGCCACCAATAAAGCAGCCTTTTTGGAAAAAAATATATACATTTTTAATGTCAAGCTATTTTTTGCATTATTTTAATTTTAACTACATTTTCAATGCTAATTGCTTAAGGTGAAATATTATGTACTCTACTTTTTTCATATTTTTATACAATGTTTTATTGCTGTTCTTATTTTAGAAATAAAATCTTGATTCTTGTAAATAAAATCCTGGTTCTTGTTAGTAATAAATGCTTTTAAAGTAAAATTAACATTTGTGTTTGATTTCTAAATAAATTTTTTGCTTTATACATTCTCCTCTCCCTCTTACAATTTTATTCGATAATGTAACCTTTATATCCTTTATGGGAGATTCAAGTGTTGGAACAGTAATTACAGTTACACAAATGTTTGAAATTAAAATTTCTATTTTATGTTTAGAGATGCGTCTAATATAAGTTTTTTTTGCCAAGTTTAAAAATACATCTTTTATGTTAAAAAATGCTGAAGTAAAAAGGTTACAAAGTGGTAATAGACTGATTTTAAAATTCATTGAAATATATAAAAAAAACATCATTTACCATGTCCAGCCATCAGCTACTCTTGACTATAATACATTAAAATTTTTTTTGGTAATAAATGTATTTGTTTACCGGCAAAACTAGGGGTGTTTAACACTACATGCCTTTTACTTTCCACTCAATAAATCAACCCTAAGGTAATTTCAATAACTTCAAGCAAGCTACCAGGCAGCCACCCTTTGGGCTTGCACAAATTTCTCAAAAACCTTGATGATGTTTGACAGGTACTGGGAACTTGTGTACTAAATTTGAAGTCTGTATATCTTCGTTTTTCAGCAATACCTTTAAAACCAAAAAGTTCTATTCCAGCTACACTTAGCACATGCACTATTTTCTCGAAAACCTAGCCCTCGTGTAGCGCTAGTGCGACGATAATTAAACCCAACCCCAGTCGGTAAGACGCTTACCTTGCATGAGAAAGGTTCCAGGTTCGGAACCCGGCATAGCCAAAATAACTGCCGACCTACAAACGGTTTGTGCAGCCCAAAAAGCCCAATGAATGATACCCCGTGAAGAGGGATATGTTCCCAAGATCCGGTTTGGGTGCCTGCTCAGGTGCTGGTTCGGTACTTGACTGTGGTTCTAAATTACGACGCCCGTTGCTGATAGCAGCCGTTTGAATCTAGTGCGACGATAATTCAAACTCAACTCTACCCCTTCGTCACCCCTTTCATTACCTTATATTTTATAGTAGGTTAGTTTGAAAAATCGTCGCACTAGAGCTACACAAGGGGTATTGGCGACGGGCGTCGTACTTTAGAACCACAGTCAAGTGACGAACCGACACGAGTAGGCACCCAATGCATATTTTAAGTGCGACATAGCACGCAGCGTTGGGACTAAAGCATGTTTAACGTGCACTCCCTCTACACGGGGTACCATTCGTCGGACATTTTTGCAGGCCTCGCAAATGGTCCCTTTTTTCCCTATTTCTAGTAAATGTTTATATTTGTGACGATTGCGAGTGCTAACGGATCTCGGGAAGCACGAAAATTTTTTGTCTCCGGCAAAATGCCGCAGGCATGCGCACTGCAAAAAGTTACCTCATTTGGCGACACATTTAGAACTTTATCGCTTAATGTTGGCGAGCAAATGAGCACAAAATCCAGAAAAAAAGAGACTTGATCACACAGGGTGTCCAGCCGTCGGGAAAATCTTGAAAGTCGGAAATTGTACTTGAATTTTTTTAGCTCCGGGAAAATCGGGATTAAGCTTGAAATTGTTGAAAATTCGCCACTTTCTGCAACTTTTGATTTTTTTTATTATAGATTTTTATTATTATAGATGTATGAAGACAAGCTTTTTGTGCCGTTTATTTAAAGGTTAAGTAATCGGCTGATTTAAGAAAAAATCATTTTCAGATTTGCTGATTTTAACGATTTTTCTGTGAATGTTCGATTCCTTCAAAGTTACACGATTTGTGTTTTTTTTTTTAAGATTCCGCTAGAATTTAAAATTTATTATTTGTTATGTAGGCTTTAAGGTTCGCGATTCGTTTGCTAATTTTCGAAGAGACTCGATTTTCCGTGGTTTTGTCGTTAACCTAGAGTTATCATTTGGGCGGAATTTAAGTTAATGTGATATGCTAATTTTTTCCGGTTCGTTTATTTTCGTGAATCTTCAATTTTCCGATTTTTGAAGATGATTGATTTACACATTTTTTCAGTTTTTGCGATTTAAATATTTTGCATTTGCGATTTCGTCGTTTTTTCTGATAATTGTGGAGTTTTTAATTCGAAGATATTCAAGGTTACACGATTAAGCGATCTGAGTTTTTGTAATTTGAGTATATGTAAGGATCAGTGATTTGTAGACTTCAAAGTTTTGAATTGCAGTACAAAACAATAAGTTTATATAATAAATATAAAAAATTCAATTAAAATTTGAAAATGTGAATTTCAATTTGATTACACTAAGATGTCTACGAATATCAGTTACCGGCCAGTACATTCCAATAATTCTATCTTCCTGATTTACTTATTTTGCTGCCTAGTAATTCTCACGAAATCAACCAATAAGGTCGCATTTCCACGTAATGATTGACAATTTATTTGCCTCTGCGTGATCGCGCAATAGCGCTTCGTTACTTTTGTAGCTCCGGTTCAGGCAAATTAGTCCAACCAGAATATTTTCTTTTGAACAAGTTTTCAGTGGTGACCTTGATATCACAAGAAAGCTTCATTTTTGTTTACGTTTTCAAACTTTTTTCGGCGTTTTTTTTTTTTTTACTTCGGCCTATACTAGGGACTGGTTTTTGATTTTAGACAGGTTCAAGATTTTTTTTTTAATTCGGAATATCGCCGAAATTTAAAAGTGTCCGGTGATTATGGATGTCTGGATAAGCGGTTCTGTACTGTGTTAGCTAATTTCCGAAAATTCGCTAGTTCACTGATTTTTTAGTTTTAAGTATTATAATTTCTTAATTTATGGAATTTCAAGGAGTCGCTTATTGCAATTTTTGATAACAGATCTTCGGCGGTTTTAGAGATTTTTTTTGTACTTAAATGGTTCGAGAAACGCCGATTTTCAAAGTTCATGACTTGAAAACTTTTAGGAGATTCGCAATTTACCGATTTCAAAAGCATCGCAATTCAACGACTTTTGAGAATTTGAAATTTTCCGGACTTCCTGAAATTCGGGATATAGTACCAATCTTTGAGATTTTGTGAAACATTAATTTTCAAAATTTTTTGATTTACCGATTTTGAAAGGCTTGAAACCGATTTTGAAAGAATAACCCTCCCTGCTTTGAGGGTTTTTTTTAAATGCCATTAATTTAGATGAAGCCTATTTTAAGTATAAAATATAGGTTGTTTTAATTAAATTATTGTTTAGTAACTTTTGTTAATTTACCAATAATTTTCAAGTACAAATTTGAAAATGTAATAGTATAATAAATTGGTTATGCGAGAGTACTTGAAAAATTTATAAATACGTCTTGAAATGTGCTTGAATTTTTACTAGCAATTTTGCTGGACACCCTGTTAACACAGTTTTTTTTCTAACCTTTATATTCAGATTTTTCGCAAGCAATAAAAGTACGAATTCCTCCATGTTTTGTTTTTTGCCTATTTTGATCAAAATAGTTTTTAGTTCTATGCAGTAAACTTTTTGTTGTTTTACTTAATTATTATTTTATGTGAAAAATGAAGAATATTTGATTTCACTTGATTAGCAAATATTTTATATTTAGAGTTAGTTTTAGCTGCTTAAAAAAAGTAACATAATGTATTTCCCATCAAAAGTTTGAGATTAGAATTTCTAAATTTATATACTATGACATTACTAATGCATAGTTTCTGTAATAAGAAAAATTATACATATATCTTTGTTCCTAAATATCCTTAAAATTTTTGGTCCCTAAAAGTCCCTTTTTTAAAGAAAAAAGTCCCTTTTTTCCCTATGGACAAAGTAAAATTTTGTTGCAAGGCCTGTTTTTGGCTGCACGGGCCGTTTAACGGTTGGCAGTTATTTTGGAGATGCCCGGACTCGAACCTGGGACCTCTCGCATGCAAGGCGAACACCTTAACCGACTGGGCTCCAAAACCCCTATTTTATAATAGGTGATTGAAAGTTTAAAAAAATCGTAACCTCTTTAATTAAAAATAAGGTCACAACTTCTTGGTGAATATTGTATTTGAACATAAATAATTTTTTTTTATTAGTTTTCTTAATAACAGATTAAACACAGCTGGATTCGTTTAACCTTTCAGTACACAAAAAACGGAATAAAAAAAGTTTACCAAAAGAAAGAAATCCGAAAACCGATCGCAATGTTGGTTCAGACGTAAGCCATTAGTGGGAGCATTCGTCACAAGCCGCTGGCTGCAAATAACAGTCGTTTTCTAAATTGGCTCATTTGTCAAGGGGCATTCCCCGTTGAAGCGACAAATACAAATGTCCGATTCGATTTATCTACTGCCGCTTTCAATGGGCCGCCATGTTTGGTAGCCCCGGTTAAAAAGTATAGAGAAGATACGACAATGCTTTTAAAAAAGAATTGATATGCTAAAGCGCGAATGTAGTGCAGTGTCTATTTTATACTGTATAAAGAGTTAAGTTGTTGATGCTATCAAGTTGTTTCGTAATAATTGTTCAAAGTAAGGATTTATAATAGTTTTGTTGCTTTACTTAGGTTTTTAACAGTGGAAAATACAGCAGTGGCGCTAGAAATCGCCCGACGGGCGGGATAATCTATCCCTACGAAGGGTGGGGGTTAAATTTAAGTGATTAACAGTTAAATAGTGAAGGAGATCAAACAATGCTAAATTAAAAAAAAAATAGCCACACAATGCTTTTGCGATATTCGACGCATTACTTACACGTTGCAAAAGTAAAGCTAATTTCTTTTACTTCAGTCAGTTTCGCTATGTTAGAGCAACCGTAATATTTTTCTACAGTTCGAGTTTTTGTACAAAAAAATGAACAAAATAAATAAAAAACCTTGTGATGTGTAACACTACTAGACTTTCAATTACCATTCATTAAATCAAAGCATTTAAAGTTAATTACATACCATTAAGGGTCAATCCATTACAAATCACTCAGACCTGTTGCTCAACATTTTTGATTTTCCTAATTTTTTACTATATATTTCCCAATACTAGGTGAGTTCAAAGCCAGAGTAAAATTTTTTTGGAGCTCATAATTTTTTTTGACGGCCATTTTAACTTTGCTTCAAAGCCGATTTTTGGCTGAAAACTACTTTTACTTAAATGCATATAACTCTGTTGATTCTCCACACAACAGTTGTGTTTAACAGGTAAAAAGGCGGCAAATACAGCATTAGTTCTATATTAAACATTTACATGCTAAATTTTGCTAGTTTCATTAATTTTATTTCGAAAACTCAATAATTATTACTTCAATAATTATTATCGTTTGTAAAAATTAATTTATATTTCAAAGAATAAATATGTAATATCCCTCGCTTTTAAATAGAATGAAAATATTTCATATCAACATACAAAGAATCTCGTAGTGAAATATATTTGACGTCATTTCAAAGTGATCGATGTCGCAAAAATAAATTTATTTTAATTTATTGTCTAAAAGAATTAAAGTTTCTCGTGCGATTGTTGCAAATGGCAATAGTGATTTAATTCTTATAAAAATGGCTTCTTATGCTTTTTAAATGAGCATTAAATTAAATTTTTTTTTTTGAATAATTGGTCCACCATGGAGGGTAAAAAGATTTGTTTCATAATTTCTCTTCATAAAATGACCCCATCTTAAATTGTTTTAGATATTTGGAAAGGTGGAAACATTGCCTTTCATTTCATGTAAAAAATTCTTATTCTAATTTTGGCAATACTATAACGTTTTCATTCTTACGAGCATTCAATGACAAAAATCTATTTCTTCCAACTTTTGTCTGGAACACCACAAAAAATATTGAGAATAGCTAAATAAAACACTCTATTAGATTCTTTTATTTATGGGGAAGAATATTACACCATTTGTTTTATTCTAAGTTGAATACTTTTTATGCTATACTAGCTTTATAAACCCGGCGTTGCACGCGTGTACCCTTAATAACCCTAATCAGTAGTTTTTTTTATGTAAACTTTTATTTTATACCAATTGATCCGCTCTCCACTGGTTCACTCCATCAGGATATTATAATCTCCTCCCATTCTGATATGAGGTTGATTTTATCCAGGCCCTTACAGGAGTTTGAGGGCTTTCCCATAGGCCCCGGTTCAAATTGCCAGAACAGCTGCATGATATAATGGCCTGTTTCTATTTCACGATTAACGCAAAACGAAACTGCCCAAATGTGGTAAACATTCCACTTCATATTTCATACAACTCGATAGGGGGAGGGCCCAGTCGGTAAAGACTTTCGTCTTGCAAGCGGTAGGTCCCAGGTTCAGGTCCGGGCATCGCCAAAATAACTGCCGACCTATAAACGGCTCGTGCAGCCAAAAAATGTCCGACGAATAGAGGAAGGGCACTTTAAATATCCTCTAAATTCCCAACGCTGCGTACGATGTCGCCCTTAAAAAGTTGCATTGGGTACCTACTCAGGTGTCGGCTCGTAACTTGACTGTGGTTCTAAATTACGACTCCCGTTTCCAATAGCACTCGTGTATAGCTTTAATATGACGATAATTAAAACTAACCCTAACCCATACAACTGGATGGGAATAGCTACACTACGTTAATTTTCAACTTCGCCAAAAGCCGCCACTGCCAAAATTCAATAGGCCATTACGCCATCTTAACATCAGAAAACAAAACAGACATTCATCCTCTTGTATGGTTGGAAAAGTTTTATAAAGTACAAATTCCTTATTTATGCCGAATATATTCCGCCATATCTTCATTTCTTACCATTTGTAAACATCAATTAAATTCGGAAACATAATTAAAATCTAGTGAGGAAATCTGATCCACCATAAAAAAAATCAAGATTTAAGAGGGACTGTCAGCCCCATAGAGCTAATGCATTAGTTCACAGACACATTGGAATCACAACTTTTTCAAAAGAATTGCATTGCCATGTTATTCAACTTTCACCAGGAATGGGTTCACCAGGAACACCAATTTAAAGCAAAATTGAAAAAAAAATAACATCCGGTTGTTTTATTATTAATTGATAAAGTTTTAAAATAGTGTCGCCATCTGCAGTAATTTTTGGCATTTTAAAACTTCAAAAATATATAATTAAACAACTAGATAACATTTTCGTTTTAAATTTGTTTCATTTCGATGTTATGTTGATTCCCATTCCCGGGGAAAAAGGGCTAACATGGTAAAGCAATACGTCTGCGTAAGCTGTTATTGCAAAACTAATGCATTAGCTCTATGGGACTGACAGTTCCTCTTAAAATCAACAAAGAAAATACTGATATTCAAATAACAATCCAGAAAATTAAACCCACGTGCTCTTTTTTTTTCTTTTCTTAATTTTCGTTCGCTCTGAACGCGATGATTTCTTTAAATTGAAATAAAAAGTATAAATTCTAATCTTACAATTCTGTTCCTATGGGGAAATCGGCTCACGTTTTGCACTCCTATACACCCGTTTGGGTTCGAATAAAAAGTATCCTATAACCTATTCCTGGTTCTAAGCTACCTCCCCACCAATTCTCAGCCAAATCAGTTCAGTTGTTCTTGAGTTATAAATAGTATGTAACTAACACGACTTTCTTTTATGGGTAATTCCATGCAAAATTATCCTGTCTGTAGTGTAAGTCACGTTTGTAAAAAGTGATAATCACTACATGTGGGTAGGATTTGTGTACAGAAAATACAAATTGGAATAACTCTGAATTACTATACTTTATTGACAAATAAATTGAGCATTGATTATGAAAACAGTAGATTATTTACTTAATTATCATTAGGTTTAATTTGCAGTGATAAAAGAAATAGTTACAATTAAGTTAACGATATCAGAATAAATAAATAGAAAAATAATAATTTTGTAAACAAACTAATACATAATAAATTAAGAATTAGCAAATCAAGACTTAGAAAATTGAGACTGGCCTACACATTTACCCCGAAATAGCGCCCGCGCTGGAGGCGACCTGTAAAAGAAAATAAAGCTGCGAACGCCCCTTTGTTGGACGGTGCTTATATAAAATTCATAAGTTAAACGTCACTCCAGCAGCGGTTGCCAACGGGATAAATGCGCAAGCAGGTTGACAAAGTGCATTGTACTAGCTCTGGCACAGCATGTAAAACGCGGCCCAACATTCCGCCCACCTTGAAGTTCCTTCAACAAACTAGTAAAAAGAAAGAAATTAATTTTTGAAGTTTAAATCCCTACACAATTTTGATACAATTTTTAACATGGTAAATGAATTAGTTTAACAATACGTCTATCGTAGCATTCCTTTGACTGTTTTAACAGAGACCACTCGAACAACACCATCTGTACCAGGGTGAAGTCCACAATGCGTCCTAGGGTCCACTGAATAGGTGGGAGTCTTTCGTCGCGCACCAAAACCATGTCACCTATTGCAAAGTTCTCGTTTTTCGTCAGCCACTTTGGACGCTGTTGAAGTCTTGCGAGGTACTCCATCTTCCACCGAGCCCAGAAACCCTGCACTAGACGTTGCACCAGTTTCCATCTAGGCTACAGAGATAAGGATTGGTCGGTTAGATCTTGCTCCGGGAGAGCCATCAAAGAGTCACCAGTTAGGAAATGCCCTGGTGTCAACGCATCCAGGTCGTTGGGATCGTTTGACATGGGACTAAGAGGACGGGAATTCAAGCAGGCTTCGATCTGCACTAGCACTGTGTAAAGCTCTTCATAGCACAAGGTTGTTTGCCCCACAACACGACGAAGGTGATGTTTCACGGATTTCACTCCAGCTTCCCAGAGTCCACCCATGTGCGGTGCTGAAGGTGGATTGAAGTGCCAATTTATTCCTTCACTGGCCAGGTGGTTGGCTATTTTGGCTTCTTCCTGCCTTGAAAGGCTTCTTTCTTGCTTTAAGATCTTGTAGGCGCCTGTGAAATTCGTACCGCAATCGCTGAAAATGTCTGTGCATTTTCCTCGACGCCCGATGAATCGCTTCCTCGCGGCTATGAACGTTTCCGATGTCAGATCTCCAACGAGCTCCAAATGGATGGCTTTAGTGACGAAACACACGAATACTGCTACATATCCTTTGTAAGTCACACGTCCTCTTCCCTTTGATGCCTTTAATAGGAAAGGTCCAGCGTAATCAACACCGGATTTCTGGAAAGGTTTGCAAGGGACAACTCTGGAACTCGGAAGGTCTCCCATCCACTGTTGCTGTTGAGCTCTGTATCGGGCACAGGTCATACATCTTCCGACTTGCTGTCTGATGACATCTCGTGCGCCTACAATCCAAAACCTCTTCAGAAGAATCGCCATTAGCAGTTGTGGACCTGCATGTAGATACGTTAAATGAGCATAAGCTAAAAGTTCAACTTTTAACATTAAATGGAAAAAAATTGTGGAATAGTTGATCTCTACACTTATTATAACTAAATAATGTAATGTATTTTATTTAATTTGGTTTATTTTTAGCTTCCACACTACGTTTATAACGTAAAAAGTGGAAGGTATTATAATCGTTCAGTCCGTCCGTCTGTCCGTCTGTCACCCACTTTCACAGAAAGAACCACAAGTCCCACAGACAAGTGGGATACGTCATTTTGAAGCAAAACATCAGATTAGGCTACATTCCAAATTTCATTAAAAAATTTAAATTAGAAGTTTATTTAAAATTTAAATAACTAAATTTTTTTTATCTACATTGAAATAACATGCAAATTTCATTTTTATTCATATTTTCACTGTTGCCATCTACAAGTCCCACAGACAAGTGCGATACGTCATTTTGAAGCAAAAAATCAGATTAGGCTGCATTCCAAATTTTATTAAAAAATTTAAATTAGAAGTTTATTTAAAATTTAAATAACTAAAAATTTAATCTACATTGAAATAACATGCAAATTCCATTTTTATTCAATATTTTCACTGTTGCCATTTCGTTAAACGTACGAGAAACTTTATTTGAAATAAAAATAAAAATATTTATTTATGTGATATAATTCAGTTTGGATTGTTGTAATATCACAATAGAGTTCTTTTGATGGTTTATTATATATGTATGAAGAAAGATGCATAGAGAATTCTAACTTGGCATAAAAAATATGCAAAGTTTCGCTTTTATTTTTAAAGCATCAATTGCACTAATTATATATTTTTCGAACTGTAAATTAATTTAACAAACGATAAATGACTGAATTTTTGAAAGAAATGTAAATGGTAAATTGTGGCGACGCGACACAAAGATATTTATTAAAAAAGATTACATTATTATTCTTCGAACTTCAAACAAATTAAGCAAACGATAATGTCTAATTATTAAATCTGAGAAAGAAGATTAATGAAAATAATTAATTTTATCGTTTAAATGTTTAATTACAACTAGTTAAAGGCTCTGTTTGGCGAATTTCTTTCTGAGGTGTATAAAGAGTTTGTTTCCTGTTGAGCACAAATGTTGTGTGGAAGCGGTTTAAGTGACAGATTCTGTAACAAACCTACTTGTTTAAATTTAAAAAGCTTTTAATCTCCTCTTAAATCGGGACTTACACTACAGTTACATGGAATTAGCCCCATATATAGAGAGAGATTAAAATATTGGTTACTGGGAAACTTTTGCCGATGAATGTGGGTAACTTTGCTCCAAGATGTAAAGATTTCTTTATGGAACTTTGCACTTTGAAAAATGTAAAAGTGTATTCTGTTTAACTATTTTTGAAGAAGTCTCACTTTTATGATTAACCATTTTTGAGATAATTTTTTTTAAAAATCAAACGATTTTAAACATTAAAAAAAGGTAAAGATAAAATGCAAGAAACGTACAACACTCAAAATCGCAAATGTCGAAATGTAAACATTTTCAAATTCCTAATTACGAATATATTATTTTTTTCCTTTTATAATAAAATCGTTTGCTTTTTATAAAGATACCAGCTTTATAAACCCGGCGTTGCACGGGTGTACCCTTAATAACCCTAATTAGTAGGTTTTTTTTTATGGAAAGTTATTTTATACCAATTGATCCCCTCTCCACTGGCCCTCTCCACCAGGATATTATAACTCCTCCCATTCTGATATGAGGGGCTCTTCCCATTCTGATATGAAGGGTTGATTGTATCCAGGCCAGGATTGTATTCAGGAGTTAGAGGACTTTCCCATAGGCCCCTGTTCAAATTGCCAGAACAGCTATGATATAATAGTGTGTTTCTATATCACTATTAGCGCAACGAAACTGCCCAAATGTGGTAAACATTCCACTTCATATTTAATACAACTCGATATGGCTGGGGGGCCCAGTCGGTAAAGACTTTCGTCTTGCATGCGGTAGGTCCCAGGTTCAGGTCCGGGCATCGCCAAAATAACTGGCGACCTATAAATAGCCCCCGTGTGTAGCTCTAGTGCGACGATATTCAAACTAACAATAACCCGTACAACAGGGTGGGAATAGCTACCCTACGTTAAATTTTCAACTTCGCCAAAAGCCGCCAATGCCAAAATTCAATCGGCCATTAAGCCATCTTAACATCAGATAACAAAACAGACATTCATCCTCTTGTATGGTTGGAAAAGTTTTATAAAGTACAAATTCCTTATTTTTATGCTGAAAATATTCCTTCATATCTTTATTTCTTCCCATTTGTAAACATCAATTAAATTAAATTCGAAAACATAATTAAAATCTAGTTAAGGAAATCTGATCCACCATAAAAAAAATCAAAAGATTTAAAATCAATAAATAAAATAAAATACTCATATTCAAATAACAATCCAACTAACAATCCAGTAATTTAAACCCACGTGCTTTTTTTCTTTTCTTAATTTTCGTTCACGCTGAACGCGCTGAAATTTCATTTAAATCGAAATAAACAAGTGGTTTGTTACAGAATCTGTCACTTAAACCGCTTCCACACAACATTTGTGCTCAACAGGAAACAAACTATTTATACACCTCAGAAAGAAATTCGCCAAACAGAGCCTTTACCTAGTTGTAATTCAAACATTTAAACACCAAAATTAACTATTTTCATTAATCGTCTTTCTCAAATTTAATAATTAGACGTTATCGTTTGCTAAATTTGTTTGAAGATCGAAGAATAATAAAGTAATCTTTTTTAATAAATATCTTTGTGTCGCCTCAATTTCCCATTTACATTTCTTTCGAAAATTCAGTTATTTATCGTTTGTTAAATTAATTTACAATTCGAAAAATATATAATTAGTACAATGGGGTTGTTTCACGGAGGATCTGGCAATATCTCTGCGGTTTTGTTTTTATGTCTTTCAACAGTGTTGCCACCAGTTTTAGGAGAAAAACACTACGAAAAAATACCATTTAATTCTAAAATGGGGTTGTTTCACGGAGGATCTGGCAATAGCTCTGCGGTTTTGTTTTCATGTTTATGTCAGCCATAGATATCATAATTAAAGTATTAGATTGGTTGATCACGTGACCTAAAATGCTAACGACGGGACGCGCATGGAGGCTTTTTTGGTAGGCATAATGGCCAGTGTTGCTGCCACTTTAAGGAGAAAAATACTACGAAAAAAATACTATTTAATTCTAAAATTAAAAAAAATACTAGAAAAGGATTTAAAGTTACTATAAATATTCCAAAATGCAGCTAGTATTTTTACGATATTTTTTTGTAATTTTAGAATTATTCTAAAATACTAATATGTTCTTTAAACTTTATAACTAAACTTTTAGAATTTATTTTAGAATTATTCTAAAATTACAAAAAAATATCGTAAAAATACTAGAAGCATTTTGGAATATTTATAGTGACTTTAAATCCTTTTCTAGAATTTTTTTTTGTAATTTTAGAATTAAATAGTATTTTTTTCGTAGTATTTTTCTCCTTAAAGTGGCAGCAACACTGGCCATTATGCCTACCAAAAAAGCCTCCATTCGCGTCCCGTCGTTAGCATTGGAGGTCACGTGATCAGCCAATCTAATACTTTAATTATGATATCTATGATGTCAGCCGTGTCTCGCTCCAATGGCTACGGATCTGAAGAAGTGCGGCCGTTTTTTTGATATCCAGGGCATGCGCAGTAAAGAAAAATGACGTCATTTGGCGGTTTTTATAAACTTGACCGCCAAAGTAATTTTTTTAAATTTAAATTTAATTTTCGAACTAAATTTTACTGGAAGTAGCTATCTAGTGTCAACACACATCTACTTGTGCAATCAATACTGATGATGAGGGTTGGTGAGCATGCGAAGAAATCAATCGTCGAATATATATTAATTTTCGTTTCAACATTTATTATCATTTGCTAATAAAAATAAAATCGAGAGTTTTAATTTTACACTTCTACTAAAAGAAAGACTTGGGAATAGCATTCCTCATGTAAGAAGGGAAGTTAAACTTTTTTTATTGCTATATCATTTACGATTAAATAATTAATTATGAACTTTTCGAATAATTGTGTTCTTTTTAAAAAGTTTCATTCTATCAGACAAAATTTTTTGGAAATAGATCAAATTTCAAAATTCAATTCAATTTTTCAATTCAAATTTCAAAATTCAATTCAAATTTCAATTTTTTTTTGTAAAAATCATTTATTTCCATTCATAGAACAAAAGAAGATGCACAACGTTTAAATTTTCTTATGTTTAAATCTCTTATAGACTGCTCGAAAGTTATTATTTTAATTAATTGGATTATTTTTAATTTCTCTAGTAAATCTAATTTGTGTTTTATCATAGTAACTAGAAAAGTGAAAAATGGGCAATTCTTGTGTTCTGTGTCGGCGGACTTTACGGACAAATAAAACGTTATTTAAGAAATTATTATTTATGAAGAATGATTTTCTTTTTTACGATATTGTAAATAAATTTTATTTAAAATTATTCATTTTATTTTTCAATTGAAACCAAATGTTTCCCTTTCTCCAAACCGTCAATAACAAAATGAATAAATACTAATACAACATAAATGCATTTTCGAAGGAGAATATAAAATTGTATACCAAATGCATTTTTACTCCTAAAAATAATACTTAAATTTCATATTGTTTACATTCGTTTACCACACCTTCCTCCAAATAAAATAAATAGAAAAAATAACAGTCGCTAACATAGACTGGCAGTGGCCTCATTTTCCTAAGTATTTTGGTCTATCTAGTAACATTTATATATCGATGAAATCGCTGGAAGAATTGGAGCCAAGTAAAAGCGCCAAATTAGAAAAGAAGCCAAATAGTTTACCGCCTAGCTTTTGGCAAAGGACGCGTTTTCTTAACATTGAGCGAGACACGGCTGAAACAAAACCGCAGAGCTATTGCCAGATCCTCCGTGAAACAACCCCATTGATGCTTTAACATATAAAAGCGAAACTTAGCATATTTTTTATGCCAAGTTAGAATTCTCTATGCATCTTTCTTCATACATATATAATGAACCATCAAAAGAACTCTATTGTGATATTAGAACAATCCAAACTGAATTATACACATAAATAAATATTCTTTCAAAAGTTTTTATTTTTATTTTTAATAAAGTTTCTCGTACGTTTAACAACAGTGAAAATATTGAATAAAAATGGAAGGTTATTTCAATGTAGATTATATTTTTAGTTATTTAAATTTTTACTAAAAAGTTATTAAAAAATTACTACTTTAAATTTTTTTAATGAAATTTGGAATGTAGCCTAATCTGATTTTTTGCTTCAAAATGACGTATCCCACTTGTTTTGAGACTTACGGGGTTCGTTCTTCGCCAACCTTAAAAAGTGGGAAAATGCAATTTTTGAACAAATTTGATGCACTGTATCTCTGGAACCATTTCAAAACACAATAGGAATTTTTTGTCACTTGTTTATGTCATAAAGAGGTATTACCTGTATTCATTTTAATTTTTTTCACTCAGTCCCTTTTGAGATATATTCTACCTTAAAAATGGCGAAAATACGATTTTAAGCAGTTTTGAAAAAGTGTATAAAAATAAAGAAAAATTCATCAAGCTTTAAACTTCTACAGCAAGTAGTTCTATAACTTGTCTATACAGGAAAAATATATAAGGCGAGTCTCTTTTCCTTTTACAAAATTTTCAGCGCTAAAACTCCCGTTTTAAGCAAATTTTCAATTATCAGTTGTGGTTTTTTTCTCCCGCTTTCTCACTAATTTGGTAATATTATGCACTGACAAACTATTTATAGCATCATTTTGATCATTTTCTTTTTTTATTTCGTCTTGATATCTATAAAATCAACAGAGTTTGAGTGAAAGTAGTTTTCAGCCGAAAATCGGTTTTGAAGCAAAGTTAAAATGGCCACCAAAAAAAATTATTATCTCCAAAAAAAATGTTTACTTTGGCTTTGAACTCACCTAGTATTAGGAAATATATGGTAAAAAAATTAGGAAAATCAAAAATGTTGAGCAATAGGTCTCGATGATTTGTAATGAATTGACCCTTAAGGCAATTTCAATAACTTTAGAATAAAACAAGAAGTTCATGAAGAACTAAAATAGCCTACTTTCCTGTTACTTAAATACTTACTGAAGTTCTAATCGGGAAAAAAAACTAGGTTCCTAAAGTAAATATCATCAACAGCCGTTTCTACACTAGATTTATACACATTAGAAAAAAAATCGAAACACAGCACCCAGCTATAATTGTTGTTGTTGTTGTTGTTGTCGTGTCCATGTTGTGTGCAAAAACTAGATGGATCCGAAGCTGTCGTAGGCAGCTTTCGCTATTTATTCTGCATCTTCGGAGAGAATTAGAATTTCTGGGTCTTCAAAGCCAATCCTGAAGAGCCTGGCTTGAATTGCTGGGCAGCCAAAGATATGCTGCGGGGACAGTTGGACACCAGGACAGTTTGGGCAGTGTGTGGAGAAGCTTCTTTGTCCTTCCGTTGAGATTTTCATTCCTTTTAAATGTTTTGTTCGTAGTCTGGCTATTATTGAAGATATTGTACGGTTACAATTTAGAGCAGGGATGGAATATTTAAAATTATTTTTGATAAGTCTACGGCTGGCAACTGCATTGGCGTCAACGAGAGTTATGAGGTTAGATGATTGGGGGCAAGCTCTTGATTCTTTGGCAAGCTCATCGGCTTTTTCATTTCCAAGGATGTTAACATGAGCTGGTATCCACTGTAACATGCAGGTTTTCTTGGCTGCGATGACTTTGTTGATGCATAGGATTATTTCATGGCTGATTTGGCACTTGCCCTTCTGAATGGCCTGCAGGGCAGATCTTGAATCAGAAAGGATGGTAATGCCGCTGGATCTGTGGATGCTTTTGGACAGGAAAATCTCCAACGCGCTCTTGATGGCAACGAGTTCGCATGTATAGTTGGAGGCAATTTTCCCTACAGGAATTTTGTGACACTCATTTTCCTCGCCTGGACCCGTTAAGAAAACTCCTGCACCTCCTCCATCAAGATTTGAATCGGAGGAGCCATCTGTGTAGGCTAATACTAAATTTTGGGCTTTGGTGGTGAGTTCATTGATGGTATGGACGCCTTTTTCTTTAATTATCGAGACCGGTTCTTTTTTGGTGCAGGGTCGTAGGAGGTTTAGGTTTACGATTGTCTGCGGGTGAAGGTGCAAAGTATGAATAGGTTCTTTCGGAATTTCAAGTGACTTATGCTGGAGGTTGATATTTTTCCTGATTTCCAGATCATGCTGTAGGGTTGAGGATCTTTTAAGCCTGGATTTTTCGCTCCATGCTTTGAAAGTTATATTGGAAATGTGGTTTTCAGGTAGGCTCCGTATGTTATTTGTGAATTTAATTGTGGATAATTTTCTTCTGTTTTCCAAAGGAGTTAGGCCGCATTCCTTTTCAGCTTTGATGTTATTCGTTGATGAGACAGCTCCAATGATGATTTTTTGATGCCCTGTACTGTATCCTGTCGATCTTTTCTCTTGCAGTGGGCATAGCTGGTGCCCAGATGGGTGCAGCGTATTCAAGAATGGGCCTGACTATGGAGGTATATGTATTAAGAAGGGTCTTTGGATTTGATCCCCAGGATCCACCGCAAAGTCTCTTAAGGATGTTAAGCTTTTTTAGTGCTTTATTTGAGACATGATTGAGGTGTTGCGAGAATCTGAGCTCTGCGTCAAGAGTGAATCCAAGGTATCGTGGATTAGAAGTTTGTTTGATTTCCGAGCCAAAGAGCTTGATGGAAGGAGCGTCGATTTTTCCTGTCAGTTGAGAAAATACAAAGGTTTGTTTTATCTGGATTAATAGTGAGCTTAAGCTCTTTTGACCACGTTTCAATGCCCTGCATGCATTCATTTAGGGCTGTTTGTGAAGTCTCCAAGTCTTTATGTGTATGCCATACTGTGATGTCATCGGCATAACAGGCCACTTTGACTTCATTGCTTAAGTGGTGGTCGATCGTATTCATGTACAGGAGGAAAAGCAGCGGGCTAAGCACGGAGCCTTGGGGAACTCCTGCCTTCGTATGGTGAGTGTGTGAAAAGGTGCCATTTACTTTGACTTTGAAGCTTCTTTTCCTGAGGAAATCATTTATCCAGATCAGAGCGTTTGATGATATGCCTGTTGCATGGATTATGTTGATCAGTTTTTGTCTCCATACTCTGTCGAAAGCTGCAGAGAGATCTAGGAGGACCATAGTTGATTTCCAGCTATAATTTAAACTTCTAAAAGCCAAAATCAACTATTTTCCTTAATATTCTTTCGTAAATTAATTAAATATTATTTATCATCTGCTCGTGATTTATTTGTAGTTCGAAGAATAATTAAATATTTATTAATAACAAAAGTAATGAAACTACTCCGAACTGCATTAAAAAATAAGAAATGTAAATTAAAACTAAGCATTGCATGCAAAAGTATGCCTTGCCGCTTTCTTGGTAGATAATTAATGAATAATCAAAGAATCAAATTGTGCTACATTTTATGACGTCATTCCAAACTGATTCATGAAAATATTATTTTGCTTCAAATATGTTTAAATAAATAAAGTTTCTCATGTCATTGTTAATTTGGCAACAGTGATTTAAATGACTCAAAATTGAATTTCAATGCTAATTCAATGGGAAATTCGCCGACAGATAGTAGATTTATGTCCGTCCAGACGTACAGACAGACGGACAAAAAGTATGAAAGTTGGGTATCTGAGGTCATAGCTTTCTAACAAAAAAAGAATTTTTAAGATCCGTGGGATAGAACCGATTTTGGAAGAGGGATGCGGACAGACGGACAGACAGAGAGACGGAAAGACAGACAGACATACGAACAGACAGACAGATGGACATCAACCGCATTTCAATACCTACAGTGATTTAAATGACTCAAAATTGAATTTCAATGCTAATTCAATGGGAAATTCGCCGACAGATAGTAGATTTATGTCCGTCCGGACGTACAGACAGACGGACAAAAAGTATGAAAGTTGGGTATCTGAGGTCATAGCTTTCTAACAAAAAAAGAATTTTTAAGATCCGTGGGATAGAACCGATTTTGGAAGAGGGATGCGGACAGACGGACAGACGGACATCGACCGCATGTCAATACCTACTTTTTCATTTTTTTAAATTCTTTCGAATTAAAAAAGAAAAGTAGGCTAAAAATATCTGACAGCTACTCTTTGGGCATGTAGGATTTTCACGAAAACGTTATTATGACGTACAGCAAATACTGGGAACTATGTATAAAATTTGATTTCCAAAGCTATTATAGTTCGAGATATAGAGTGGATTCAGACAGACAGTCTGATAGACAGACCAAGGTTCAAAAACCACAAATGTAAATACGTAAAATGTAAATATAAAGTGTCAAAGTGTAAATAGTATTAAAGTATTGCATGGGCAATTCTACCATAATTTTTAATTTTATGTCCCTTGGGCATAACTTAAAAAAAAATTAATATTTCTTTTCAATTTTTTCTAATTATACTAATAGACTTGTCCTTATATAATTGCAAAACGGAATTTTAAAGCAAAGAAACTCCAAAAAAATTTTAGGACACAAAACAATGCAGAAAAATCCTTACCGTCGTATGTCCCGAATGTCAAATTTTTAGTTTAGTGCTCAAACTAACATATTTTTGAGCTAAAAATTACATTCATTTGGATTTTAAATTGAACTAATACCATATCTTAACAAATTCCATCCATAAAATTTTGGCTTTTAATATTTATAATGTGTATTTCTCTTCTCCTAACTTTGTCCCTGTGTTTTGGTACATTCACTGACCACATTGCTAAAGTGGTGAAGAGAGGCACTGGATGAAGCTACAGTGATTCTTCAAACATGAAAACTGTATTGCAGAAAACTCACATTTCAGTTAGTAGCCGCATTTTTTTGCTATAATTCACCAAAAGCCCGAAAGTTAACAAACCCCAGTAAAATGAGCTGCGTGGCTTTATTACTTTCCTTACAATCCCCCATGGTTAAGGTTAATTCTTGCTTAATAATTGGAATTTTTTTCTATAAATATGTTTAAGTGGAGTATAAGGAGTAAAAAAAATCAATTTTTATTAAACTGGAGTTAGTTTCAACAGATAAAAGACCAAAAAACATCGTGAATTTCCTTACCTTCCATTCCTTGCCTTCCGTTTATCACCGACACAATGATCTATAGGGATGGAAAACCGAAACCGGTTTTAAGACTAACCGTGTTTTTTGAACTTCGGTTTCACTGGAAATCAGTTGTTTTTTCGTAAAGCAGGTTTAAATCGGAGTCCGGTTTTTCTTAAAAATGGATCTGATTTTCTTTTTTGATTAATTTTTTTTTTGTAATAACATCTGTAATAACATTTTCGTTTTTTGTTTTATTGTTAATATTATCCTGTTTTCATGTTGTTCAACTTTTAATTTACTTTCTTTTTCATCAATTTTCCAAGAATTGTCCTTATTTCGTCTGTCCGTACCCTCTTTAACCGTCCATATTTCAGATTAAAAAAAATCCTCTCTAATCCCCTCCCCATCTGACGATGATTGCAATGCATGCAGCATAAGTGCATAATTATAACTGCCGACCTATTAATGGCCAGTGCAGCCAAAACTGCCTGACGAATAATACCCTGTGTAGAGGGAATGCACGTTAAATATGCTTCAAAGTCCCAACGCTGCGTACGACGTCACCCGGTTGCGTTGGGTGCTACTCAAGTATCGGCTCGTCACTTGATTGTGGTTCTAAATTACGACGCCCGTCACCAATAGCCCTCGTGTAGCTCTAGTGCGACCAAAATTCAAACTTACCTAACCAATGTAACCCGTAAATTTACATTGGGTCCCATCCAGGTGCTGTCCTCGTCACTTAACCAGGGTTCTAAAATTTACGAGGCACGTGTACTAAAAAAAAAAAAACTAAATACAGTAAAAACCATAAAATATCTGGTAGAAGCGCCGAACTAGTCTAGATGCAACAAACCAGAGTATTTCCGCCTTCGCCCTGGGTGTACTTCCTTTCTCTGTGACAGTAAAAATTCTTTCTGTGTCTGTCTTACTCGACGAAGGCTTATAAGCTGGTCTCTGATCAAGCACACAAGCCTGAATATATATGTACCTACCCCTACCAGAGTGTTTCAAAACTGAACTTTGTCAATCCTAGGTATTAAAACAGCATTGTGCAACTTTATATAAATACTAGCTGTTATACCCGACGTTGCACGGGTAGAGGTGGAAAAATAATTTAACAGTCAATTTAACTATTTTTTTTCTTTCATTTTAGTTACATAAGATATGAAGATTACCCAGTAATTTTCCATTTAATTACCCAACTTGGATATAGTAATGATTAATATTAATTTCAAAAATACCTTTGATAAGAAGCGCAAATTAAAAAGAATAATATTTAAGTAAAAAATAATCAGTAAGAATTAAAAATGGAAAAAAGCTAAATCTTAAAAGGGTCTCAAACATTTATTTTAACGCAATTCAAGGGAGTTCTCCAATAAATTAAGTAACTTTTTTTGGACACTTTGTAGATATAAATACAATATAAGCAGTACAAAATGGCAGAAAAAAAATGCGTTTAGGACAAAGATTGGTATAATCTGTTCTTCCAAAGTAGTTAAAATTTAAATTCACTTTAAACTGATCACTCTTGGTCTGCGTGCAGAAAATAAAATATTCTTAATGAAAGTGAATTACATGATCTAATTGTTTAGATGTTATAAAGCTACTCCAGCAAACAGCAAACGATTTGCATTTTTTATATTTATTTGTTTTTTTAAACTGTGATAAAGATACTAAAGCAAACGATTTTTATTTTTAATATTAAATATTTTTCGAACTGCTAAAAAGCTAGCAAACGATTTTTGTTTTAGATGTTTATTTCTAATTTTTTAGCTGTAATTAAACTAAATATACTTAAAAATCGTTTTAACAAATGTGTAAAATAAAACTAAATAAACAATCCGTGAAAACGTGCTGTTTAAGGAGCAATAAACCTCTAAGGTCTTCAATGCATTGAATGGGAAACATAAAAACGTTCGAAAACGATAGAAGGAATAGTCTGATTCGAAAAATTCTTAGCCTATGTTTGTTCCGGAGATAAGATGAATTTTTGTGCCAAATTTCGTGACGATCTGTTGCGTGGTTCTTTAGATCTCGTGTCTTATACAAACAAACAAACAAACGTTGCCTTTTATGTATATAGATTAAACTACGATTTATTTGAAATTTCTTCTGAATAGAGGTAACATGATTATTTAATATGTATGATTTTTCTTATTTGTTCATGTCTTTCAATTTGTTCATATTTCATACGATATTTATTTAGCCCGACCAGATTTTTCTCAGTAATTAACTTTTCAACTGTAAAATCATCATTAAAAATTCCTAAATCATATTTAATTTGTGCTGTGTTTGTTTGAAAAAACTGTAAAAAATTAAACGGAGACTATTTCCACAATTTCTATAGCTAGATAGTTGATTGGTGAACTAAACTGTACTGCGAAATGCAGTACGTCTGGTCACCTTATATTTATTACACTTAGATAACTTTTTTTAGTTTTCTTAGAGTACTTGATAAAATTGTAAGAACGGTCGTAGCTAAATTTGAAGGTGTTCGAGTGGTCATTTTGACATTAGTTTTTAAATAAAAATATTATTTCGAACCGGAATCAAAGTGATTTGCAGGGTTTATTACGGCAATTTGTATAGTTCAAATTAGTTAAAAAGAGTACTTTTTTAGTGTTAGAGCTTCTCTCAAAAATAAATATTAAATGTTTTTGTATTTTTTTAAAAGAATTTTTAGAATCATATTTTCTTTGTTTTTTCGATTGTAATTTTAATGCAAGATACAGCTTTTCACGCTTGCTAATCCAAAGTATTAACTGCAAAAATGGTTTCTAATTGCCAGAGGCTTCGGAGTATTGAAATGAAGGACCAATCTTGTTCCAAAAACTATTTTTTAATGTAATTATAATCATGCGATCAATTAAATATCGAATAAATGTGAAATTATAAAAATGCAATGTTTTTTTCTATAGTTATGGACGTTAGTTCCGAATTAACACAAAAATTGGAACGAAAACGAGCGTATGACAGAGAGAGAAAAAGAAAGCAGCGAGAAAAGCTACGAAGTAATCCGGAGGCTTATAGTAAATATAGTAACTTTGAGAAAGAGAGAAATGAGAGAAGAAAAGCAGAAGGGAAGTTAAAGTCAATTTCCCAAATGAATCCCATGGAACAGATAAGAATACGAAGTATGTGGAGAGCTAACAAGATTCGCCAAAAACAGAGGGAACAAGAGCAACACGATCTGGCAAATGGTACGTCAACAAATGCACCACCAATGTCTGCGAACAATCTACCTCCATCGAAAATTGCCCGCCTTAAAACATCTACTTGCGTTGAACCCAAAATTTGTGACAGTAGCAGTAAGAGCAGTGATGGTAGCAGTACAAGAAAAACAGCAGGAAGAAAGGTTGTAAGAAAAGAGCTTTCCAAAACTTATAGAGAACTCTACCAAACAAAACTCAAACTTAAAGCTCAAATACGTCAAACAGAAAAATGGGGAAAAAATATAATAGACAAATGAACACAACGGCACAAACTTCTTCACCAAGAACACAAGTAAAGGAAATTCTCAAGAAAGGTACTTCAGAAGTTGAGAAACAACTATTATTTGGAGCTACGCTTGTATCTCAGCTTAAAAGTAATGCAAGTAATTTTAATTCCTCCAGAGATAGACAGCTATTTGCCAAGTGCATCGCCGGAAAGCTTCTGAAAAAGTACCGATGCATCAGAAAATCAAAGCCATTTATGAGCAATTACATGTGCCAAAAGTATGCAGAGAGTTGCAGTTTACAATATTACAGGAAAAAGAAAAATGCACAAATTCAAAAACAGCAAAAGATGGCAGTATTAGCATTTCTTGAAGAAGATGTTAATTCATGTCCTGCACCTGGAAAAAAAGATACGTTAACGCAAAGAAAAACAAAAAAGCAGGTTCGCTATCTTTGCGATACACTGCAAAACTTGCACAAAAGGTTTATTGAAAGCACTGAAATTTAATTATCCTATGCTTCATTTTGTAATTATAAACCATTTTGGTTTGTGAAGCCAAAAGTTAATGGCCGAGATACGCGTTTGTGTGTAAAACATGCTAACATGCACTTTATGGTGGACAGTTTGCATCGATGTAAAATTATCGGTTTTACTCAAGCGTCAAATCTACCAAATAGTCTATGTTGTGATATAAATAATAAAGACTGCATGTATGGAACCTGTAGCCGATGTAAATAGTGAAGCATATTAACTTAAATCTAAACGACAAAGAAGAGCGGCAAGATGTTATAACCTACTACAAGTGGATAAGAAAAAACGAAGAAAGACTGGACTCTAAGAAGAACCTTATAAGGGTAAGAATTGTTGTAAAGGAAAAAATACATTGTTCATTAAAAGATCTCATTGATGAAGCTAATGCAGCAATACCCCAGTTTCTAACGTCTTTCATCAGTTTAATGCTATAAAACGACTAAAGAATTCGTTGAAAGTTAATGAAGCCTTTATCGTCATTGACTTTTCCGAAAACTACGAGGGAAAATACAGTGCAGAAATACAAGGCGCTCACTTTGGTGCTTCAAAAGCACAAATTTCAATCCACACTGGTGTGATTTACACCTGTGGGGATGAAGACGCAATGGAGAAAATAGCGATAATAATGTGAAGTGCGTGCAGTTTGGAACTATATCCGAAAGTATGCGTCATGATGGTAGAGCAGTTTGGGGTCATCTTTTGCCAGTTTTACAAATGATTCAGAAGACATGGCCCCATATTAACACCATCCATTTTCAAAGTGATGGGCCAACAACGCAATATCGAAATAAAACGAACTTGTTCTTGTTGACATATTTTGCAAACAAACTAGGTTTGAAAGAAGTTACGTGGAATTTTAGCGAAGCTGGCCACGGCAAAAGTTCTGCAGATGGTGTCGGAGGGCAACTTAAAACAAAAGCAGACCATTTTGTAGCACATGGAACTGATATTCCTGATGCGCATACTTTTTATACGGTATTGAAAAATTCGGAAATTAAAGTTCAATTGTTTCAAGTATCTACTAAAGATATTGAAGCGATTGATGAACATAATATGCTAGGTTTGAAGGCAATTACAAACACCATGAAATTATAGCAGGTGGTGTGGGGTTCTAAATCTCCGAACCAACTTAGCCTGCGTACACTTTCATGCTTTGCATGTGAAGTTAAATGCAAACACTATGCATCAAAGCCAAGTGTGTGGAACTTTGCCACTATTCCAGCCCTTCGCCCCATCAGCCAATGTACGAAGAACAAGAAGCTCTTGTCAAACAAAATCTAAAAATAAAAATTAAAAATATTCGTGTTAAATTGTTAAGATTAATAAATTTTCAAATAAGTATTATTTCCTTGTCTAACTTTACAAATCAAGATTATATGCACCATGCTCAGAAAAATGAGGTTTGACAAAGTTTATTGCTTTGATTTTCGAATTTCGATCCTTTCGATCCGGTTTCTTGGAAACCGTTTTTTTTTAAAAACCGCCATCCCTTATATTAAATTTTTTTTTTTTACAAATGAGCTAGACATTTTTCTGAATATGTAGAACCCTTATACGCATTTTCGTACAAATTTGAAGTGATTTTGAAAAAGTAAATTTCACAAGTTTTTTATACCTGAAATTAAAAATTATGGTAGAACTGCCCATGTACTAAGATCATATTTCTAAGAAGGAAATAATTTGTGCACTCATTTGTATTTAATTTTTCCCTATTCAAATTAATACCCGAATTTTTTTAGTCTTAAAGAGACGATAGTAACCACAAAGTCAAAGAAGAAGCCTCAGGTGGCCTCAGGAGGATTTTAGTAGACAAATTACGTAACCTTTTTCTTGTGCAAGTGCATTGGTTTCTATAGAAGTTGTTTCACTACTCTAAGAGTGTAAGAAAGGAAAAACCAACTTTAGTTCCTTCCTCCTCGCTTATGTGAAAATGGCGGGGTGAGGTGCCATCATAGATATCATAGTTAAAGTATTAGATTGGCAGATCATGTGACCTCCAATGCTAACGACGGGACGCGCATGGAGGCCAAAATAAGGGGGCAAAATGGCCAGCGTTGCCACCACTTTAAGAAGAAAAATGCTACGGCATCATCGGAAAAATACCATTTAGTTATAAAATTACCGAAAAAAATACTAGTAAAGCATTTCAAGTCACTAAAAAGATTCCAAAATGCAGCAAGTATTTTTACGATATTTTTTTGTAACTTTAGAATTTATTTTAGAATTATTCTAAAATTACAAAAAAATATCGTAAAAATACTAGGTGCATTTTGGAATCATTTTAGTGACTTGAAATGCTTTTCTAGTATTTTTTTTGGTAATTTTAGAATTAAATGGTATTTTTCCGATGATGCCGTAGCATTTTTCTCCTTAAAGTGGTGGCAACACTGGCCATTTTGCCCCTTATTTTGCCTCCATGCGCGTCCCGTCCAGAGACATATAATAGAATGGACTGCGCATTGGCAAACCTAAAGCGATCCCCTCATGGGTCACGTGCTGGGGTAAGATTTACCCCAGCACGTGATCACGACCAGTTGGCGAGGTTTTTCACAACGACTTGAACATATGAGGCCGACAATCTAGTGGTATGAAAAATAAGTTGGGAAAGAAACAATTAAAGATGAATTGCTTTTTATATTATTTTTTTATAGTTATATTATCGTGGATCTGATCAATGCATGTAGCGCAGAAGGCTAATTCGAATTTTTACAGAATATTTTTATCAAGAAAATAATCCCTGACCTTAAAAAGAGCTTATAGAATAATTTACTGTAATCAAAGTATAGGCTTTTAGGAATAAATTACTATAAATATACCTATCTAAACAATCTTACCTGTAAAGTATCACAGATCTTTATTTAATTTATGTTTACATTTTATAAACTGCACAAAAATTAGGCATCTAAACACGTGACTTGGACATTGATGTGAGTCACCATTGCGGTTTGCCAGGCTAGATTTACCTGATTTTCAGGTCTGGCGACAACTGGCATAGTTCTAACGAAACAGTAACGATAAGTTGCCATATGTTGCAACCTTTCTCCTCTTGGCGATTTTCATGATTGGTACGCTTTTAGAAGCTGCTTGAAAGAGCAATGAGCAGTCCATTCTATTTATGTCTATGGTCCCGTCCGTTAGCATTGGGGGTCACGTGATCTGCCAATCTATTACTTTAACTATGATATCTATGGGTGTCATCCTCTTTTTCTCGCTCCCGTGATATTTCCGGGCAAGAGTATTCAGTAGCAATGCGCCATTAAGATTAAAACTAATTTAAATCCACCTATGAAAACTTCAATGGCTTGAGTGTTCAATAATAACGTGCCAATAAGATTAAAACTAACTTAAATCCATTAATTTAAACGCCAATAAGATTGACTAACTTCTTTTTCAGTTTTCATGCTAAAAACAAAGGAAAAGTTAAAACTGAATAATAATATTATTCATACACATATTTTTATATAAATTTTTGCGATAAAAAATAGGCACCTTTATAACCGTTTTCTTGAAAATTATCCGATCGTTAAGGGGTTAAGAAACAAAAAAGATTTTTTCAGATAACGATTAATGAAGTTTTCGCTCGTGTGTGTTTGGATATAATCTTTTTCGCTTATTTTTTTGAAACTCTTATTTATTAACTTTTAAATATGTTTGTTTCCATCTTCTTAATTTTAACATTAAATACCCAACACGGACATCTCCGACTAATTTTTATTGCTAATTTTTCAGTTGTTGAACTTGTCTAGATTTTTCGTAGATTATGTATTTTTTCCCAAACAATGTTTTCATGGTTTTGCCTAGTATCTGGAAACTTTATAGTTGTGAGTTTCTAGTTTTTTTGCAAATAGTGCATTAACTTTAATCCAATGTGTGTAGGTTCTTTTCTATACGATATTTTAATATTCGAAACAATTTACATTGACACAAAAACCTGTGTCGAGGTTTAAAAATATCTTATGTCGACAACTAAACTGGAAAAGTGTCCAAATATTTATTTAACTTGTTTCCCGTGCGCATTATGCTTTTATCTATACAGTAAAGAGAACATCCGAAACTCTATAAATGAGTGTTTTTACACAAAAAAATAAAGAATGCTAAGTTCAATTTGTGGGCGTTGGGCAAATCCCGGTGTAATATTGAATCAGTGATTGAGAGGTAATCACAACTCCAAGTAGACGCCATTGGTTCATTTCTCGATCCCACTTTAGTCTGGGAGTCAAAGAACCGACTTTTTTTTATGTGAAAAAACACGCGTTTGAGGGGGGACCTACACTACGTGACTGTCTTTAATATTAAGTAAACAAACTAATTGATCGATTTAGGATTTTTTTGGTTCAACCAAAATTAGGCATGAGCTTTGAACATGTATTCGCTAGAAGAAGAGAGAACTAGAAGATGTTTAATACAGTTGATTGAATTCATTAAACGGGGAGACACGGAGGACATCTTTTTGAAAATCACTGATAGAACACGAGGTCACGAGCTTCAATGGGAATGCTTCAGATAATGTAACGCTCTTGTTTTCATTTTTATCTGTATTGCGGTTTCATTAGTTGCTTTGGTTTCCCTCTTAAAATGAACGATACAGAGGAAAATAATTTTTCTTTGTATGCAAGCTTTCTTTAACAAATGATTTCAACTACCAACAGCACAGCAAAAAGTTGGCCTTTTAAAACTTTAATAAGCAAAATATTCCAAGAAAACTCACTTTCGAATACCCAAACATAAGTAATTCCAGATAACTAATGACAACAAACCGTTGGAGCTGTTGCCATCTACGACGTGAAACAACCCCATTGCACTTACCATGCTTGATATGTCAAAAAACATTTTTATAACAGAGTTATCAATGTATGTAATAGTTTACCAGGTTGTTGTCTAGTCTAAAGAAATTATTATTGAAATAGACGTTCGATAGGGAATGATAAATAAACAGTGAAATGTTTCAACCTTCTTGGGCTTTTGGTCAGTTCCTGAAATTATTTTAAGATCTGATCATCAGACATGTATTCGCTAAAATGCTGGGTAGCTAGAGGATATTTTTAATACCGTTATTAAATTAATTAAACTGGGAGATGTGGTGGATTTCTATTTAAAAATCAATAATAGAACATGAGGTCTCAAGCTCAAATTTTACTTAACGTGGGATGTACGAAAACATTTTTATAACAGAGTTGTAAATGTGTGAAGCAGGTTACCAGGCTGTGTTATCTATTCTAAGGGAATTAGTGATTAAAATAGACATTCATTAGGAAATGATAAATAAACAGTGAAATGCTTAAACCTTCCGGTGCAATTGGCCTGTTCCTGGTAACGTATTTTCGTATTTCAATTTGCACTAAGATAGCAATTTACTGATTGACGGTAAGGAAGCTAACCCGTTGACTCTGAATTTGCGTGCATTTGATCCAGGGATTAGAAAGTTACTTTTAAAAATTAACTCTGTTACAGTCACATTTACTTAATTAAAAAGTAACTAGTTACAGTTACAAAACACAAAAAGTAACTAATTACAGTTACTTTCTGAAATTTAAAGTTTAACCATTTTACAGTTTTCCTAAGAGAGCCAAGATTAACGAAATATTTACCATCGGAAAAAAGTTAAGAACGAAAATTCAATGTCGTTAAAAGTTATATAAAAAAAAAATTTAAGCCAAACGCCGAACTGCCAAAAATATCCATGATGAAGGACGGCGTGAGAAGTAACAGGAAAGTAACGAAATTTTTCATTACTTCGTTACCTCTAAAAGTAACTTAGTTACAGTTACAAATACTTTCTGAAAAATCTATACTCCGCCTTACCTTAAGAAAGTAACTGTTACAAGTAACGCGTGACTCCAATCCCTGAGGATATGTCATCTATTCTAAGGAAATTAGTGAATAAAATAGACTATTCTAAGGAAATTAGTGATAATCTATCCTAAGGAAATTAGTGATTAAAATAGACATTCATTATAGGGAATAATAAATAAACAATGAAATGATTAAACCTTCCTGAACAATTGGCTAGTTTCTGGTAATGTATTTTCGTATTTCAATTTGTATTAAGATAGCAATTTACTGATTAACGGTAAGGAAGTCGACTCTTTGACTCTGAATCTTCGTTCATTTGATCTAGGGACTAGAAGGCTACTTTAATTAAAAAGTAACTAGTTATAGTTACAAAATATAAAAAGTAGCTAGTTATAGCTACAAAATACAAAAAGTAACTAATTACAGTTACTTTTTTAAATTTCAAGTTATAAGACAATTTGAAAGTTATCCATTTTACAGTCTTTCCAGAGAACAAAGAATAAAGAAATAGTTACCATCAGAAAAAGTTAAGGTTAAAAGTTAAGAACAAAAATTCAATGTTGTTAAATGTTAAATTTTAAATAATAATATTTAAGCCGAACGCCGAACTGCCAAAAACATCCGTGAAGAACGGCGTGAGAAGTAACGGAAAAGTAATGAAATTTTTCATTACTTCGTTACCTCTAACTAAGTTACAGTTACTTTCTAAAAAAATCTAAAGGCTTTACTCGGCGTTACCTTTAAAAAGTAACTGTTACAAGTAACGCGTTACTCCAATCTCTGAGGATATGTTATCTATTCTAAGGGAATTAGTGATTAGACATTCATTTAGAAATGATAAATCAACAGTGAAATAACTAAACTTCCGGAGCCATTGGACAGTAAAGCAGCCTGGTAATGTATTTTCGTATTTCAATTGGTATTAAGATAGCAATTTACTGATTGACGGTGAGGAAGTCGACCCTTTGACTCTGAATCTGCGTTCATTGGATCCTATAGTGGGTTAGACAGTGAATTGCTGCTCCTTCAAACATGGATGGCATTCAGTCAGTCGTGATCGATGCCAACAACTCCTGGAAAATTTCCGACTCCTGTTCGGGAATCGGATTTCAAAGGGCTCAGGGGATACATGCTCATCAATGGGCGAATTGGCTCTGCCCCGAATGTTTCAATTATTCATGCAGGGCTTTGACTGCTGCTCCTCGTGTGAAAGAGGCTGTTAAACTTCTGGTTTATTTTTCATTGATGGAACGTGCAAGAGATACACATAGAACTTGTTACAGATGTTAGTGAATCGACGGAAATAATAAATTCTGGTGTTTTTTGGGAGGTATAGTACCTTTTGGAAGAAATTTCCCGTTTCCATTAGTGTGTTTCAGCTGAATAAAGAGTGCAAAACGGAATCTTTGGCGCGTGGGCCTAAAAAAGCATGTGTAATGTGGTTTTTGTAAAGGTCTTTGTATTTTAAAGATGGGGCAGCCCTTGCTTACAAAGAAAAGTTTTACAACTGTAAGTAAACCTTCAAAGCATTGTAAAAACTGTCTGCAAAGTTGAATATCTTTAAGCTACCACTCAAAATAAGATGATTTAAATTTTATACATTTAAAATTATATATTTCAGAAATTTTTATCTAAATCAATAAAAAAATTTGATTACAAAACCAAACCAAACTACTTAATGTAGAGTTTATAGTTTTTTTAATAGCACTATTTAAAAATACTATTTACTTGACTATATGCAATACAATTAAAAGTTAGGGAATTATACCATATACGTATTTAATTAAAAAAACTCCATTAAAAAAACTTTAATTGCTTACAACAGTTCATTTTATTTACTCCATTTTGTTTTATATTGAAATCAACGGAAATTTCAGTACAAAAATTCAACTCTCCTTAAAATAAGAGAATATTATTTGTTAAATTTTGAATTTATTTTCTTTTGATAAGTTTCAATTTGAAACACACTAATCAAGAATCTTATGTTGGTATATGACTCAACCATTTTATGTTATAAGCATACTTTTCCAAATACTGCTTTCGCATTTTGAAAAAAAAAAAAAATTCTACACACACTTAAATACAAAGAAAACTTTATTTTCATTTTGGGAGATGTTTTCTTTTACGTCTATGACAACGTAACTTTTAAGGTTGAGCAGGGCCTCTTAAAAAGTGATTCTGACTTAACGAAGATTTTTTGGAGGAACATCTGTTACCGTTAAAACCCGAAATCAGCTAGAACTAGAATTAACTAGTGGGAACTAGTTTTAACTGAGACCATTAGTTAAAACTAGTTTCCACTAGCTAAAATCAGTCATCCCCAGCTAATACTGGTTTTCGCAAAATAGATTTGTTCAAACTAAATTTAACTATAAAAAAACTTATTACTCTATTAGATAAAACTAGAATTAACTGAAAATAACCCGATTTTTAGGATAATAGGCTTGGTTTAGTTTAGTTATTCAAATTATTGCTGAAATGCAATGAAGGCGTTATGGTTATTATTGGAAGACTCCTTTAAGAACGGTACTATGCGTTTTTTTTAAGGACTGCATTGTCGTAATACGATTATAAAATTCCTCTTTTCAAACATTTAATAATGGATTCATGTTTAATCAATGAAGCAAAGTGTGAGATCTTAAATTTCGTGCAACAACGACGCTTTGCAACAACAAACAAATCTTTTTAAGTTTACGTATTGCCACTTCTTTTTTAAAGAAATTAACGTTCGCAATAATTTAAAAGTCAAGCATTTGAAGTTATTTCGACTTTTATCTGAAACATGTCAGATAATTCTAGTTTTTGCTCATTACAACTAGTTTTAACCAATGCAATTGATCAAAACTAATATTAGCTAGGGAGGTCTAGTTTTAGCTAGTGGAAACTAGTTTTAACTAATGGCCTCAGTTAAAACTAGTTTTCACTAGTTAATTCTAGTTTTAGCTGATTTCGGGTTTTAACGGTAACATATCTACGCATTTCGGAATAAATACAGTGAGAATGCAATGGAAAGAAGAGAATATTTTAGAAGTAGAAGGAGGTATACATAGCAAAGCCTTCTTGGGACAAAGCGCGATTGACGAACGGAAACCAATTTGTTTGTTCAATGTTCATTGTGCAGTTCAGAAGGAGCTATTTTAAAGTAAATATTGCCTAAACAAGGACGGAAGTGCACGCATTTTAGATTTTATGAATCAATTGCTTTTAGCTCTTGCACTTAGATACTAAATAAGAGCAAATAATAAAGTAGTACCGGTAACTGGTTTTGCTTTGCCAACTCGTCATGGCAGATTTTGGTAGGTTAGATATTAACATTTCAGAGTATAACAATTATATTTAAGAGGTAAAAATAGATATTATGATTGAATGAAATTTGGTTTTAACATCAGAGCAATAATAAGTATATAAAATTAAATGAAAAGTAGCGCGTTATTAGCCAGATTAGCAAATGCATTTTCCTGTATAAACATACTTTTTATGCTGTCAGTGCATATAACAATGTTAGGTACCTTTCCACTTCGCTAGAACAAGCGATAAAGTCGCCAAAAATGTACCACCGCTGCCAAAAGGGATAATTCCAATAACCTTAAACAGTGTATACTGCGGTTCTTCAACTGTGTATAGTGTAGTTTGTCGCCCAAAAAAATCCGTTTGTCTCCCAAGATTCTGTTTTGCGAGATTTGCGAAAGAGAAATGGTAAAGTACCCTATAGTTACAATCATATAATCAACAATTAACTTCAACAGTATATGATTTAATTCAAAGCCGTTTAAAAATACTTTAAGGAACATAAAAAATGCGTCTCTCATAATAAAGTATTGATTTGATACTAAGTCTTAAAGTTGGTCACACACTTTTGTGAATCTTTTTCTTTCAAATAAAAAATAATTGTCTTATCGAACAAAGTGTTCTGCCCGACTAACTATTAAGTACAGAAACATACATAATATAATCCCTTTATGATCTCCATCAATAAAAATAAAGGCAAAAGTTAAAAATTAAAAAAAAATCGCAAAAAAAATATGTAAATAACAAAAACTACTTTTATTGAAGTGCATTGAAAAAAGAGTTTAAAAAATTTAGCTGTAGGTTTCAAAAGCAATAAAAAAAAGTTATAATTGAATTTATGCGAATCAAGAAATAATTAAACCTTTTTAAAAAAAAATATTGCGAAACAAATATTTTTTTTTGGGGGTGGAAATTGTGACAATTATCAAATGTTTTAAACTTTACCTCAAGGATGTTTTTTGTGCAAAACTAAAAGATAAAAAAATGATAAGTAGGAAAGCCGGTAAAACCATCTTTCCATCCATTTTTCAATAGAATGTAAAAAAAAAACCAGCAAAAATATTTTTTATTCATATTTTTTGCTTGTGTACACAAAGTAATCAATCCCTAAAAAATAACAAAAAACGCTAAGTGTTACTTTGTGACGTTGTTGAATGTTATAAAAACCAATTTATATACTTTTTCCTCGTCGTTATTAAACTTTTGTAGGGATCCATTAGCTTTTACGCAAATACCAACAAGATTCACAACAAGTGTAAAAGCTTATTATGCTAAATTTATAGGATATCTTAAGAATAGCTAACGAGAATGTTATTCTTGTTGAATAGAAATGAATCTGCTATTTTTTTTTGAATATTTGATAAAGAGATTCATAATCAGTTTTGTTTTAGAGCTTTAAAATATCTTTTTAAAATTGCGTGAAAAAATTCGACTTTTACATTATAATTTCAATATCAGACGCGTGCGAAAAGTTCGACTTTTTGAAACGGTGAAAAAAAATACTTTTTTTTCACTCAAAAGCAATGAAAAATAGTTATTTATGCAACAAGTGTGAAAAGTAACACTTTTTAAAACTAGTGGATTTTATTTCACGAGCGAGGAACGAGCGAGTGAAATAATGACACGTGTTTTAAAAAATTTACTTTTCACACGTGTTTCATACACAATTTTTTATAATTACGTGAAAAAAATCAAATTTCATTAGTTCAAAAATAATTCACGTGATAATTTTTTTACGTAAAGAAAATCGGCATCGATAAATCTCTGAAACTACATAAGGCAAACTTATTTTTTAGTTTAAAGTCAAACATTTGAACACATGGATACTGATTCAAAAATAAAAATAAAAATAACATTCACGCGCATAACATTTATAAATAACGCAGATTAATAAATACCTGGATTTTATGAATAGTATGAAATGGAAATTTTACTTGAAATGTTGGCATCTTATGAAAAGAGTGAAAAAAAGTACTTTTTTTCACTGCTTTTGGGTGAAAAAAAGTAATTTTTTTTATCACTGTTTCTAAAAAGTATAACTTTTCGCACGCGTCTGATATTAAAATTATAGTGTAAAAATCGGATTTTTTTCACGCAATTATAAAAAGTAATTTTTTTCACTCAAAACAGTGAAAAAGTACTTGTTTTCATTATTTTCATAAGATGCCCATAATTTCAAGTAAAACTTTTATTTCATAACATTATTTCATATTTTTGAACAAATGATATTTGATTTTTTCACGTAATTATAAATAATAGTGTACGCAACACATGTGAAAAGTAAACTTTTTAAAACACGTGTTATTATTTCACTCGTTTTAAAAAGTATTACTTTTTGCACTTGTTGCATAAATAACTATTTTTCTCTTCACGAGGTATTAAACCGTTACCTACCGCTTGAAACTGATTCTTAATGGTTACGAATATTCATGTTATAAGTGGATTTCGAATCCGTTCCGACAGCCAGTGCTCTAACCACTCGGCCATCACTCGATGATTCAGGTGGATTCTAAATGCAAAACTGTTATAAGCGCAACAGTATTTGTTCTTCTCGTACAATGTAAAACTTTCGTGAAACGTTACTTCAACTTCATAGTGTAACGTTACGCCAAATTTATTGAGTAAAGTTGCACAACTAAGGAGTTTATTTCGTAAAATCAGGAAGTGCTGCCTCAAGTGTTTTACAAAGCAACGTAATATTTCAAAATAAGAGTAAGCGTCTTCTCTTGTATAACGTTACACTGTAAATTTAGTGTAATGTTACTCCATAAATCTGGAGGGAGTAAAGCTTCGAAAAGTTTTATGGAGTAACGTTACGTAAGTTTTACAGTGTATGTACTACACTGTAAAAAAAATTACTGAAATTAACGGGGAAAGTACCGGCAGCAGAGTTGCCGGGACTTTCCCGTTTCGTTAAGTATTTTACCGTGTATCTACAGAAGTTCCGTTTCTTATTTCTCCATTGTTAAAATTTTCCATTTTGCATTTTCCCGTTGTTAAAATTTTCCATTTTGCATTTTCCCGTGTTTCTACTTAAGTTCCGTTTCTTATTTCTGCGTTGTTAAAAAATTTCCATTTTGCATTTTTCCTTCAATCTACTGAAGTTCCGTTTCTTATTTGTTCGTTTTTAAGGTTTTCCGTTTCATATTTTCCGTGAATCTAAGCAAGTTTTCCGTTTTGTATTTTCCCGTTATTTTAATTCTCGTGTGTTTTTTTGCTAATGAAATGTCCATCTATAGTAAAAGTCAGAAAAATCTCAAAAAGTTACGCATATTTTTTCATGCTCCTTTTCGCAACAATGAAGTGAAATATCTTGAAGTGCTTTTATAATTTTTCCCCTAAGGCTATTTTTAGTAGAAAAACAATAAATTTAACATTTTGAAAAAATTAAAAAGCACTTATGAAACGAAATTTTAACTCATTATAACAATTGCAAAAAAGAGCTTAAAAATATGCATAACTTTCTGAGATTTTTCTTGACTTTTCTCCATAGACAGCATTTTTGAGTCATGGAATTTCAGCAGGTATCCGTTCTCTTGAAAATTCAACGTTCAAGGTAAACATATTTCATGCTCATACTTTTACTAATATAAAAAGTTGAAACACTGCAATATTTTAGTATATATTAAGAACTAAACAGATTTTGTTCTTCAAATTTCAGAAATATTCGCTACCAAGGTCAATTAAACTTGTTAAAATACATTACAGAAGAAACATTGATTTAAACACAATTTTCAGCATACACAATTTATTATATATTTATTTCAATTTCTCATTCAACAAATTTACAATTTATACAGATATAGAGGAAATCTACTTTAACTTGACATGATTGGAACCCGTTTTAACCTGTTTATTAGAGAAGATAAAGATTATATGTTCATTGATACAGCAAAATTAATTATCAGGTTGGCAAAATTATTAAATTAAGATATTCAACCCTCTAACATTATACTTGATTATATATATTTTTATTAAGAATAATATAATTGCAAAATAATAATTTTTCTCAAAAACTTGCTACAAAATACACCTTGTATATATTTTAAATTTTTTAATTGTATTTACAGTTTAAAAATTTTGTCGAAATCATTTGTTTGATTTGCTGAATTAATAATTCTTTTGTAATTGAAGATGGTTTTCCGGATTCTGCTTTGTTGCTTTTGATCCTCTCTTCGTATTATTCGTATTAAGATCCGCAAGACACCTAATAAAAGATAAAATACAGTCTTAAAATTAACATATAAACATATTAGCATAATTGTTAAATGCCCCCCCCCCCCCCCATCTACCATAATCTTTAACAACCACAACACGAGATTAAATTTGCCCGTCTGGTGACTGAATGATTAGTGCTCTGGCGTTTAAGTCACTGGGAGCAGGTTCGAATCATCATCTAATTAGCTTGATATGCAAAAAATGACCATAGAACGACAAACCAAAACCAAACCCACACAAGTTTGAATGTCTGTAAATTGTGTTTAAATAGTTAGACCTCTGATATTTTTTTATATAAGAAACAATAACACACTATTATTAATAATTTTTAAGTTATTAAATGTTTTTTTAATATTGCATACGAATATTAAAATTTTGTGGATGTTATCAGGGTGCGCAGCTGTTCTTGATTATGCCTTTTTTTGTTTTCAATTTTAAGTGCCTTTAAAGGAGCTTATTTTTTTGTATTTTTAAAAAGTATTTCTTTTTTAATTAAAGTGATTATTTTTGTAATAGTTAAGAAATGAAAAATGTTTTTTTGCTGATTCTACCCATAAAAAATGATCAGGTTGCTGCTTTATTTAGGAAATTAACGCTGCAAACGACTTTTCCCCGTATTACCAGAAATCCTGAAACAGCGACATCCATCAGGGCGTGCTTATTGAGAAAAGCGTTTTATTATAACGCTTCAAAATATGTGCAACTTTCCAGTTAATTATTTTTTTTAAAGTTTTATGTCAGGACAAAACTTTGTTCAACAACACTTCAATGCCTCAAAATATATGCTAGTTCATGGCGAAATCGGAAGTGTCTCGAATCTCGCTATTTTTATATTTTTAGTCAGGACGCATCGGTCGACTAAACTTTAAAGCCTCGTAATTTTTGCTTATTTGCAGGAAATTGCAGTAGTGACTCGTTATTTTTTTGTAAAGCAGAACCTCGATTATCCGGTCTAATTGGGACTGTCGGTAGGTCGGATAATCGAAAATTCCTGATAAAAGAGAGTTTTTATTAAATCGTAAAACTTCTCTAAAATAGGATCGTCTGAGTTTTCCAATATAATCAACAGCCCTTTAGAGTCGTATAAACGGTGCTTTACTGTATAAATGCATGTTATTAGACAATACAATTTCAAGGAATAGGAATCACAACATTTAAAATAATAAAAGTTTCAAAATAAGTTATATATACTAACACTCACCTTTATAATCAGTAGAGCGCGGGAAAACCCAAACAAGGTAGGTAGGTAGGTTGGTGCATGTATTTTCCGGTTTGTGTGCTTGATCAGAAACCCGCTTATAAACCTTCGTCAAGTACAGAAACACAGACAGAATTTTACAATTGAAAGTACACCCAGGGCGAAGGCGGGAATCGAACCCGCACCAGGTACAGTGCGCAGACTGTTAGCGTAATGGGCTGCGATCAAACCCACTAGGCCATCCGGGCCCCAACCCAAACAAGCACTTCTTAGTGATTCGCATTCGATTCGATCGACGATTCGAAGATGAACGTCTCCAATAGAAGGTTCTCTTTCCACATTTAGCGACATATTTCAGTGTTCGGCGATATCGAAAATATTTCAAATTTAATTATATAAATGCAGATTTTGTCACGTCATTATAAAAAGTTTTTTTTCTCGTGATCTTGTTTATTATTTCATAAGATGCTTTTCGAAAAACTTATTTCAATAGACATATTCATATTTTGTAACAAAGGTATTTGATGTTGTTTCACGTATGTATAAATTTAGTGTATCGCAAATCATGTGAAAAGTAAACTTTGTTAAAAACGTGAAATTCACCGTTTTAATACTTTTTGCACTGTGATTAACTATTTTTCTTTTAGAGGAATAAACGACCCGTTTTCAATGGAGAAACATGTTTTTTCAATCGTTCTCGTCAGCGTGCTTAACAGGCCATCACTGTATTCCATTTTAAAGGCAAAAATAACAACGTTTTTCAGTCTCGTAAAAAAACTTTCCAATCTTCTTCATTTCGTGGTACGTTACGGCATTTGTTTTTAAAGGACAACTAAAGTTTTTCGTAAAACAAATCCGGGTTTTCAGCACAATAAATAGGTGCTCTTCTGTTAAACGTCACGTAAATTTTTTCTCCTAATCTGAGAGAAATTCAAGTTTTTGTTTTATTTACAGTGTATAAGACAAATTAATTTATATCCAGTAATTCGAAAAATTAGTTTGCATCATTACAAATTAATTTTAAAGTTTAAGGACTAGAAAGTCTAATAACAATTTATTTTTTGGTTATGTATTTAAAATATAATACCAAAGATAAAACTATTTCATTAAATTATTTTTCAATACATAATTATCAAACTTAATGCTTAATGTAGTGAAAACAAAATCACTTGACATTTTTATTGACAAGCCATCATTCGTGGGTTTTCAATTCAATAAAAAAACTTATTCAATTTTCAACTTAAGTCAACACCAAACATACAAATATAATAGCAATTTAAATCACATAAACAACCTATGCCCTGTCTTTATTTCTTTAACGAGCATGAAATAGAAATATTGCATTTTTAGTTTTCTTCTAGAACTGACATTTCTCCTCTCCAAAAGTTTAGAATTAATCGATGACAACTTCTTGAAACGATACAAAGCCACAGATAGCCCTTGATTGATTTTTAGTGTCGATTGGACACTTTCTAAGCCAAATATCAGACCGAAAAGTGACAGTTGTAAAATGCGATGGCGCAAAAAACCACTCTCTCGACTTGCCATAAATGCCAAATAAAGGAAGACATTTGGTGACATTGTGACATTTAAGTCTCGAGTACACTTAAGATGGGTTTCTCTTTTATTATTTTCTGTGTGAAAATTGTCTCCTTTTAGCGGTCCATCCGAGTCGTCAAGTGCTCAATTTGTTTTATTTCTGTTATTTCAAGGAGAGAGTATAGAATTTTGAAAATAATTTTTATTCGATTTTCATGTCACTTAAATAAGAAATTTTATTTTTATGATTTTTTTATTCTGAATTAAATTGCAGTGTTGTAGTAAAATGTGCATAGTATTGCTATTTTAGTTGAATGGGCTTGTTTCAAAACTTTGTCAAAGAAAACAAAACAGCCAATGAAATCGCAGTTCGGAGCGCGTGACGTTATAAAAAGCCAATGAGCTTCTTTAACACTTTGTAAAAGAAAACAAAACAACCAATGAAATCGCATTATGGAGAGCGTGACATCATAAGAAATATTCCCATTGAAACGTACCAAAATAAGCATTTAAATTAATCATACAATATTTTATATTGCAGGGAATTATTTTACTATGAACGAAATGAAATGGAATTCCAGACGAATTAAAAATGAAAATAATACAGCTGGAACTGTTGCCACTCAAGACGTGAAACATGCCCATTGTTGAAGGCAATCGCTATTAGATTTTTGGGAATTCTTTCCAAGATCTAAGATCAAAGTTTCGAAGATATGCCATTCTAAAATGAGAAATAGACTAGAAAGGTTTCCACCAACGCAATTCAGTTGGCATGGATCAGAGTATCGATGGTCGAATAAACAAAACGAATGCCTTCAGTTATTCTGATCTATTTCCAGATAACTGATGTTGATTACAAGAGGCCATCTGTATCGAATTAGCAGAAGAAAACCAACAAGAAAAGGAGGGGAACAAAAATAAAGACACAATTTCCGACCATCGCATGGCAACGGCCAGCTTTAACTCGGGCGCCATTTTGTCTGGTGGAATTCCGAGAACCTCAATTGCTACACGCTTGGAATTCGATTTGATTTCTTCTTTTGACCGCCTTTAGTTCAATTTCGATCTAAAAAGTAAGTTGTAGTAATGAATTGAAGTAGAGTTTTTTTGTTTCTTAGATAGTTTTATTTGGTCTTGGATGGTTTATTTTTAGACTTGTGTAGTTTTAGGGGACGTGTTTGCTTGAATAAGATGTCATTATAAAAATGAAGTGTCAATTGACTAGTTTGAATTGTAATGAAGGTTCGAAAGAAAATGTGGGATATCTATGTGATTAATAATTTTTTTTACTTAAAAGTATGCGAAATGTATTTAAAAATTAATGTTTTCCCAAAACATATCGAATTGCCATTCTCAATGCAAAATTCCAAATTCTAATTTTATTTTCCTTTCCTTTTCCATTCATTATTTTATTATAACAAAGGATAGGGATGAATTTGTGAACTTTCTTTCAATAAAACATGTTAGAAATTTAAATGCATTTTTTGTACTTTATTGATTGTTAAAATCCAATTTGTAAACCAGAATTCCATAATATACAATTTTAATTGCATACTATCTATTTCATACATCTAAAGTTTATACTTCGAAGATAAAGGAAGAGTCCAGGGGAAAACCCCCGTGATTGACTAGGAATCTTCCCGTATTCAGGTCTGCTTGGCGGACATTGGTGGCAAGAAACGGGTTTTTCCTTTGGTTCTTCTTTTGTAGTATAAACGTGGGACTCGTGTCTCGCGTGAATCAGGGTTGCAGCGAGAGAAGAACGAAGTAAAAACCAGTTTATTTACATCAGTTTAGGCGATGACTCGCTAAGCAGACCTCAATATGGACAGATTACCTGTCGATAAAGGGTTTTTCCTCTTGTACTCCTCAAATGTGTAACCTGTCTCGTAAATTTGTAGAACTAATTAATCACAAAAAAGGGTTAATTTTGACATCTCAAATGGGTTTTAACCGACTGATTTAACAAAAATTATCCTTTTACTTAAAAAAAAGTGTTAATCTACATAGATTATTATCTACATTAGGATTAAAATTAAATTAAAGAACTATTTATAATGAATTTCAAGAGAGACACACTATTCTATATATTATTTTGAATTTTTTTTAAAAAGAACTTTTAGTTAATTCGAGTTTTGGTGACCAATAAGTTAGACACATTAATGAAAGAGTTGAAAATCTTCATAACTTTAAAATTCAAAATGCTATATATAGTGATTTATATCCGTTATCTTGTTAAAAAAAGTAATTTTAGAAAAATTCTCCTTCAGGATAATCAGTAGTAAACCTCCTGTATCATGTTTCCATTAAAGGGCGATAAAAAAATTGCGAAATTTATCCTTAAAAACCTGATTAACTTTGTAATTTAAGAACCAACTACCATTGGCATCAAAAGTCTTTTTTTCCACTCATCTCACCTTTCTTAAATTAAACTTCGATATCAAATTTGAGAAGTAATTGCATTGTTTAACTTTCTGCACCCCTATTAGCATCTCTGCCCCTTGAAAGAGATACGCCCCGACCGAACAGAGGAAAGGTTGGCTGCCTTTTAAACTGAATCAACATCATTTGAATTCGTCCTATTAACTTTCGTCTCTCAAAACAACGGATTCAGGTATCACGGATGATTAGAGATCGGCAAGAAAAAAGCAACACGTTTAAGGTTACATGTTCCTCTTTTCAATACGATAGCAATTGAAGAAGTAAAATTAAAAGTTTGAAACAGGTGGATTGAATTTGATCTCGTTTTCATGTAGTCGAAATTTTTTGAGTGGATTAACTTTGATTTCGCTTTCATGTAACAAAAATGATTTCTTTGCAATAACTATTCTTTTAAACATACTAAATTTTTATTTATACTTAGGTTTATGTAGAGTCAAAGAGCCCAAAATTGACCCCATCTTCCTAAAAGCTTGAACTTAACCAATGCTGGCAAAATAGCCAAACGAAAACACTCTTCCAAAAGAATTGTATGTCTGTCTTAAATTATAATTGTATAATTTCTAACACAATAACCAGACTGAGGAATCAACTATAGAGGAATATGACTATTGAAGATTACGGCTTTTTAAATTTTGTTCCGTAACTTCCGTTTAAAGACTACTCATACGAGATATGTTAAAAAAAACTGGACTTAGCATAGATTAAATTTTTCCCCCTCAAATAGTTTTAAAATTGGCACTGGTAACTATTTCCACAGGGAAAATAACCACTACAGATGCTGTAACATTTCTTAATATTTTTTAATTTAAATTCATGCTAAGCTATGTGCTTGAAGCAGAAAAATACTTTCATAAATATAGGATAGTTGGAATAAACATAAAAAATTAAAACACGAGGTTTTTTTTTTATAAAACAGGAACACAGAACAACTGTATTTCAAACACAGCAAAAATGTTCACAGACAGACCTTTCAGACAATAAATATTCTAATGGCGTCGGCGTCTTTTCACGCCATTTGGGAAGTTAAATTAAAATAGAATTCCTTTAAAAATTGCCAATTCTCTTCAAACAGCCTTTTGCATTGCCCTTCCGTTATTGACCAAGTTTGGGTTAGACAATAGTGGTAAGCTGAGTCTATGGGCTGGAAGGGTAAAAGAAAATATTTGTATTAGTATTTTTTGACTGGGAGTAAATTTGCTGTGTAGGCATTTGTATTTTATACAGGTGCCGAACATTATTTGCGAAGATGAATGAAAAGTTCTATATTGATTGTTTAATTTCTTTATGTTTGGTGACTTACTATGCCTTTTTAGAAGTTTTAATTACTGATTGAAAACTAAAACTAACCAGTTTGATAAGTAATTCATTATCTGGTTTTTAAATTTGTCAATACATGTCCGCGCAAACATTTTCTACTTTTGAGTTAGTAAACATCAGAATTATTTTGTATATGAGTCCAGAGATGGCGCTACAAACCTGGGATCCAAAACGTTTCGTTTCTTTCCGAATACAAGGTTGGTTAAATGTAAGCTACACTAGAGCTTACATGCTTGGGCAACAAACGTTTTTTTTTTAGGGAAGGAGGGCTTGTTTAGAAAGGAACACATGGGAAAAGGGCTTCCGTTATTTTGCACGATAGTAGTCAGATTGCGAGAATGCCATGCTCTTCATTATTTCTGTTCGAATTTTTCAAGGTTATACATACATTGATAAAAATTATTATGAAGTGTGTGAATGGCTAGTAGTTGTTTTTACACATAGAATGATTAATTGGCTAAATTCAACCCAGTACAAATGTATATCAGTATAGTGTCAGTCGTCACCTCTTGGCCACTGAAGCCCCACAGTTCTTGATTTTGGTCGAATAAATGTCTTACTAGAGACACACGAGGGCTATTGGCTATTGGCCGAGATATTCAAAACCACGGTTAAGTGACGAGACCAACACCTGAGCTTGATCCCAACGCACCGTATAGTGACATTGTACTTGGCGTGTCAGGACTTTAGACTACGACATATTCAACATGCACTAGTCTCCTATACACGGCGCTATCCGTTCATAGAATGGTGAAGGCGAGTACAAGTCCCGTAAGGTAGGTAGTTTGGTACACTTATTTTCCGGTTTGTGTGTGTTAGATCAGAATCCCGCTTATAAACTTTCGTCAAGTAAAACAGACACAAACAGAATTTTTACTGATACGAAGAGAGAAAGTACACCCAGGGCGAAGGCAGGAATCGAACCCGCACCCGGTACAGTGCGAAGACTACCCCAGCAGCTTCCCTCAGTAGCCTAACGCCTTAACTCACCGCGCCCCGCCGGCCAATACAATATCTAAACAAGACGTCACTCCAATCGATTTCAAAACAGACGTACGAGCCCCTTAATGCCTTATGGCTCCTTAATTTATGGTTCATTTTGGCTACGTGAATTAACGCGGGCGTTTAAGTACTGCCAGCGATTAAGGCTTGGCGCTGAATTATTGAAACCTCATTTGAATAATGCTTAATGCTTGTCTTAGCGCCGGATACGGTGATTTTAATATATTGTCGGATCTGTGATGGGGGGGGGGGGGGGGGGGTGCTAAGCTGTCTAGTCCATTTTGGGGTCGCATTGAAATGTTTAGTGCTATCGCTGTGTTGGTAGATGTTAATTTAACGGGTGGAGGTTATAGTTATGGTTTGGTGTAGGTGGTTTTACACATTTTACGTGAAAATGAATGTTATAGAATGTCAATATATATTTTATTTAAACTAGGTGGTTACATGGTTAGATTTATTATTGCATTCTAAATTACGAGGCGTAATTGGCTGTGTTTAAGTTCCTCTCGGAACTCTACAAATAGAAGCCGCAAACGCCCAACTTACCTACCTATCTAGATTTATTATCGGTTTTGATTCATTGAAATTGGAATCTTTTGTTACATCTGCAAAAAAAAGTCTTGCTTTATGTTCTTACTAGCTGTTATACCCGACGTTGCTCGGGTAGAGGTGGAAAAATAATTTAACAGTCAATTTAACTATTTTTTTCTTTCATTTTAGTTACATAAGATATGAAGATTACCCAGTAATTTTCCATTTAATTACCCAACTTGGATATAGTAATGATTAATATTAATTTCAAAAATACCTTTGATAAGAAGCGCAAGTTAAAAAGAATACATATTTAAGTAAAAAATAATCAGTAAGAATTAAAAATGGAAAAAGCTAAATCTTAAAAGGGTCTCAAACATTTATTTTAACGCAATTCAAGGGAGTCCTCCAATAAATTAAGTAACTTTTTTTGGACACTTTGTAGATATAAATACAATATAAGCAGTACAAAATGGCAGAAAAAAATGCGTTTAGGACAAAGATTGGCATAATCTGTCCTTCCAAAGTAGTTAAAATTTAAATCTCACTTTAAACTGATCACTCTTGGTCTGCGAGCAGAAAATAAAATATTCTTAATGAAAGTGAATTACATGATCTAATTGTTTAGATGTTATAAAGCTACTCCAGCAAACAGCAAACGATTTGCATTTTTTATATTTATTTGTTTTTTTAAACTGTGATAAAGATACTAAAGCAACGATTTTTATTTTTAATATTAAATATTTTTCTAACTGCTAAAAAGCTAGCAAACGACTTTTGTTTTAGATGTTTATTTCTAATTTTTTAGCTGTAATTAAACTAAGTATACTTAAAAATCGTTTTAACAAATGTGTAAAATAAAACTAAATAAACAATCCGTGAAAACGTGCTGTTTAAGGAGCAATAAACCTCTAAGGTCTTCAATGCATTGAATGGGAAACATAAAAACGTTCGAAAACGATAAAAGGAATGGTCTGATTCGAAAAATTCTTAGCCTATGTTTGTTCCGGAGATTAGATGAATTTTTGTGCCAAATTTCGTGACGATCTGTTGCGTGGTTCTTTAGATCTCGTGTCTTAAACAAACAAACAAAAAACAAAAGTTGCCTTTTAGCTCATTTGGCACGTTTTGGGAAAAAAATTGGCGAGAAAATAGATATAGCTACAAACACACCCATTATACAGCTCTAACACAATGACCTTCGAACAACCAACCAGCTTATAAATTATTTATTAAAGAATGCCCATTCGGCGAGTTTTAGTTAATAATTTGGCGAGTTTTGCAACGTATTTGGCGAAAAAATAAAGACATAAAACCCTAATATGCAGCTCTAGTGTGATGGCCTTTATTAACCATCATAGTTCAGTAATAGCTTAACTATACATTTATTGCTTAAATATGCATACATGCAGTCAACAGAAATATCAATGAACAAATCATCAAATAAACCCACAATAAAATCCTGGAATGGAGACTGGCGGAATTACGTCACGTGAAACATGTCAATTATTTTTCAAATAATGAATTTAGTTTCTGAAGTTAATGGCAACAGAATAAAATAAACATTTTCAATTTTAATTACTTTTGTTAAAAGTTTTATTTTAATTTTTTCAGCCGATGGCATCAGGAAAGTAAAAAAATGATCGGATTTGAGCCAAAGTGGTGTAGTTTTTTCAGAAAAAACGTTCGAAACGATAGAAGGAATGGTCTGATTCGAAAAATTCTTAGCCTATGTTTGTTCCGGAGATGAGATGAATTTTTGTGCCAAATTTCGTGACAATCTGTTGCGTGGTTCTTTAGATCTCGTGTCTTATACAAACAAACAAACAAAAAAAGCAAGCAAACAAACAAACGGAAGTTGCCTTTTATGTATATAGATTTTTCTAGTTATCAGATTGTTTTATGATATTTATCATTAATTTTTTTTGTGCTTTTAAAATTTTTTGTGAGTTTTAAGTAAGGCAAATGTTTATTTTTCAAATAAGGTAAAACCCGCTAACAATAAATAATTGAAAGATTAACCACAATCGAATTAACTTCGAGAGTTAGTTGGCCATTTGGTTGTGGTTCTAAACTATGACGCCCGTTACCAATAGACCTAGTGTAGCTCTAATGAGACGTTAATTCAAATTCAACTCAACCCGAAAGATAGTTTACCTTTTATAAATTTTAAGTAACTTTGTTTTTAAACAAAATACCACTTAATAAGAATCTATTACTCATATTATATGAGTTTTATAACTTCATAGTGACACCATCTATGGTGCTTTTCTTGATTATCTTTTTTAATGAGTACAATGCAAGGTGCATATGTAGTTTGAATGTTATTAAAAATATCTACCCTTATATTGGAAAAATAATTCTAGAACAAAAAGTTTTCTTGTTATGACAGTTAAAATGATAAAGAAATTTGTAAGAAAAAATGTTTAATGTAATATCTGGAACTACTGTTTTTACAAAATTCAAATAAATTATCTTGCGATAGTTCGATAATAGTCTGGCTTTGATATAAATATCTTTTAGGATAAACATGTTCTTTTTAGGGTTTTGAAATTCTGAATAATGATTAAATTAATCGTAATTTATGTTCGTTATTATTTTTTATGGGCGTGTTACCTTACAGGGCGTTACAGGCGTTCTTATCATGCCAGGTTCTCTCTCAAGAAGGACTTTATTTTAATTCATTGAGAAAGGATTTACTGATTTCCATAAACTTTTAGGGGGACATCTCATGGCTTAATATCAGCAAAAAAGCAAATTTCCGTTTTATACTAAAAAGTTTAAGAATTTGAAAAGATTTTATTTAGAATTTTTGTCTTGTTTAATAACACAATTTAAAATACCACATAAAGTGGTTTTTAAATTAAAATACACACACATTCATTTACTGTCAATCAATGGCAGAAGCGAAATGTTTGTTGTTTAAAGTACATATGCTAATAAGTCTAATAACTGTTTATATTTTTTTAATAACAACGTGCAAAAAAGTTCACTTTTTCATATCATATTCATTCATAAATCGTTGCGAAAATGACACTTTACGTGCTTACGTCACAGACAGTGCCGAAAGTAGTACTTTCGGCACTATTGCGGTAAAGTAAATAAGAGTATCTGATTGGTAGAAAAACAAAATGATGTCATGAATATCTCCATGGAAACTAAATGATGTCATGAAACTCACTTATTTCTATTGGTTCCTTACTTTTGCATTTTCTAATATCTCCATGGAAACTACAAGTACTACAAAATTATTAAATACTATTTTGATTCAAAATAGAAAATTATTTTACAACTTTTCTTTTACTACTTTGCATTTTCGAATATCGCCATGGAAACTAAATGATGTCATGAAAATTACTCACTGGTAGAAATACTTTTTTGCACGTTATTATAAAAAATATTGTAAGCAAGCACGTGCCAAATAATACTTTATTAAGCTCTTGTCATTATTTCACTCGACCTACGGTCTCGTGAAATAAAAGCCACTCGCTTAATAAAGTATTATTTTCGGCACTAGTTGCTTAAATAACTATAACGTATATAAAACTTAAGTTACGATCATCAAAAATATCACTACTCACCTCTTGACTTTACGGTTTCCAGTATTTAGAAACATTTTTTATGTGAACATAAGAAACACAGCTTATCCACACTTAGATAAATTAAATTCGAACGAATCTATGGCCAAAGCAATTCCGCGGCTGTAACGGCTCTTGAATTAGACTCTTGTAGGATTAATAATAATCATTGAAGAATAGTAGACCATTCGATCCTCGAACAACAAATTAGTGTTAAGAAGTTTCATCACTTGCAAGGGCACACAAAACGCCGTTACTGGCTTCAACAAGCAGTCTATTGTGGTTTTAATATTTTGAACTAGCATAGAATGAATTTTTGTATATATGTTTTATTAATTTATTAGCATGTGTTGTACCAGCATCAGCACCGGTTGTATTTAGTTTTGCGAGAAACGAAACTATTAATTCCGCTTTTATGGGGCTGTGTTACAGCCTTTAGCTTTTATTCTTTTCAAATGCGTTATGGAAAACCGTTTAATTCTTAAAAATAAAGATGTTTATAAGCGCAATTCAGTTGTTGTACTAAAACATAAAGCAAAAAACTCCGGTAAATTAGTAAGAAATTACCAGTAAAAGTTTGGGACACTTTTACCGGTATTCCAATCCCTACGCCTCACACATCCTTAACGTTGGCTTATTTGCAATAAGTCTATCGACGTAGAAAAAAGAGTTTTACAGAAACTAGAAGAATTTCAGTAAAGCTTACTTGCTGGCGCAGTAATGTAGTAGAAATGTAGTACAAATTTTTGATCACTGTAATATATAATTGATAGGTTTATATTATCAGGTTTCAATTTCGTGTTCATAGTAAAAAAATAAATACTCTACCCAACACTGCCCTTGGAAGTTTAAATCGTATGAATACAAAATTTCCGCTCGGGCAATTTTTTTTTAAATACTCAATAATTACAATCAATAAAGTATGTGTTAAGAGTGAGTGTTTCTGGATAAAAATTGTCATTGTCATTTTTGTTGATACGGGGGATAACTTTTTCAAAGTAGGATACACTTGATTGTTTCATTCGGGCTCTATATTGTATTGCTACATTAATTAATTAACCGACATTGCGGATGAATCGTCAGGGAGCTGGCCAGGCAGTCAGAATATATCTGTAGTAAAAATTCCAACATGGATGTTTGTGTTGTGCGTTTTTAAGGGTTTGCTTCGAAGTACACTGCAACGCATGTGCCTATTAATTCTGTGGAGTCAAAATTCGAGCTTGAAAGTTGCGTACTTTCGTCACTTGACGAGGCGTAATTGGCCGTGTTTAAGCACCACGTGAAGTCTAGAAATAGACAGCGAAAAAACGTACAACATACCTAAGCTAATTATATCAGCTGGCCCGTCCGTGGCCGAGTGGTTAGGGCATCAGCCTAGAGATTCAACCTTCTCAGGAGTGCGGGGGTTCGTATCCCACCTACTGCCAGTCATCCTATAAATCGGATCCGTGCTGGAAATAGTAGAAAAATCCTCATCACGGATGGGCCCGAGTACACAGGGACAGACGTGCTCGTTAAATCTGTGGAGTCCAAAGTCCCGACGGCGTTAGCGTACGACATAGCTCGAAGTTCCGTTGGGTGCCCGCTCAGGTAATGTAGCAATACAATATAGAGCCCGAATGAAACAATCAAGTGTATCCTACTTTGAAAAAGTTATCCCCCGTATCAACAAAAATGACAATGACAATTTTTATCCAGAAACACTCACTCTTAACACATACTTTATTGATTGTAATTATTGAGTATTTAAAAAAAAATTGCCCGAGCGGAAATTTTGTATTCATACGATTTAAACTTCCAAGGGCAGTGTTGGGTAGAGTATTTATTTTTTTACTATGTACACGAAATTGAAACCTGATAATATAAACCTATCAATTATATATTACAGTGATCAAAAATTTCTACTATATATCCCACCTACGTATCCCACCTACGTATCCCACCTACTGCCAGTCATCCTATAAATCGGATCCGTGCTGGAAATAGTAGAAAAATCCTCATCACGGATGGGCCCGAGTACACAGGGACAGACGTGCTCGTTAAATCTGTGGAGTCCAAAGTCCCGACGGCGTTAGCGTACGATATAGCTCGAAGTTCCGTTGGGTGCCCGCTCAGGTGTCGACCTCGTCACTTGACCAGGGTTCTAAATTACGAGGCGTTATTGTCTGTGTTAAAGCTCCTGAAAGAGGCTAGAAATAGGCAGCCGGAAACGATTACCTTACCTTACCATTATATCAGCTTAAGCTATAGTTATACAGGGTGGCCCAAAAGTAGGCTAACAGTTAATGCTGTACCACTGGTAAGAACTTTGAGTTATTTAGAACAGGTATTTGACATAGTCGTGCTTAGTTTTGTTGGTTGGCTAAAATAAAGTCGTACTACAGCGTATCTTATCCAAAGAGTAGCGATTCGTGGACTTCGTTTGGTTTAGTTTCGAGATAGCTTTGGAATATTTATTTGATGCTTGAGGAATAAGCAAATAATGTTTCCAGAGTATGAAACTTCGAATCTCGCCATCTGCCAGCTATCCTATAAAATGATTTGTGCTGGTGGAAAATTTGTGCTTTTGTTTGTAAGTGCAAACCACTGCTGGGAATCTGAGTGAGGAGCACCGACGGTGGGTCCTTAAGACAACTGAAAGTATGAAAAATGCGGTGACAGTGGGTAGCATAACATTTATAAACATTAAAAGAAGTCCCCTCGACTAGCGTCTCGGGATCTGATTATCCCTAGAGCAACGTTACAACACCTGATGGACCAGCTGAACCTTCAACCGTACCGCCCAGTTACGAGGCCTTCTTGAGGACGATCCTAATTACAGTTCTGTGAGATAATGCGCAATCAACTGAGTGAACAACCAGACATGCTTTCGAAAAATAACTGTTTCTGTATAAATAACTGTATACCTAACTAACTGTAATCCTACTTTTGGGCCACCCTGTATACTGCTGCGTAAGCTTTTGTTAGAAAGCTGCTCTGGGTACCCCTTCAGACGCCGGCCTCGTCACTTGGCCTGTCAGCAATAGCCCAAGTGTAGCCAAGCGAAGCTTTTATTAAAAAAACCCATCATGAAGCACAAAATAAATTATCGTACTTCTCTGTCCAACACGTTCTCTCCCTAAACCATAAAACTAATTCAACCACAAAAAAAGAAAACCCCTAACAACGAACAAACTCAGAACATTGTTTTTCCATACATTTTTATTGTCTCCCGCGTAGTTAACATCATCCCAATGAATTGGCGTCCCTCTTCCTAGAGCGCGCAGTCGTTACTGCCAAGTCGAAACATAATCATTCTTAATTCCGATTGCGATACGATGCAGATGCTTCCGAATCGATTCTCGGACCGGCGGAATGTAACGGGTCCGTTAATTTGCGAATGGCCTCGGCGAAATGGGGAAACGTCACGTCGCACGAGACGACTCCGGGTCTAGACAGAATAAATAGGATTACAAGTGAGGGACTTGATGCTGGAGATTCTTATTTTTTCCTTCCTTGTTTTTTTGTTGCTGATATTTTATATTGATGTTAATACAAGCCTGACCAGATTCGCTTCAGTTATTTAACTATGAAGTCAACTTAAAAATTACAAAAATTGTATTTTTCGTATTAACGTGGTAATCGTTTGGAAAAAACTATAACTTGTTAAATAGATGTCAATATGGATAATTTTTATAGTTAGATAGTTGAGTAAGAAACTAAACTATTGCTACGCAGTACGTCTGGTCACTTTAGTTAACTATTTAAAGCCCAATGGCTGAGTGTTAACATTTCTCGCTACTGTTCCACAAGGGCTCGCATTCCAACTTAGACAAAATCACTCATCTATTTTTCTGCTGGTGTATCAATAAAATGAGGACCAAATTTTTTTGAGAACTAAACTTGCATACAAAATATAATAAGTGGCAATTGAAATCTTGCATTTCATCTGTAAATAATTTTTTAAGAACCCTATTTTTGTTCATATCCTGCACAATAATCCACAGGGTGGCAATTTTAAAAGAAGCCTCTTAACGCAATCCGTTGTTCCTTTTGAGGCCTTTTTTAAAATTTCTACCTTATAATACCACCCATTTTTAAAAAGTATTTTTAGTACCGTTTTCGCAATAATAAATTGGAAAATAAAATTTAATTGAGAGTGCATATTGATTTAATTTTGAAAAGTCCCCACTTTTTTTAGCACCAAACATCTCCATCTATATATAACCTCCATTGTTAATCAACCTTAACCGATTTCAAGCTATTTCTTGAAAATTGAGATATTCATCCACTCTCACATTTCCTTCAAATTCGTACTCCGCTAACGAACTCAGACTAGAATTACTAATGGGGAAACGTATGTATTTAAGCGTTGATGAATAATTTTAGGCTGGAATAGTTTTACATAGATATAATTATTCAATATATAAACATTTGTTCAAAGTAGGATTTATGGATACCACTAGTATATTAAAGAACCCGAGCAAGATCACAATCCTTTAATTATGATAATTGCCATTGTATTCAGGCATCGGCAATTTCATTTGAAGAGTTTAGTGGAAGAACGTGCTAAGTGACATTTTTGAAAAATTGAGATTTTTGTGTCAATAAACATATTATTCCACCCTTTAAAGATAAAAAGCTTTCCCTTTTTCTTGAACTTAAAGTTAAGTATATTTTTACCGTTTCCAAGTACCGTTTTTAAAGGTTTTAAGTGCAAACTAAAATATTTAAAGCTCATTTCCTCGTTTTCACCTTTTTGTCACTTAGCACGTTCTTCCACTAAAGTCTTCATTTAACTTCATCCTATTATTCCACAAGATGCAGTTCTAAAACTCCATTAAATCAAGCTAAAACTTTTGAATTTTAAAATCAATATGCTTGCAGGCAGTTGAATATATTTCGTATTCAACTACAATAAACTCGAAGAAATATTTCGTTCAGCTAATATAAGGCGAATAAGTTGTACAAGTTCTAAAATATATTCAAATTGACTTTTCCGAAAACATCTAATTTATAAAATCAGTTTGCAATTGAATGTCGAATTTTGTCCAATTCAAAGATAGTTCGCAGAATATGATATTACTTATATTTTTAATTGAAAAACAATTCTTTAAAGCTTATTTTTCTCAAATGTTTTTCCAATAGAACCTTTTATTTTTATGAAAAATACGTTTTTCACAAATTGAAGTACCAAAACTTCAATTTGTATTCGTAGGATTTCTGCGAAATATTTCCTTATATCAATTACATGACTGACTTTTGGAAAAATTTTGGGATTATTTTTACATTTCTCATACTCTATTTTCATTCAAAGTTTTATGCAGTAATATTAGTATGTATGATATCGAATAAATTTTAAATAAATAAGCAAAATTATAAATTTTCTAAAATTGAATAATTTGAAATCTACAATGTATATATTTTTTAAATTTTATTTCATTAAAATATTTCTTCATGTGGGTAGACAAACCAAATAAGAGATCTTTTAACTAAACCACTCATTCACAGTCTTATAAATTGAAATAAGTGTTACCATTTCAAACGTACTTTATAATTACAAAAATACCAAATTACCACCTGATTTTCAAATGACATCTTTTCAATATTTATCCATTATCCTTCGCACGTTATTATATCGTCTCGACATTAAGAAATTAGCTTATTCATGTGGTACTAGATTACATACAATCAGATATATTATATACTTAATTCTAACTAATCCGCTTTCTCAAGAATATATGGTTGAACGTTAGATCAGAATTCCCAATAGTGTTGTATACACTAACCCATATAAATCTACTGAAACAACATTATCCCAAAAAAATCATATAACATTCTTCATCCCCTTTTATTATTATTATCGTGTCCCACATATTTGCTCCGGTCTCGGTTAACAACATCGTCCATTCCCTATAAGACTCTGAACTCATTAATAAAATACTCAGCTATGCCTACTAACACGTGTTGCATCTATGACGTCACGAGTCGGACAATCCTCCTCACGTCCGGCCTTCCTGCCTCCCGGGAGGTCTTTTGAGCCCCTCTGCACCCCCCGGGGCTGTCCGGCTTCATCCGGTCTCACCAGGGGACGTGGGCAAAAGAAAGTGTACCGAGCCCGGTGTCCCTTTGTGCTGATCCTCCGGGCTGTTTTTGTTGCCAGAGTGGAGTGCTTGTCGGAGTTTGGGTTGGCTGCGTAGAGGATTTGTGTGCTTCTAATGAAGTTTTCGCGGAGGTTTAATCCAAGAGGGGTTTGTGGCATTACGTGGAAGAGTCGGATGAGAAGTAATTGGGTACGATTGTGGGAATGTAGGGTCTTTTAGAATGGTTAGTAATTAGGTAAAAAAAATTCAACTAAGTTTAAGACTGAGGCACAAAACGTTTCATTTAACCACATTGAGTAGGTATTGGGTATTGGGCCGTACGCTGTAAGAGGAAAGGTTCTGGTTAGCTATAAAGTTTCATAAGAAACAACTAACGAACGAGTATACATTATTAACTAGACCCACTCCATTAATTATCATTACAAAGTAAGATCGAGAGTTAGTTTACATTCGAAATTATGTTTCTTGTAGATTACGGAAGCAGTGATGGCAGACTGATAAACATTATTGCCAACTATACCAATGGACAACTAGAACGGCCATACCTACGGTGACGCCGCAGTTACTTTGAATGTTGTATTATATCCCACAAACAAATAATCTGGCAGCTAAGTTGTCCTAATTTGAACAGCCACGCCTATTGTGATGTCACAGCTACATCATAACACTGTCTTTTATCCAAACAATCTCTTTTTAAGACATTTCAGAGCAACGTCGGGTTTTCTTTAAAAGAGTTTCACAAAAGTCCTTTCTTTTTTTGCGATCATTGCGACGACGGTGCTCCAAACGAAAACGGTTAAATGTATTTTGTATTTTCCATTCTGAATTTTTCGAGAATTGAAGAGGTCAGTGCAAATGAAAAAAAAATGAACTTTCGACACCTTTAAAAACCTTCCTCACAAGATTTCCTATCCAAACCACTTATTCGAGAACTAGCAAAGCAGTTTTTACGCCGTCCGACGTTCGATTACCATTCTACGTTCGTTTCCATGAGGACAGTTGAATAAATATTCCATACGATCAGACTACCTACAAGTATTCCTGGAAAGTCATCCAGCAAGAAAAGGAGTCGTAAAACAGGACCTCCGTGTGGGCAGGGATCCTGGATTATGGAGTAGTTCTCCTGGGGCCCTTCAAACCAAGGATTTTGGAAAAGCGTCCTTTGTGAAAACCAGATTTTTTGTTTCTGTTTTTCATGGGAAAATGTATCGCACCGTGATCGGAACTGGGACGTATCGGACAAATATGACTTTTCCAGTTAAAAACACTAAAATATTCAAAATTTTACGATCTAGTAATCAAAGAAAATCTTAAACCAATCAGTAAAGTATTTGGGATACAGTTAACAGACCATTTCATTATCTGTAATGAAAATTGCTGTGATAAAATTTTCTATAAAGGTAAAATTTCAGAAATTTTTCTAAAACTAGTTTTTTTACGTCACTGTTCCGCGCATAATAAGGTACTTAATTAATAATTCTCTATAATGAAGCCCACGTTAAAATAAAAAAAACTTAAAGTAAAACTAACACAAAATTTAAAAATATAAAAATAATGTAGCTTTTAGGGATATAAAAACAAATCTGATTCTCTCTGCTAAAAGCAAGAGCTAAAACTTGAATAAATTGTTTTTGAATCTAGAAACAGTTATAAGTTCTTATCACGTCTTTAACTTTTATTTGCTTTATTAACGACTTTTAGTAATTATATGGATATTAGTTGTTCTCATAATACATTGAAACTAACGGCACATGTAATCGAAAATTTCAATAAAATATTTCTGGTAACCTGAGAATATAAAAAGGATTCTTGGTTTTTTTTATTAAAAAAGATTTTAACAGCACTCGAGGCAAAATAAAAACAAATGTACCAAAACAAGTTTAAAAGTCAGCAAAAAGAAAGTTGTTTTGCCAAACTTTAGATTGACTATTTTACTTGCAACAATTATAACAGGTACAAAAATAATACATTATTTTCTTACTCATTCCAACTTCCAAGGGGTCGTTTCCAAGAACAGGGCGATTTTCCCGCCTTTTCTGGTTCCTTCTTCTTCTTTTTTTAGTCGTCGATGGTCCTTTTACGGTACTTGGTAGAAAGAATAGAACTTTTACAAACAACTTTTATTTTATCCGAATCTCTGTTCACGAGTCCATTGTTTTTGTTGTAGATTTATTTGATAGTTCTTTTGGAAGATTGATCTGACGTGACGTCATCTCATTATTAGTTAAATATGTTTTATAAATTAGGTAATGTTTATAAATGCATATGAACAATATTTCGCTTTTTGGAATGAAAATAAAAAACGGCTAAATCTTGTTTATGTAAGTATTTATAAAACCTTATTTCTTTCACATCCGTTTCAAACTATTGGAAATCAAAATATAAAAATTGAAAGTATTGGGAATAAAGACTGAAATTATGTGGTTCCAAATCTGACTTTACTTTTTTTTAACAGTGAATGGTTAAATGTCTAAATATTCTCTTATTGATGCATTTAATAAATTTTACGTTCTTTTTATTGGAAAACAACATTTTAAATGATATTAATTCATTTAGTCTTATGATATTTTTAACACAGCCAGTCGTATTGGCAATTTACCTAGCAGTAATATTTAAATTTACCTAATACTAGTTTTGGACTAGAGTAAATAATGTTAAAAATGTAAGATTACATACAGTTTATTTTAATGATAAATCTAACGGATTCAGACAGGTTGAAGTTGTTTTTAATTTATTCTGTTACATACTAATAGTGTTTTCTCATTGTCGCCTTGGGGCAAACTCAATTAATTTTTGAAGTATAAAGTTCGAATAAATTTTTCTAGTAATCGAATATATTCTAACACAGAGTACTTGATTTATTTATTATCCTTCTTAACAAGCAATAATCTCGAATAGTTAAGAGAAAATAGTTATCTCTTTTTGAAACATTAAAAACTAGACACCAGACATATTTTCCTTTGAACAAAATTATTTTCCAAAAAACTTTTGATGGAAGTTTTCAGTTTTATGCATTGACATTAAAAAATAATCCTTATAACTTTTGCTTTAAGCAAAATAAAGTATAGTGGAAGTTTCATTATTGATTACGATAAAGTAAAAGAATGACGTGGTTAAATAAATTATTTTTTTGAATAATTTGTTCCATTTATTTAATAATTTTACGCAAAAAGGATCCACGACCTTGATAGTCTCTTTATTGATATGATAAATTGATTCAAACACTTTTGGTTGTTTCAATGATAAATTATTGGTTAGGCTAGTTGAAATGAATTATCGTCGCACTAGCCTGCATGATTTTACTCTTTGCGCTACACGTGGGTTATTGACAACGGGCGTCATAATTTAGAACTACGGTCAAGTGACGAGCCGAAACCTAAGTAGGCACCCAACGCAACTTTTAAAGCCGATATCGCACGCAGCGTTGGGACTTTGGAGCATTTTTAACTTGCACTCCCTCTACACGGGGTATTATTCGTTTTTGGCTGCACGGGCCAATTATAGGTTGACAGTTATTTTGGCGATGCCCGGACCCGAACCTAAGACCTTCCGTATGCAAAGATATTACGGGTTTTTCAGACCAGAGAAAATTTGCATAATCGTTAGCAATGGATTTGCTTTTCAAATTTTATAAAATGAATGTAGATTTCTATCTATAATAATAAAAAAAAGAGTATGTTTGTGTGTCTGTATGTCTGTGGATCGTAAAAGACCTACTTATACTGCCCATAGAAATTCGAAATTTTTAAGATAGATTCCCTTTAATACCAACGTGTGCACCTAAGGCTTATTTTTTTCATATTTGTTCCATTTTTAGAGAAAATTCTAATTTTCTGAAAAAAATACACCACTTTCGCTCAAATCCGATCATTTTTTCCCTTTCGTGTTGCCATTCGACAGAAGAAATTAAAATGAACACAAAAATTAATTAAAATTGAAATTGCTTTTATTTTCTTGCCATTACCTTCAGAAACTAAATGAATGATTTGAAAAATAATTGAACGTGCTAATGAGCTAAATGTTTTTTTTTAAAACCCAGAATGGAGATGGAAATAATATTGTTATACAATTATGGTTAATTTTGAATTTATCAGGAAAATTGCGATGACAGTAAGTTCATATTGAGGAAGATTTTTGTGATATGAGGACGTGCATTTTATAGTGATGTATTTTTATTTTGGAATTTTAAAGCTATAAGTAATGGGATTTTATTCTTTATAATGAATGGGAACAAAGGCAAAGCGTATTATCCTATAGCAAATTAAATGACACATATACTTGGATCAATTTTATATTCTTTTCGTCCGTGCGAAGAACGGGTATTTATTTTCAAGTTTATATATAAAATATGTGTATCATGATTATCGTTTCAGAAAATTAACAAAAATGGCTTTCAAAAATAATTAGTTTTCTGTTTTTTTGGCAGTTTACTCAATCATAAGTGGTTGGTCATACAGTGATTATTCTTGGTCTCCTCCTTACCGGTCTTTCAAACATTTTTTAAATTAGAGTTTTAATTTATTTATACAGACACAAAAATCAATTAAATTACAAAACAACAAATAAAACTATTTTTATAATTTTGTTTTATTGATTGGGTAATTGATAAAGTGGTGTTGTGGTTAGTGCTGCAAAATAATAAACGTATGAAATATACTTAAACGATGATAGTAATATAAAGAAATATAGTTATGTACTTCATTAGTCATAATCTACAAATGTGCCAAATTCTAGGTTTAGGCGTATTTTGAAAATGGTGCATTTAACAACAGTTTATGGGTTGTTCATCACTATGTTTTTGCACATTCGTGGTTTTGTCATTGGACCGACGATATGCATTCTTACGTTTATGCTTGTATTAAAATTAATACTTAGTCTTAAAGAATTTCTTTTTATATTTTTACTAGCAAATAAATACCCGTTCTTCACACGGACTAAAAAATTCAAATCGATCCAAGTATGTGTACCATTTAATCCGTTACAGGATAATAAGGTTATGTTACTGTTTCCACACTTGTTATAAAGTATAAAATCCGGTTTTATTACCTTAAAATTCCAAAATGAATAATACGCTATAAAATGCAGGTATAAATGTCAACGTAATTTCTCTCATAAATACATAAAACCGTTTAGCTCATTTGGCGCGTTTTTGAGTAAGAATTTGTCGAGAAAAATATCTAGCTACAAAAACACTTATTATACAGCTCTAGCACGATTACCTTCGAATAACCAACCAGCTTATAAATTATTAAAAAACATATTTTGGTCATTTGGCGCGTTTCTGTAAGAATTTGGCGAGTTGGGCAACTTATTTCGCAAGTTGGCCAACGTATTTGGCGAGTTGGGCAACGTATTTAGCGAAAAAAAGAAAACATAAAACCCTAATATGCAAATCTAGTGCGATGGACTTGAACAACCACCATAGTTACAATACACGGAGATAGCTTAAATATGCATATATGCAATCAACAGAACCATCAATGAAGAAATCATCACTTAAAACCTCAATAAAATCCTGGAATGGAGACTGATCGGAATTAAATCACATGAAAATGTCTATTTTTCACATAATGAATTCTGAAAGTAATGGAAACAGAATAAAATAAACATTTTCACATTTAATTATTTCCGTAAAAGTTTAATTTAATTTTTTCCGCGATGGCAATAGGAAAGGAAAAAAATGATCAGATTTGAGTGAAAATGTGGTGTAGTTTTTTCGGAAAATTCGAATTTTCTCTTAAAACGGAACATTTTGATCTCTAAAAGTTCAAAAATCGTAACTTAAGTATGAGCTACACATTTGTTTCAAGTTACGAGACAAACATGTCTAGTTTAAGAGTCTATAAGGAACACACACACACAAACAAACACACACACGGAACTTCATTTTTATTATTATAGATAACCCCTTAACAATGACTGTGATGAAGACATTTGCCACGCGACAATGAGCTTCCGGCTTAAGTTTACCTAAATAAACAACATTTGAGGCAAATGATTACTACAGTTAAGAACAATTTATGTAGGACAAATTAGGTCACAAGGAAGGCAAATTTATAAAAATTAAAACAAGTAGGTTTGTAACAGAATCTGTCACTTAACCCGCTAGTTTTGTGGAACTTGGGTAATGTATTTAAGTATAACTAAACCAACTCTCAACGAGTTTGTTTTCGAACACCAAGGCTAAGAGAAAAATAAAGGAATTTTGAAACTGAAAGTTCAGATTTGGAATACTTTTATTCAACGTTATGAAGTTAAAACAATCACTGGTAGTTGAATCAACAAAAAAAAAACAAGAAGTTTTGTAACAGAATCTGTCACTCATCCCGCTTCCACATAACATTTGTGTTCAACAGGAAAAATGTCGCCAAACACAATATTAATTCTCTTATAAACCTTTAAATGCTAAATTTGGCTAGTTTCATTTATTTTATTTCAAAAATTCAATAATTATTTCTTTAATAATAATTATTATCGTTTGCAAAAATTAATTTATATTAAAAAAAAATATGTATGATTCCTATCTTTTAAATAGAACCAAAACATTTAATATAAATAACAAATAAAGAATCTCTCAGTGAAATATATTCGACGTCAATTTAAACTGATTGATGTCGCAAAAATAAATTTCTTTAAATTTATTATTTTTAAAAAAATAAAGTTTCTCAAGCGATTGTTGCGAATGGGAATGGTGATTTAATTCTAATAAAAATGGCTTCTTATGTTTTTAAATGAACATTAAATTTTGCAGTTTTTTTTTAATAATTAAAGTACTTCGAATTCGAATTTGTTTCTGAGATTTTCGACTAATTTCTGACTAATTTCGATGCGCTGAATTTTTTGACGTATCACACTTGTCTGTAGCATTTGTAGTTTGACTTTGAAAGTGGGTGACAGACAGACAGACGGACGGATGGACAGACGGACTGAACAATCATAATACCTTCCACTTTTTAAGTTATAAACGTAGTGTGGAAGCTAAAAACCCGATTAAAATATGCTTTATTTGTATGTTTCGTCAAATTTCAACAAAAATAGAATTTAATATTCTTTATTGTGCTAAACTAGTTAAATTTATCGTAATCAAACAAAAATTATTATTTTTCAATCACTATTAATTTATCACAAAAATTTTACATTCATCACATATTTTGAAATTATTTTAACTTTTGAAGTACAACATGTAAATATTAGAAACTCAGAAAATTTTATTCTTTAAAAAAAATCGAAGAAGAAAAAATAAGTTACATGACCTTAATACTTTGATCCATATGCTAAAAAAACATTTTTAAAATATTCTGTAAACGTTCGAGCACCTAAATACTTCGATTTTTGCAAAAAAATTCTTCAAAATAGAATAAAAATCAAAGTTCCACTTTTCCCAATCCTTAAATCTCATAAAAACCCATTTTACTGCGCGCTTTCAAGCGATTGACTGAATTTACATACTCGAATGAAAAAGGCTTGCGTAAAAACCCCCAAAAATAAATCCACAAAGATTGATAGAGAAATTTACAAATTTCATGGTTTCTTCTTTAATATAAATTTATATCGCAAACGATAAAGCTTTGAATTTTCTAGTAATCCAATTACTCTACCTCGTCATTTTCACTAGCGAAAATGGTTCCTATAGAAAATAATGTAGTGTTCTACATCGTATTCTACTATGAGGTTTTTTCAGAAACGATTCATCATTTTCGAGAATTCTTTTATTATTATCAATTTTCTCTTTCACGTGAGCTTTTATTTGAGCAGTGTTAAATATTTTATGAACTTCGTTCGAGTCAACAGTCGAACGATTCTGTGATTAAGTGGGGGAATATTCTAATTTTAGTCACCAGAAAATTTTATCTTCGTAGCCAAAATAGCGTAACTTTTACTTCTCTAATATTATACGCCAAAAAATATAATTTATTGTCATGTTAAGTAACTGGATGGAAACAAATAATTTTTTTAATAAAAATCTAAACATTTTAACAGAGAAATAAAAATCAGTTGACAAAGTTATCATTTTTTTTTATTTAGCCGAGTTTTAGTAGCGTCGTATATTTTCCAAATCTAATGCCATTTTTGTTTACTAGGCCGACATTCCACTAAGCATGGTCGGTCTAATTATTTTTCGGTAAGCGGCCTTAAAATTAGTTAATTTCTTATGAAGCATAATTTGATGAGACAATTTTTATTTTTGCTGTAAAATGTATGAACTTTGTTTTGGTTGCATGATTTTCTGGAAGGGAGCGAGATGTAAAATTGGAGGTGTAATAGATGTTTTAACGATATTATCATATTATTGTATTATATTATGCATGTTCTCTATGGCATTTTTTTGCATTTATAATTGTATATTTATTCGATAGCGCCCATAAAAACATTATTCTAGGGTAATTGCTTCTTGAGTTTATTTATGGTTGTACTCTTCCCCTATTGATTACGGCTTGGGAATGTCGAACGCCCTGAGTGGCAACAGTTCCAGTGGCATTGTTTTCATTTTTTAATTCTTTCTGAATTACATTAGTTTTGGTATTCGCAAAAGGGAGTTTCTTGTATAGCTTTCTTTTTCACGAATGTTGTGTACAAAAATTTCTTCCAGTAGAATTAAAACTTTTCTCTGTTCGTAAATCACATTAAATTGTTGTTCCACAATTTCGCCGCACATGACAGAATATCATCTAAAAATAACTGAATTTTTCCAACAACATTGGCATTTTGGTAATGCTAATATTGTTAATTAAAACAAGCAAAGTTTTACAAATAGCATTAATAAAAAAAGTTACACGTAAAAAATGTAAATTTGAAGGTAACACTATCAAGTTAGATAAATTAATAAACATTTTAAACTTAAAACTCAAAGAAGCCGTCTATTTTCTTAAGAAATTAAATATCAATAACTCGTGACACACAAACACTGGTTTTTCATTCTTTACACAAAAAAGTTAACCGCATACCACAAAGCTGCTTTCCCCGAAGTTGTACAATTAATTATCACACAGCCATTGCACCGAAAGACGCAAAGCAGATGCTTTATTTCCATACACCGTCCTAAGTATTTGGGGTATATGTTTTTTTGAGTAAGAGTTTGCCTTACATTTTGTACTATTTTTAAATTAAAAAGCACTTTTTATAGAAGTGGATGAAAATAATGGCCTCAGATATAGATTTTTGTGTACAAAAAATCATAAAAAAAATCTATAAGACGAGCTCTCGAAAATTCTTACTTCAATTAAATAAAGTTTTACTAGCAATTTTGCTGCTGGGATATTTCCATTATTTAAAGTTTGCGTTTTTTAGAGACCGTGCATGCGCATGTATATTTGCCAGAAACAAAAATGGAATCAATTCCCAGAAATATTCTAGCAACAAAATTGCCAGGAAATTTTTCGTTAATTGAAGGACGAATATTTGAAAGTGGTTTTGAAAAAGCACATCAATGCTTTAAACTATAAATAAATTTAAAAAATAAACTTAAACTATCAATAAATTAATCTATATATATATTTTAATTTTACAACGTTAATTAATTACTACATTTTAAAAATATATATTCTCTTGACTGAAGTAGGTCTAAAGAACAGGTAATGTAGAGCAAGTCGATATTAAAACATTTTTACTTTAAACCCGGGAAGATGTTCTTATATTTTTCTATATTTTTTCTGCTTTGCGTATTTAGTTTTCCACGCAGGTAAATAAGTCCACCTTAAAGAGGGCTTTTATTTCATAAGGTCTATATCTAATTAGTTTACCCTCAAAGATCCTTGAGCAAATTTAATTTCGCTCGGGTAAGCGTCAGAAGAAGTAAAAAATTGTTAACAGTTATAATTTGAAAAAGTATTTACCTAAAAATGTAATAATGTAAAATTAATTTAATATGTAAAGTGTAACATAGAAGAATGTTTTTATTTTTTACCGTATTTTTTAAGTTTTATTTTTATTAATTTAATAAAAGCAAGTTTCTCTTACTTGTACATTAAACCTACGCATTTTAATAAAAAAAATTATTTATTTGCACCATAAAATCAAAGAACTGTACTGCTTTATCATAGTTTTACAACAAAAAAAATTATCGCCCTTTAGCAACAGTAACTAAATTATATAACGGTTGATTCCCCACGAAACTGCGCCATAGACGTCATTTTTTAAATTTCAACTAAATTATTATTTTTTTGTTCCAGGGGATAGAAAATAAGTCTAATTTTATGAAAATAACAAGATATAGTAATGTAAATGCATAAATAATTTTTTATAGTTATTAATTGTGAGACTAACTTTGAAATCGAAAATCTGTTATTTTTACCCTTAGTTTGATGTCGTTTAAAGTATTTAAATAGTAATATATTTTTGAAAACAAAATTATTTTTTTAAATAATAGATCAGTTTATGCATAATAACACAAAAAAATTTATTTAAAACCTTTTAATTATTTTGCTATTTCCCCCAAACTTAGTGTTAGTCTCCATGTCATGTCGTCACTAAAAACATGGATTTTTTCAGTTTAAACAAATTCTACTGGGTAAAAATTGTTGATAATTTATTTTCTCTTTTAATATCTTAAAATAAACAATTCATAAAAAAATTGAAAAATAAATTTAAAATTTGAGTAAAATATAGAACATCAAACTTTGTCATGTCTGTCACATTTGTCATGTTTGTCACGTTTGTCATGTCTGTCACAATTAGTTTTTTATTGCCACACATATCCACCTAATTAATCTAGTCATAGTCACTATCAAATATGTGACATGTATTCACAAAGCAGTAAATAAAGCATTTTATTGAGTAGAGAAATGCTTTTGCCATTTATACTAAGTTAAATAATAATAAGAGGAAGCTGTAGTTCGAAACAAGAGGGAATTTGAAATGACGTTTTACTTTATTGAAGAATCAACTTCTATACTTCTTGTATCCATGTGAAACCATATACAATCTATAGTTTTCACTAATTTAAAGCAAAATTTGCCAAACGGAAAACTTTTGATACAAACTGACTTCGGCGAGAACTATTCCCATATTAAGCTGGATAAAATTCAGTCTGTGCATTGGTAGAATACTTGCTCTACCATGTGTTCTACAATGGTATATTATTTTGATAGTGATTATGCTGTTATTGTGATTAGGACTTTAGTCATTACAAAAGTTTAGGGCAATTTATGTCAACATTTTAAACAAAAATACCCAATATTTTCAATTTAATTTCTCGGCCTCATCACACGGCAAAGAAAGTATTAATGTCATTGGTGGCGGGGCTCCTCGAGCCAGAAGTATAAATTGTCGAACATCATGTGAGCTGGCTGAAGCTGCAAAAGAAATTTGTACTGGAATCAATGTCCTGTATCAATCCCCCCCCCAAAAAAAATAAGAAAAATATGCAAACGTTCACCTGACATGGCAAGAAATTAAAACAATTCCTGGTACAAGGAATTCGCATTGTTACTGATCAAGTGCACTTAGCAAAATATTTTATATTCTGATTTCAGAGTCAAACATGGGTTCTCTTTTCAATTTCAATACAGGTTGAATGTATCAAAAACTACCTATTGCAAAATGCAACAGCTCACAATTTGCAATGTGGCCAATGGGTGAACGTGAAACACGATAAGGTTTTTCATGTCATGATAACAGAAATCGCACAGAACTAGAACAAGTAAAATATGTAGTATCAACTAAAATTAAAGGGATGTTCAGTTTTTAATCCCTATATCATGTAGTCTGGTATGAGAGGGAGCAAATACTAGAAATTATTACAGCTCCCACACTAGTATATTCCATGGGATTTAATAAAGTATTTTTTTTTGATAATTTACTGTAAGCCACATAACATAATACATCTATGTTACATCATAATGTATAATCTCCAATTTTTTTTTAAAAAAATAAAGTGATATTTGAGAATAAATACTTAAGTTCATAGAAAATTTTACACGTGTAATATCTGTCACGAAACCTTGTCATGTCTGTCACGGTAATAAATATTTTATAATATTTTACTATTTACAAATTTCTTAATTTTTTTTCTTTCTGCTTGACCTATCAGAATCTTATATTGATTTCCAAAAAATTCTGGACTTGAAATGCATACCAATTAATAGCAAATTTTAATAATATATGGTCACTCAAAAACTGTGTCTCAATTTTGTCATGTCTGTCACAGCATGTTTTAACCCAATTCATCAAAAGTATTTTCTCTTGAATGGAAATTTTAGTGTTTTTTATTAACCCAATTTTATTATTTGCATCACCCCATGGCAATTGTTTACCAATCAACTAAAATTTAGTACTTAAAAAGGGGCAAGAAAGTTGTCTTACGTCATGCCTGTCACAAATGGAATTAGCAATACACGAAACATACATAATTGAAATGTGAGCAAATTTTTTTTAACAGTCATCCTTAAATTATAATTCTTTGCTTAACTTTTAGAAAATCAGTTTAAGTTGCCGTCACTTCCATATCCGCCTGCTCAATATAGGCACTTCATTGTAGCAATATAAAAACCATATAACAAAAAGTTTAATGGGAATGTTACGTTCTTCGTATTGCTATATCATTTGTTGTTTCGTTTTTTCCGTACTACTATTTCATTGGTTGTTTCGATTTTAATTCACGATCAGAATGCGGAAATACACGAAAAGAAACTTTTCTTTCTATGTAAGTTTTCTTTAATAAACGATTAAAACAAACGACAGCACAGCATGAAGTTGGAATGTCAAAAAAATAACAAATAAAATATTCTTGGGAAACTCTCTTTCGAATACCGAAACAAAAGTAATTTGAGAAAAATGATATATATAATGATATATACAAATGTGTGTGGATATATATAATAACTAGACCGCGGTGCTGTTGCCAGATCTGGCGTGAAACAACCCCATTGAATGAAATTTTCAAAAATGTGTTCCATTAGATTGTTTCAGATGACGTAATTGTTCCAGTTTTTATTCTTTCACTTTCGTGGTTTCATTGGCTGTTTTGGTCTGTTGCGAATTAAGTGCTAGGTTATATGGAGATGTGATTTACTGTGTGGTCTCGAAATGGCTATATGAATCTTGTTGTTTTAAATTTTATTTCTTGTTCCTTTTATAATTATGAAATTTACATTACTTTTCTCATTTATAGTAAATAAGTGTTTATTTTTTATTAGATTTTCTATTAAAAATGAGTTCTCCAATGTTATAATGCATTCTTCCGAACTAGTGTTATCGGGTAAGCTCAATTCTAAAATTGTTTCGTGGCAATCTTTGATTTCGGGGTGTCCAACTAAAGAAATCCTAACTTTTATCTATGAATTTATAAATTTTAATGCCAATGGCGTAAACAATTAATCTGACTTGGTTTTTATCTAATTTGGATATTGGTCTTGATGGTTTAGTCATGATTTATAATTCCATTCTTGTGTGTGTGTATGACTGATAAGTAACTCGTTCCTTTGTAATAGGTACAGATAAATATATATATTTGTTTCATCTAACTGGAAGCAAAGCAGTTCAGAATTATAATTTCTGGCAATCATAGTACACTCTGTAAAAAAATTCTTGCCATATTACAGATAACTTCTGGCAGCAAAGTTGCCAGAAAATATCTATAATTGGACGGACAGTTGTTGACAAATGTTTCTTGTAAAATAGCAATGCAGAAAATATTCGTACTAGAAAATGTTTTCTGTATTGCTAAGCACTTTAATAAAAACAAGTTAAATCTACTCGACCCGTATACGAGTCCACATTGACTGCATAGTAGACGGGCTTGCTGACCACTGCACCATAGTAGCCAAAGGATAAATTTTTTACATTTTAATGAACTAACTGATTTGCTATAACCTTGATATCTAGTTTTGGGTAATAAAAACAGAAAACCGTTTGTTTTTAATAGGTGTATAAAATATTTTATCTGTTTAGAGAAAAACGTATTGTTTGACAAATGGAGATGTAATTTTACAATTTTGTATTTTTAGAAATTGTCAGTAAAAAATAAACAGAAATATTCTGTTTTCTAACTGAATTTTCGTTTTTTGTAAATTAACTCGTCGACCTTTCAACGCTCGCCAAATCTTTTGGTGCTAGTTGTTAGGTTTAGCGCTAGTTTTTCCACGAAAAAAATTAAAATGAATAAAGTATGCTTATGTTACAATATTACTATGTTATAAAAAAGCTAATAATTGCATTATTATATTTATTAATTATTTTACTTATTATAAATTTGACTTATGTATCGTGTTTGGCTATAAATATCGAGTTTGGCGAAAATAGTCGACGGCATAATATTCAATAACCGAATTTTCTTTTACAGTATAAGTATCTTTTTGTTTTGTCTATCGAAACAACGTTAATTTAGAGAATTCGGGATTCTTTTTAAGAAATCGAATATATCCCTTCAACTTTTCTATAAATAATCTCAACTATACTGTTGCTATGTTTTCTGCAGGTCCGAAGTAAAAGAACCCACCCCGGCGTCGCAGACTAATGATACTTCATGACCCTCGTTAAGATTTTAATGAAGTTACTTGTTGCGCTGGTTCCTGGTTTTATTGCCGCCGAATTGCTTCATTAGCTCGTTATTGAAAAGATCCGATTTTTACTTCCTGTGGGAATGGCCTGGGAAAGAGGAAAATATTGCTATGCGGCCGCTTATGTAACTTATAAATAGTTTGGCGTCGAAATTGGACATATTGAGTTGTGTCAATGATCTAAATGAAAGCAATGCAACTAAAAATATAACTTTTGTAAATTATGTATGCATATATATATTGTAAGAATTTTTTTTACTTCTTCTTGGTTAAGGAAAATTTGAGGAAGGAATTGTGCAGGAAAAGTTTTACCTTTTATTTATTTTATATATTTTTTTAAAAATAAATATATTTCTTTATTTACAATACTTTTTGGATAGACCTTTGGTTTAAAATTGATTTAATGTATTTGCAAATATATTGTTTTTTTGTGATTTTATGAACTGTCAAAAATTTAAGTTATAAATATTAAGGAAAAGATATTTGAAATATAATTTTAGGGAAATGCGGATATAAGCACTTATCAAAATAGGAATATTTTCTACAGGATTACTAATTGCTTACTATTATTCAGCTACTTGCTTCCGTGTGTCCTTGTATCGATAGCTATAAATGACAAACTATACACATATGTAAGGAAAATTATACACACGAGAAAATGTAGTTAATTAACAACGATGGTGATCCCATGTAGGAGCGAGAAGATGTGCACTTCTTTCCTTTCTAAACCTCATCTTCTTTGGACAAGTATAACATTATGACACTATAAGATCTTATTTTAAAGTCCCTTACCCTTTTTAGAGGAGACTTGCTAAATATATTCAAGGAGGAAACTATAAAGGGGTAGGTCCTGTAAGCAAAATTTCTCGTGTATCAAAGAAAAGGAGAAAAGATCAAAGGCATCAAAATCATGCTAAACTATTTCAATTCAAACATTCATATTAACATAAAATAAAATTTTAACCTTTTGTGTACCAAATTTTGCTATAGTAAAACACTTATAATCCGTGGATTCTTTTTTTAAAAAAAGATCTCTATAAAGACTAAGCAAAACTGGTGCATTTTGTCCCCCGTCCCCGAAACATTTCCCCGGTGTTACAAGTGACTTATTTAATCGCAGCAGAAGTTTAATTAATGGGATTTCACTCTTTCGATTGTCACAATTTCCCGTCCCAATCCGATTTTCGAAAAGATAAAAGTTGAGCCTTTTCATGTTACAAGTGTCACCTTTGGCACCTTCCGTTTTATCGATCTTAAAATCTCACAATTCAATTTTAAACAGTTTGAATTCGGATGGAAGCTCTTTACACGACAAATGGAAGTTTTTTGATGGAGTGGTGTGTTGGATATTTTTTTTAGCGTTACACTTGTTGAGCATACTTTTGGTGGTAAATTTGGGATTGATGGGGAATTTTGTTTAAAATAACGTTTCATCATTGACGTAAGTTTTGAATCTCAAATTCTAGCAGCTGCGAAATGTGACAACGGAGACCCACTATCGAATGGGACTCGAAGTTTTTCAAAGGTTCCAAATCCCAGTCCAGGCAACTTTTTGTTAGATGCACCAAAACTTTTTACGTGACTGTTATAGTTTGTTTCGATTATTTACTATTTTAAAAAGGCACCAAAATTTTTTTGCGCATAAAAAGGTTTACCCTTTATATTTAGACGTGTAGTTTAAACAGCCGTCGCGTAGCACATATTTTTGTTGCGTCGATAATTCAATTAGGAAGGATAAATTTAAGATGAATAAGTTTAAAATAAAAATTGTTTATGAGATAAACATAGTGAATTTATGCAATGTTCTAAGAATGCATACTGAATGGACGATTAGAGGCAATGGGGAACTTGCATGTGTCGGGAAATAGCGAAATACCATTTGTAAATGAAACTTAATGCGATTCTAAGAACATCGACATATTTTTACCTCAATCCGACCATTAGTTTATTTTTAATTAATTTTCAAAGTTTGCGCTTAGCCCCGCCCCTTGAAAACGCTGCCTCTGGCCTCCCCTCCCCGCGTGACGTCAGTAGACCCAACTGGGAAAGCCAGAGATCGGCGGCCGCTGTTTTTTGCGAATGTCACTCTTCCTAATGCTTTTCTTATCGCGTCGAATCCATTAAAGTTATGTAAATTCTGGAAAATATTAGTGCATATGAATGTTGCAAAGTAACTTGTTGTAATAGTACCACGAAAAAATTACACCAGAAAATATATTTCAGCTCCCACAGAACGTTTATAAAGTTAAAAGTGGAAGCTTTTAAAAATGCTATATGTCCTTTCGTCACCTAGGGCGCGACTAGAAAAGAAATTTTGGGGTTGGGGCAGTTGTCGTAAATTTTATTTATATATTTTAATTAATATTACTTTAATTTAAAGTATTTTTAATTAAAACTGTTTTTAATTGAAAAAAATATTTTTCAATGTAAATAGAGTTATTCCAATGTTAATAGTTTTTTTTTGCTAATTTATTATTACTAATTATGGACATTAATTAGTTTTTGTTTTACATAACTAATGTTTGTATCATTTAATAAACAATTAATGTTTTATTTTTAAAATAAAAATTAAGTGCGATAAATAGGGAAAAAATCAATTAATTACAGAATGTTTTTATTGAGCATTTAACTTATTAGATAATTTAAATTACTTAATTTGTAGTGCAGAAACTAAACGAATTAAATCAATAATGAAATTAAACAAAATTTCATCACAAAAATTCTATTTAAAATTATATTTTAAATTTGAAAAACCAAAAATTAATGGACATTTAAAAAGAAAATATAGATAATTCCAGGTGTAACTGGCACTGTTGAAGGTCCACGGAGGCTAGAAATGATTATGTACATATACTGTATTTAAAAAAAAGTTTTAGAGAGAGTGTGAGTTGGATAAATTATCTGGCCATTTTTAATTTGATTAAATTTACAAAAGAAGGTTAATGAAGATCGGCAATTTTGGAAACTAAAGTATAAATTAGAAGTAAATGCTGTGTTTTACGAATTTGTTTCCAAGTTTTATAACTCGCGCGTGTGTGCAGAGGTTCTAGGTGATAGTTACTGTTACACACCTACGTGTTGTAGTTTTCCTAAAGATGTAAAAAAAATACGTGTTGACAGTTAGGTTCAACATGTTCAAAAAGGAAGCAGGTATTTTTATTTTTAATTGTACCATATAACATACTCATGTTTATAAACTAAATTGCTTCTTTGAATTCAAATACAAATTAAACTAAATTTAAATTATGGAAATAACTGCATTAAGAATGAGAAATGTTTTTCATAGTTACAGGGATTGGATGAACTTGTTACGAGAATAATGTAAAAAACTTGAATTCTGCGTTCCACATAATTACTCTGCTCGAACATGTTTGTCGTAACACGCGTTACAAGTCGTTTAAAAAAGCATTTTACTTATATCTAAGTAACTTTAAAAATTGCAATGTGTGTACATTATTATGTCGAATCCCTGTAATAATGAGAAATATTTCCCAATCTTAAATACAGGTATTTCAATCAATTAAATTTAATTTTAATCTACATTTATATTATATAGTTAAATTATAAGTACAAATACATACAATTACATAATATAATTGCATAGAAATTTATTTTATAACATAGTCTGGTTACCATTAAGAATAAAAAATAGCATTTCTTTACAACTCAAGGAACATTAAAAACTGCTTTTCTGAAGGGTTTTCGTGGTACTAATACAACAAGGTACTTTGCACATTCGTATGCACTAATATTTTCCAGAATTTACATAACTTAATGGATTCGACGCGATAAGAAAGCATCAGGAAGAGTGACATTCGCAAAACATAGCGGCCGCCTATCTCTGGCTTTCCAGTTGCGTCTACTGACGTCACGCGGGGAGGGAAGGCCAGAGGCAGCGTTTTCAAGGGCGGGCAAATCGCAAACTTTGAAAATTAATTAAAAATAAACTAATGGTCGGATTGAGGTAAAATTTATGTCGATGTTCTTAGAATCCCATGGAGATTATTTTAAAAGAATAAAAAATACATGCAAGTTCCCCATTGAATCTCTAGCGCTATCAGAACTAAAACAAAATCCACCAGTTCTGTTTCCACTGTTATTTTTACCAGATATTTTAAGCATACATTAATCTAAACGTTTGAATTTGCTTGTTGAACGTGACGTAGTTCATTCCTGCTTTCATTGGTGGTTTAACACGGTAAGTTTCGACCACTGCATTGATTAACTAATCGAGACCTTATTTTAAATCCTGTTTACACTCTTAAAACAAACGAGCGGTTTTAACTCAGTCTGAGTTAATTTCCACTCCTTTCCGTGCCGAAAATGCACTTCCCCTATAGGAGTGGATTTCACTCTTTTTGCGATGTGGGTAAAAGAAATAAAAGAAAACAATCTACGTCCTACACTCTTAAAACGAGCTGTTTTAACTCAGTCTGAGTTAATTTCCACTCCTCCTTTCCGGTGCCGAAAATGCACTTCCCCTATAGGAGTGGATTTCACTCTTTTGTTTTAAGAGTGTAACTGTTACCACACTTAAGTCGTGAAACATATAAATTTAGGTTAAAGTAAGTAATAATGCGTGTATTTTAAGGAAATTAAATCAAAAGGCAATAATAAATATTTTGCAAACACAAATGTGCACAATACTTCATCACCTAAGAAAAAATATTTCGAAATATTTTTTTACGTGGTAAATGAGCAATTACTACTTTAAATCAGATTTTTACAATTAATAAGTAAAGTCAATAGAAACATGATTCGTAATTTCAATGCGAATCAAAACTGCACTGAAACATCTGTTTTATATTCAGTTGCACCTGTAGCAGAACAAATTGTCAAAGAGTTCTATAGTAGGGTAGAGACTGAACCTGGCAACATCACCATGGACCAACACGGAGACAATATAGGGTGGCATGTGGGGCCCGATGGCCGAGTGGTTTGGATCGCAGGCCATAACGCTAACAGTCTGCGCGCTGTAACAGGTGCAGGTTCGATTACCGCCTTTTCCCTGGGTGTACTTCCTTTCTCAGTATCAAAATTATAAATTAACTAGCACTTTTGCCACTCTATTCGGGCTCCGTAGTGAGCCATGGCTGCCGATGGCAGCTCAGTACGAGTCGTTCCTCTATCCTACTAGAGAACTCTTTGCAAATTGTATGTTCAGAAAATATTTTATTCCAACATAAGTTCCACCATTTCTATCTTTATTACCCTATTACTTATATACTCCTACCTTTGAGGATATTTTTGGGAGCTTTTAAATCATTTCTGTACTCACACATACGTATTTATCCGTACTGGAAAAGCTACTTTTTCCAATATATACTAGTGTTTAATAGTTTACATTACATCAGTAATAAAGTAATGCAGAATGGATATTTTTGTGCAAAACTTAATTGAAACGTAATCATTTACTTCTAAAGCATCAGTTGAAAAGTTACGAGGTTGAAGGGACTGAAATGCTTCATCCACAAGACTATTCTAAACTGCAGATTTTGGGAAGCTTATGCAACGCAACCAACTACAACTATACCAATAACTTTTCACTCTTTCATTAAGTAAATTAATAACCATTATCCTAGCCGACTGGGTGGTTGAATGGTCAGAGCTGGCCAGGCAGTCAGGAAGTCCCGGGCTCGAATCCCGGCTTGGCTATGTATATTTGTGTGGTGCGTTTGTTTGTATTTGTCCTGAGCACACTGCGACATAATTTTTTCACATACGACATTTAGTTTTTTTTTAATTTATTCATAATACGTGTACATATGGCAACAACTTTGGTACAAATTTATAACCTTATGCTTACATTAGTGTAAACCTTTCTATGTTGTAGATTTCAATCGAATCTAAATACCAGAGAGACGTTACAGAGGTACAGCACTCTTAAAACTAAATGCGCAAATTTACACACGAAAGCAGGTATTTTTTGCCACTAGAATGATTTGTTTATGTGTGTAAAAAAACGTGTAATTTCAGTTTACACACTTGACTGTGTAAGTGAGAATTACACACTTTACTGTGCAATCGAGAATTACACACTTTACTGTGCAATCGAGAATTACACACTTTACTGTGCAATCGAGAATTACACACTTTACTGTGCAATCGAGAATTACACACTTTACCGATTAATTGAGAAAGACACACTTTATTGAGTATTTGAGAAATACACACTTTATTGAGTAATTTAGAAATGCATACATACAATATACATGCCTAACCAGATTACACTTAAATACATAATTTTAGGCAACAAAAATTTATTGAGTTATAATATGAAACAAAAAATAAAAATAATGTGGAATATTTTTTATAGATTTAATCACTTTGGAAATTACCATCCAATTTTAATAAACAACGAACAACACAATAATAATGCTACACTACTTCTTATATATCAAGTGATTTCAATTCATGATACACTGTAAAAAAATACTGAAATTAATGGGAAAAGTACCGGCAGCAGAGTTACCGGGACTTTCCCGTTTCGTTAAGTATTTTCCCGTGTATTTACAGAAGTTCCGTTTCTTATTTCTCCGTTATTAAAATTTTCCATTTTGCATTTTCCCGTGTATCTACCGTAGAATATAAAGTTAAATTTAAAACTAATTCACTATTAACAGTAAAATATAATTGTCACAATTACATATTTTTTCAAACTTAGAAGAAACTATTTTAAAAGACAACAAACTGTTAAATATTAAATTATAGTGATTTAGCACTTTGACTTTACATATTAAAATTACTTTAAAAGAAAAACAGCAAGTTACAAAAATGTAATGCATCATTACACAAAAAATAAATTTATCTTTCACTGTAAAACATTCTTGATTAATAACCAGAATTTAAGACACAAGTATTATTTTTACGATGCATATTTGTAACTATAAAGAAGTAGAAATTATATAGTTTTCCCTACTGTTTTTCTTTTTTAACAAATAATAAATAATTTTATAATAATACTATATGTATCGGTTGAATGAAGAAACCAAAGCAATTTATAGAAAACATTTTTATTTCAACAGAAAAAAAAGTATTGCATTACTTACACTTACCTTGATAAATTTTTTAACAAAATAATCCAAACCTTTCCAAAAAAAAAAAAATGTTTCAGAATTTCCGGCACACATAATTTTAAAAACACTTTGAGCTATATATGAAAATGATTAAACATTACGTTTGAAATAATCGAATGTGAGAATGAACTGACGATAGGACTTTTTTGATAGCTATAATAATGAGACAGCGACAACAATTCAATTTTCTGGTATGGAAGAGCAAAACAATTAACAGATGTTTTCCGAATCAAATCGCGGTTTATTTTCACTGCATTAACTTACAAGCGTCGAATATGTTTATTTTTCTTTTCAACTCTTCCGATACAAATCAGCTGCACATTTTGTATCGCACACATCACCTGCTGGCGAAATTCATACGAAAGAGTGGCGTTATAAAATAATCTTTTTTAGTTGACTTTGAAGTTATAACTAATTTTATACATTTATTTCTTTTTCTGAAAGCCATAGAAGCCTTTGCCGCAAAAATATTCCACAGCGAAAAGAACACGAACAGAGGTTGGTAGGTTTTTAGACATATTTTCAGGCTTGTGTGCTTGGTCACAAAAGACCCTTTATAAACCATCGTCAAGAAGGACGGACACGACATACACACACACATATATGACAGATACTGCCATCTATCGCCACCTCCACAATTTAGACATGTCCCTGAAGGGGCGGGAATAGTCTCAGGACCTGTACCGTGGGAAAACTGCGCAATGACCGCCCACAGGACTTTCGGACCAACAGATTTAACGAGCACGTACTCGCATATACTCGACAAACACAAACATCCATGCCTTACGGGATTCGAACCGAACCCAGAGGCTCCAAAGGCTAGCTCTCTAACCGTTGCGCCGCAGGTCGGCAACACGAACAGAGAACTATTATTTTGATAAAAAAAGGGAGTTGAGTAGTACTATACATTCTTGAAATTTTTTTTCAAACGATTTACAAATATTTAAAGTTGCTTTAAAAAACTATATTTAATTATTTAATGTGTTCTTATCATATTTCAAGCAACAACTGTTTGTTTTACATACTGTTTGCATTTTTATTATATGATTTTTATCACTGTTTGATAGAAGTTTGCGAAAACAAAGCGCTCTTTGACTGCGCTAAAGCTCAATTCAAGAACGTAGTGTAAATTGGCAGCTGAAAAGTAGTTGCAATAGTAAACAATAGCTATAATTTCGTTCTATCTTTATAATACTGCACGGGTCGTTTATAGGTCGGCAGTTATTTTGTTAGGAATAGCCCTCATGTAGCTCTTGCGACGCCAATTCAAACTAACAGTTGAAATATTGCCACACTAGAGCTACACGAGGGCTATTGGCGACGGGCGTCATAATTGAGAAACACAGTCAAGTGACGAGCCGACACCTGAGAAGGCATCCAACGCAATTTTTTTAAGGTCAAGGTCATCTGCAGCTTTGTGACTTTGGAGCATATTTAAAGTGCACTTCCTTTACACAGGGTATAATTCCGAAGAATAATTTTTAGCTGCACACACACACAGACCGTTTATAGGTCAGGTCAGCAGTTATTTTAACAATACTCGGTCCCGAACCTGGGATCGTTCGCATGCAAAGGCAAGCGGCTTACTGACTAAGCTCTCCAGCCTTTTGCTGAATTGTAAAATAAAGTTTAGAGTGATGTTAAGCATGTGATTTTCTTAACACATATATGTGTGTAAATTAAAAAAAAACTCACAGTACTAGGAAAAATGCTTGATGTTTTTTAACATATAAATATGTGTAAATTAAAAAAAAACTCACCATACTGGGTAAAATGCTTGATATTTTCATGTTTACATATAAATATGTGTTTTTGACCATTTGTCAATTTACACGCCTCTCGTTTACACATACAAATGCGTAATCTGGTGCCCTATATGTGTAATTCTTGAAATATACCTATAATCGTGTGTAAATTTTCAAGTTTACACATTTAGAGAGTGAGGGTGTTTCAAAATTGACCGGAAATGATGCCGAAATATTTACCCGGCGGCCCAATAAAAAACGGCTAAATAATTGGCCGCACTTTCGGTTGTGCATGAAAGCTTACACTTGAGCTACACAAGAATGTAGTACTTTTAGTTTGGTTTGGTTGAATTTACATTTGGTTAAAATTACAGGTTCAACAAGTTTTCAACACATATCTTTTTTAGGAGGCTGTTCATTTCGATATGTTGCATTATTGTTACAAAACCTGATGTTGACCATCAGTCGATACATAACAATTATTGTAATTTGCTTATTTATATTAAAAAGGACAGAAAATTAGGAAACAGCACACGCTTTCAGCAGAAAAGCGACTTACATAATGGCGATCTCACAGTCTGCGTTATTTTATTAATCTCTCAAATCACCTAGATACAGTTATACAAATACATGTATATCAGTTGTTAAAATTTCAAAAACCTACACTCTTAAAACAAAAGAGTGAAATTCACTCCTATAGGAGAAGTGCATTTTCGGCACCGGAAAGGAGTGAAAATTAACTCAGACTGAGTTAAAACCGCTCGTTTTAAGAGTGTAGGACGCAGATTGTTTTATTTTATTTCTTTTACCCACTCCGAAAAAGAGTGAAATTCACTCCTATAGAAGAAGTGCATTTTCGGCACGGAAAGGAGTAGAAATTAACTCAGACTGAGTTAAAACCGCTCGTTTGTTTTAAGAGTGTATCGACCAGAAAGCTGACTGTTGTCTTGTCCCAACACATACACATTTCGACAAACTGTACATTTCCATTGCGAAATGTTTAGTGTTTATTGAATTTTCATATATCCTGCTCAAATTTGCAACACACCAAATCATTTAAATTGAAATCCAAACCCAAAAATTCCATTTCAGTAGTTACTAATCATTTTTAGTAGTTTTAGAAACTGTGATGTAACAGAATATGCAACTGTAAAATTACTAGGCGTTACTTACTAAGTCAATTCAACCAAATACTTCAATCAACCAATTACTTACTAAGTCAATTCAACCAAACCAAACTCAAAACGAATGCATCACTTCGTCAACGCATTCTTGTGCTGCCCTAGTTCAAGGGTTCAACCACAACCAAAATGCGCGACCAATTGGCTGTGTACTAGTTTTTGGAGGGGTTGGGTAGATATTTCGGAATTGCATCCTTTCAATTTCCGGCCAATTTTGAAACACCCTGTATATAGTTTATTAAGCGACTTGGTAAACAATAAAATTTCAAATAGAATATCGCAACTGATTATTTCATCTTATACAAATGTAAAAATTGTGGACCAACAACAGGTAAGAGGCCCAGCAAGGTTGATCCAAAAGTTTTTTAATCTTTTACATGTTTTCAATGCTTATCGAGATTCTTGTTGAATTCTTCTACTCTCTTCGAATGCATAATATAACCTTATAAATCTTTCCACTCATTAATAAATCTATTTAAAAATAGTGTTTTCTTACCTCCTCTTTGAAGCAGGATTCCTTTAATTTGTGACGATGTCCTCTGGTTCGACTATTTAAGTTAAAACCTAGGCCCACCATATCTTCCTGCTTGTTAAATTATATTTTGATGTCCTATCGTGAATTGAACTGTAAAACAACTGAACTAAAAAAAACATATTTTTGCAGTTTTATGTAGAAACAAAAATATTTTTATTTATTAATGGAAACTTTAGAACTCCGTATACAACACCAGAATACAATATTTTTTATTTCTGCTTATAACAAACACCCAGGCGTAACAAAAAATAATTCGTAACATCTACACATTTGAAAAGAGTTTTTATTTTCTATATAGAACAAGGATGATGATATCTTGTTACACAGATGCAGTTACTCTATTTATTACACACTGCTGAAAATCGGCTTCCAGCTGCTTTTTGTCAACTGCGGGGTGTCGCCTGAAAACGAAATTCCAGATAAAATTATTTCCCTCGCAGTAGGGAATGAATTTGTTTTAAAGCGAAGTCATGTCGGAGGAGACCCCAGAGAAAAAGTACAGGGCAAAAATAATTTTCCCTGGCGACCAGAGTATTTGTAGAGGGAATATGAATGTTGATAAATATATATTAAAAACATTTTGCGATGCCTTTTTTTATATCAAGATAGTTCGGTACTACATGTTTACTTAGAGACTTACGAAATCACATTGTTGAATATATGTTATTGAGTGTGTATGTCGCAGTCATAATCTAGTCTAGTTAAAGTCGAATTTAACTAAACTTCAAAACACATTCTTGAAACTTTGAAGATTGAATATTTTTGAGGCGCATTCTTTGTGTAGAGGGAATATAAGTGTTGATAAATATATATTAAAAACATTTTGCATGCCTTTTTTTATATCAAGATAGTTCGGTACTACATGTTTACTTAGAGACTTTACGAAATCCACATTGTTGAATATATGTTTATTGAGTGTGTATGTCGCAGTCATAATCTAGTCTAGTTTAAAGTCCGAATTTTAACTAAAACTTCAGAAAACACATTCTTTGAAACTTTGAAAGATTGAATATTTTTTGAGGCTGCATTCTTTTGTGTAGAGGGAATATAAGTGTTGATAAATATATATTAAAAACATTTTGCATGCCTTTTTATATCAGATAGTTGGTACTACATGTTTACTAGAGACTTTACGAATCCACATTGTTGAATATATGTTTATGAGTGTGTATGTCGCAGTCATAATCTAGTCTAGTTTAAAGTCCGAATTTTAACTAAAACTTCAGAAAACACATTCTTTGAAACTTTGAAAGATTGAATATTTTTTGAGGCTGTATTCTTTTGTGTAGAGGGAATATGAGTGTTGATAAATATACATTAAAATATTTTCCGATATCTTTTTTTTTTAACAAGATAGTTTAGTGACACCTGTTTATTCAGTGTTAACTTTCAAAAATATGAGCGTGATATTTTATAATGTAGGTTTAGTAAAATTTCGTTTAGTGTGTATGAAGCAGTTATAATAATTTTTGGTTTAAAAAGTTGGAATTTGAACTAAAACTTTAGAAAACACATTATCTTTTAAATGTTGAATAATTTTAAAGGACTGTTTTTTTGTATTTGTAGAAGGATTATGAGTGTTGATAAATATATATATTAAAAACATTTTGCGATGTCTTTATTATCAAGATAGTTTTATAGTGCTATATGTTTATGTGGCGTTAACTTTACAAAATGTCAAGTCTATTTTGTTGAATATATGTTTAATAAAATTTCGTTGAGTGTGTATGTAGCAGTTATAATAATTTAGTTTAAAAAGTTATAATTTAAACTACAGCTTTAGAAAACGCATTCTTTGAAATATTCAATATGTATGCATTAAATGGTATTCTATATATAACTATTAGATTAATTCATATGAGGTTTGACAATAGATTTTACCAAGACATCGAAAGACTCATCGAATTTTTGTGTGCATTTCTTTTATGAAATTGTAATGCGTGGAATATCTTTCATCAATATTTGTTTGAAATCAAATTAATAAATATTAGCTGATTTCTTTTATAAGTTTCGTTAAACACTTTGTTTGGACCCATTCTTTAATTATATATATTTTTTTAAAGTATATTTCATAAGTGGAATTTGGAGTTATAAAAATTGTTTCTCAATCTTTAAAACCCATAAGCCAAAAATAAATGGCTTTGTCTCTTTGTTAACAATAGTCAAATTCTTTATCTAGCATCGTTACAACCGCTCACAATAAGCTGCAAGGTTACATTCAAGTTAAACGTCAGTGTGGCACGGTGAGTAAGGCGTCATGCCACAGAGAATGGGTTTGGATTTCATCTTAGCCATGTTATATGAATGGATCTCGGAGGACAAAAGTTATCCGACCAACCAGTAGTGTAGTGTGTAAGGAACTGGTGGACGTTACATCTGTCAAGGTCCAAATCTCTGCTTAGCGTGCAGATCTAAAATTTCGTTTTTAAACTAACTTTGGGTGACAGTTTAACTGCCAGTTTCTCCACTTGACGGTGTTTTGGAATGATATTTTCACCAATAACCCTTATGTGTGATCCTAATGCAACGTTATTTCAACCAAACTAACCTAATGATAGTGTGGCAAAAACCAAAATTCCTATCTTTGACAATAAAATAAATAAGCCAAACCATCCCCAAGGGTCACCAACCTGGTTAAGTCCTTTCACCCCATTATCTTGTAACCCCCTGATGTAACATTACCTTTTCATTCGTGGCAATCCAACAAGGAAAACCTTAGCCCTGATCCCAAACACATTGAGCGACAGCTCATTTAACGGCATACTTTTTCAGGATTAGCCCAATAATCCCGATCCCGTTTTTCCGGGAATAGCATTTCTCCCGGTGGACCGTGGGTAACAGGTGATTCCCGGGATACTTTTAGAGGGGTTTAAGAGATGGCCCACGCAGTGGTGACAGGAGGATGCTTTTTGGGGGCATGTAATCTGTAGTTGGCTCCTGTGAAGTCCCAATGGGGTTTACATTTGTTATGTGGAGTTAACAGACTTATTCACATGTTCGAGTAAAGGAGTGAGACGTCCCCGAAACATGAATCTCACGTATTGGAGTTAAGGGGAATGGGCGTGCTGGACCGGGGGTCTCCAATGCAAAGTGTATCAGTGTTAATCCTATGGAGAAAATATATATTTTCTCTGCCACATTTCTCCTGCTGTATTGAATATTTTTACAAGCGGATTTTTTATGTGATAAATGTAGCTGACTTACAGGTCCCGACCTTCCTATTTTTTTAAAATTGGTTCGAATATTTTTTTAAAATTTTCAATAAATATTTTTACACAAAATATTTGAAGCAATTTCAAAAAGTGGGAAGATTTAGATCTGTAAGTTATCTACATGTATTATTTTTTAAAAAAAACCGTTTTTAAAAATATTCAATACAGCCGGAGAAATGTGGCAGAGAAAATAATTTTTTCGTCATTGGATTAACACTGAGGAACTTGGAGTTTGGAGACCCACGGTCCAGCGCGCCCATTCCCCCTTAACTCAAGAGATACGTCAAATTTGGTAACTTTAGGGAGGAGTATCTTTGGCCCAAACATACTGTACCTTTATACTGTATTTTTAGCCTACTTTTCTTTTTTTAATTTGAAAGAATTAAAAAAAAAATGAAAAAGTAGGTATTGACATGCGGTCGATGTCCGTCTGTCTGTCTGTCCGTACCCCCTTCCAAAATCGGTTCTATCTATCGTATCTTAAAAATTCTTTTTTTTGTTAGAAAACTATGACCTCAGAGACCCAACTTTCATACTTTTTGTCCTCCTGTCTGTACGTCGGACGGGCAAAAATTACTATCTGTCGGCCGATTTCCCATTCAATTAGCATTGAAATTCAATTTTGAGTCATTTAATCACTGTGCCAAATCAACAATGACTTGAGAAACTTATTAAAGTATGTATTGACATGCGGTCGATCTCCGTCTGTCTGGTCTGTCCGTACCCCTTACAAAATCGGTTCTATCGATCGTATCTTAAAAATTCTTTTTTTGTTAGAAAGCTATGACCTCAGAGACCCAACTTTCATACTTTTTGCCCTCCTGTCTGTACGTCCGGACGGACAAAAAATTACTATCTGTCGGCCGATTTCCCATTGAAATAGCATTGAAATTCAATTTTGAGTCATTTAAATCACTGCTGCCAAATCAACAATAACATGAGAAACTTTATTTATTTAAAATTATTTGAAGCAAAATATTTTTTTCATGAATCAGTTTGGAATGACGTCATAAAATGTAGCACAATGTGATTCTTTGATTGTTCATTAATTGTTTACCAAGAAAGCGGCCAGGCATATTTTTTGCATACAATTATGCGCAGTTTTTTTATTTATATTTCTTATTTTTTAATGCAGTTTGGAGTAGTTTCATTACTTTTGTTATTATTAAATATTTAATTATTCTTCGTACTGCAAATAAATCATGCAGACGATTAATAATATTAAGTTAATTTGCGAAAGAATATCAAGAAAAATAGTTGATTTTGGCTCTTAGAAGTTGAAATTATAGCTGAATGCTGTCTTTAGCGATTTTTATTTTTCGTATGTGTATAAATATAGTGAAGAAACGATTGTTAATGGTATTACTGTTAGGAACCTAGTTGTTTTCCTATTAGAATTTCAGTAAGTAATTAAGTAACAGGAAAGTAGGCTATTTTAGTTCTTTAAGAACTTCTTGTTTCTTAATATATTTTTTTTAACTCATAGGTCAAAGCAGAGATGCGACTAATTGAAAAAGGCAAGAGTGTATTTATCATTTCTAAAGAGTATTTAATGAAAAGTTATTAGCTGGAAAAGCTAGGGTCAAAATTAACCGATTCGACAATATTGCAAAACCGTATTAAAAAAAGCACGAGATTCCGCCGCACTCATAACTTTAGTTTCTTTTCATGTTGGTCGTCACGTTGGTTCTCATTGGTCGAAAGAAGACACGTGACTTTTTGACCACTAACTTTGAATGGGTATGTTTTGATGCAGGTTTGCCACACATGGCTAATAATATCGTTTTTTTGGCAAATTTTGGATACGCTTGGTTTTTTTAAAATGATTTTCTCAATTTAGAAGTGACTTGGCTAATTTATAAAAGCCCTCAACTTGCTATTTTAAAAATGTTTTTGAGTGTTTCAGTTTCGGTTTATCGGATCGACCTGACCATGATTCTTTGCGCACGTATAGGCTTCATTTGTGCACTACTCAGCAGGTTATCTGTCTTCTCCACTCCCCTTCTTCTTCCCTAATGTTTATAACCTTTTATTAAACTAGTTTTTGAGCTTTGATTTTTTGAAAAAATTAACTGTTTAATTTCTTTTCTAAATTGGTGTATAATAAAATAATTATTTAAGTAAACAAATTTTCATACTATAAATTATTCTAATTATAAACTAAAATATGCCTTAAAATCAAGATTTTAGAATCGTAACCCATTAATATTTTTTTTATCTCCAAAATTTATCTAAAATGATTTTTTAAGTCTTCCAGAAAAATTCTAAAAAATTTACTTATCTACCAGAATAACTTATATGTATGCACAACATAAAAATTATTTTCCAGCCGTTCATAAAAAAATGTGCTTTCTATTTTAGTGGACAATATCTGACTATTGGGTACTTAGAAAGCAAGTTTAGACTGAAAAAATTAGCAAAAGAATACTCAAGGGAACTTTAACGAATTTAAATTACAAGATAATTCAGTTATTTAGTTGTAAAATTTTTAATTAAAAACAATTCGTACATTTACGCAGCATTTGTAAAAAAAATGCGTAAAGTATATTTTTAGTACAATACACGTTTTTTTAAATTAAATTTCTTAATGATTATGTGAACCTTAAATGAAATTCTATTTAATACATGGTCTCTAAAGACAATAATGCTGAGTAGATCACCTAAAAAATTAAAGAATAGACTAACAGTTCCTGCATTACGTTAAAAAAAATTGGTAAAAATAAGCTTTTTCACTAAATTGAAACCCTTTTTTTATATCGATATAGATTCGATTATGCATTCCCTGGAGGATAGTGTTTTTTTTCTCTCGATAGAGAGATGTATTACAAATGTGGTATACCTATAAGTGCATTTGTTGCTTTCGCTAACACATCCTTAAAAAAAGCATTTCAATTAGTAGCATTACTACTTTTTTTTGTTAAAAAAAGCCTTAGCGGTAATGAAAAGTCCATGTGATTATGTTAGTTTGTTAATTTCACGATAATTGACAGTGGTATTTTTTATTCAACAAAAAAAAAATGGTTTGAAAAACGTTATTAGTGGTTTTTAAGCCATTTTTTACCATGGAGTACTTCGGAAAAGTACATTAAAATTTTCATTACAGAACCATTCTATGGGGGATTTTGATGAGATATATTTTGTTTTGTAAAAAGAGATAAGGTATATATTTTTTTATTTACGTGGGATAATTATTTCAAATAGCCACCAACAGCCAAACCAGAAATGAGATTCACACCCACATACTTTGGTACAGAAGGTCGGCGTTATTACCATTCAGCCACCATTGATGACTGACAAAAATACTGATTCGTAAGAGGAATAGGCATCTTCTTATATGTAGCCCCTAATAATCCCAAGGTCGCAGGGTCGAGTCCCGGTTGAATTGACCGATTTTCAGTATTAAAAAATGCGTAGGCGTGTACGTATGATTATGCGACATATTAAAGATCACTTGGGTACATCTTAGGCTTTGGGTAAAAACTATTGGCATATAACATCCCCAAAGAGCTTAAATTAATTGTAGTCTGAGCGTGAAAATTAGTATCGAGAGCCGCCTAAGATGGTGCCACAAAAATAGATCTCAGTTCCTGCGAATATGCCGAGTCTGCAAAAGACCTAATCCGCCAAAAAGCACCATCATTGATTTTTTTTTTATTATTTCTAATTGAAAAATTCGGTGTATGGTTTTATAGAACACCCTTTTGGTTGCTATGTTCTTTTTTATATCTCTTCCTCTGTTTCACAATGATATAAGTTCTAAAAAGCTTTACACCGAGTTTTATTAGATTTTGTTATACACTGTTGATTTGTATGGATTTATGATTATGTAACTGCAGAGTCCTCCCCTTTAATTGGTTTGATTAACTTCATTTATTCAGATCTCCGCTGTAAAAGGTCGATTTTTTATCCTGAAAATGTAAAAAAAAAATAGTTGTTTCGTTACCGATCTCATAATTATGTAATTCTGATGTAACAAAATAGTCAAACTATGTGGTAAGTTTCGGCTTTTATAGTCTTCAAATCTTAAAAAGGTTTATGATTTTTTTAATGATATGCAACTTATAATGCTTTAATACGTAGAATAAAATGTCGCCTTATTCCAATTGTGTATTTATTTACAAGGCAAATACCAGTAACCTGTAAATGTGAAATTAAATGTACATCCAAACCTTAATTACACTTTATCTGGTTTTCACTTAACCGGCGGCTTGCCCATTGCCTACATATTATTTAATCCGGTTACGGGGTGTCTGCTGTATTATTAAATTAATGTTTACTAATTCAGGTTCTGTCAATAACTGGAAAGTATAGGATCAGCAAAAAGGGTTATATGTATTTTATGGCGCATTTATTGATAGGACATCAGACCAGAAAGAGTAAAATGTTGTTATCTTTCTTTTGTATTTCATTTTTTACAACAATATGCCCTTATAAAAATGAATACCATGCAAAGAGATACTCGTGTGCATGCTTAGTCTTTAATAGAAGAACATAAAATCTTGTTTATCATTTGTTCTAATAGATTTTTTATCGATTTTCTCACTTCCAATTCAATATATATAAATATAAATAAAATCCTATGTATTCGTGAAACTCGTATCTTTTTGTATCGTGAACTGTAAATTTTTATACTTGTTGCCTTTTACTGTTTTCGTTTTTAGCTACTTTTTTTTTTTAACGAAAGATTAAAACAATGAAAAAAAGTATTTGGACATGCGTACTTGATTCGTAGGCATATTCTTGTGTCATCTGTCGATACCCTCCTTCCAAAACGATTTTAATTCTTCGATCAGGTTTTTTATTGTTTTATGAAAAGCTATAACCTCAGTATCCAACTTTTCAACTTTTTTGTATTGCTGTACTCGCGAAACAACTACTATTATGATGAATTTGCCATGAATTAGCATTGAAATAATTTTGAGCATTTAAATCACTTTAGGTATTGAAATGCGGTTGTGATACTGTTCTCGTCGCAACTTCTGCTTTCTATGTCTGTCTGTTCGTATGTCTGACGTTTGTTCTCCACCCGTCTGTCCGTTTGTCATATGTCCGTCTGTAACCCCTTCCAAAATCGGTTCTACATAGGATCTTAAAAATATTTTTTGTTAAAAGCTAAGACCTCAGCATCCAACTTTCAATACTTTTTTCATCGGTCTTACGTCCAGTACGGAAAAAGTCTCAATGCTGCGCAATTTCACATGAATTAGGCATTTGAATTCAATTTGGTCATTTAATCACTTAGGTATTGAAACTGCGGTTGATCCATCCTTTGTCTGTTTTCGACCTGCTTTTTGTGGTAGTTTTTGCTGTTCGTATGTTTCCACGTCGGCCACAGGTGCTGGTCCGTTGACCCGTTCGAAAATCGGTTACTAATATCGGATCTTAAAATTTTTTTGTTAGAAAGCTGTTCTTTAAGATAGCGCCACTTTCCTACTTTTTTCGTCTGTCTGTACCTCGACGAATAAATCTAATTCTTTCGCGAATTCCCATTGTATTAGCATTTATTCATTTTTCAATTAATCCTGGGCACGGTATTAATGCGGTTTGACCATCGTGCGTCTCGTTTTGAGGTCGTCTCTTCTGTCCATTGTCTGTCGCCTGTCTTCCGTTAGTCTGTCTCTTCCACCACTTCCTTAAAACTGTTCTCATCATAAATCTTAAAATTCTTTTTAGTTAAAACTAAATACTCAGATACCCAAATTTAAATCTTTGTTTCTGTAAGTTCAAACTTTGGACAAATCTAACTATTTCGCTTGAAATTCCCATTAATTAGCATGAAATCATCAATTTGAGTCATTTAAATCACTGTTGCAATATACAATGGATGAAAACTTTATTTTATAATTAAAAGCATATATTGAAGCAAATATATTTCAGAATCAGAATTGGTAATGACTTCGATAATGTGTAGCGCAATTTGATTTGATGTTGCAGTTTTTGAGTAAAAACAAGGCATACTTTTGAATAACAATATCATTTTTTAATTTACATTTTTATTTTTTAATGCAGTTTTTAGTAGTTTTTCATACTTTTATAATAAATATTTATTATTCTTCGAACTACAAATAAATCGCGAGCAGACGATAAATAATATTTAATTAATTTGCGAAAGTATATTAAGGAAAATAGTTGATTTTGGCTTTTCGAAGTTTAAATTATAGCTGGATGCTGTGTTTCGATTTTTTTTTCTAATGTGTATCAATCTAGTGTAGGAACGGCCGTTGATGATATTTACTGTTAGGAACCTAGTTTTTTCCCGATTAGAACTTCAGTAAGTATTTAAGTAAAGGAAAGTAGGCTATTTTAGTTCTTTATGAACTTCTTGTTTATGAACAAATTCACACACCTAATAAATTAAAATGTATTTATGGGTTTGCTATACATTTGAGATTCTAGTGTAAGGAATATATACTTGATTAAATATTTATAGGAGTGGAAACTTCCAAATATTAAACAAATCTTTGGAACTTTTTTTTATCGATGTGTGGTTTCTATGTTTATAAAATGAAATATTATCCAAAATTCTTTCATTTTTCACGTGGGTTCTATATTGAAAATTTGCGTGTGATAAAATTCATTGCGAAAGCAATAATTTAAGTTTATAATGAATTCAGACTGCATGATACACCAAAAAAGTTTATGACCATTATTGGAACCATAAACTGTTCTTATTTTTAGAGTAAAATGCTAGATATTTTCTCGTTCAGTCGAACTGCTATTCAAACCAATTTAAAAAAAAATTATAGAAACATTTGATTCATCTACATTTATTATATAAAAACAGTTTGTAAAAATATTGAATACCGCTGGAGTAAATCAGCTTAGAAAACTACCGGGTGGCCCAGCGGGTAGTGTTTGAAACAAATGAAAAAATAAAAACAAATAAGAGACATGAGAATTTAATGACGTTTATTTAATGGACATATTGGGCAATTAATGATAAAGAGGTTCAAAGTGCCCGCCATCTTTAACAAGAACATCAGTTAGGCGGTTCTCGAATACAACCATACTCCATACTCCTTACCCATACCTTCCTCCATACTCCTTTTGTTTGACCAATTCTTTTTGTGGAAAGCTTTTTTTAGCTTTTGTGAGAAGTTCCACAAAAAGAATTGGCCAAACAAAAGGAGTATGGCAGGGAGTATGGAGGATAGGAAAGGAGGTATAGGAAAGGAGTATGGAGTATGGTTGGATTCGAGAACCGCCTAACTGCTGTTCTTGTTAAAGATGGCGGGCACTTCGAACCTCTTTATCATTAATTGCCCAATATGTCCATTAAATAAACGTCATTAAATTCTTCTCATGTCTCTTATTTGTTTTTATTTTTTCATTTGTTTCAAACACTACCCGCTGGGCCACCCGGTATTTTCCCCTTTGGAATAACACAGAGAAGAGACGATCTCGGTTTTGAAGACCAGACTTTTGGTCTCATTCTCCCTTAAGGGAACACTACTCAAAAAATTAGTTTGTATATTTCCCACTATAAAATTCTAATTATGAAATTTTAAGTACAGTTAATCATAATTAAACATATATGTAAAAAACTCATTTAAATCAGTAGTTTTCTTAAAATTATAAAAAAATACTTTTTCAAAACTCTCAAATTTAAGATGTTAATTTTTTTTGAAAAATTTTTTATTTTTTGGGGACGGACTGAAAAAATTGAAACTGAGACAGCCTCTGATCAAAATTTCCTTCTTGTATTGCAAAGTCTAACGTATAACCTAGGAAATGATTAATAACTTTTTATAATTAAAATGCAAATATAAAATTTTGCACACATATTCCAAAATACCGAAAAATTGGTTTGATGATTTTTGGATCTGTGTCTCATCAATAAAAGTGGAGTCAGTTGGCGAGGTTTTTTGGTGTATATAAACATTGTACTTTATGTGAAGTAAATAACCCAAAATCAATTATCTGGTATTCTTTTTACTTGTATATATATTTTCTAATTAATTTATTTCAGAAATAAACAAAATTTTTATTTATTATTTTTGAAAATTATTTTTTTTTCATTCAGAAAAGATTAATTTTAAGTATAATATACCGACTTTTCAGTTTACATTAGATGTGTAAAAAAGTATTTTACATACTTTGATGCTATATAATAACGTTCATGTGTGTTCCTCACATGAACTGAGAAAATTTCATAACAGTTTCACAAGCGAGAAACTGTTTTACAATCAATTTAGCAACACGGTTTCTACATGTTTTATGGGATAACTTACCGAAACTTTACCGTAAAAATATAGTCGAATGGTTTCCACTCACGCATTTAAACCATTGCAATAAAGATAAAAATAAAATAACATGATTTAGAGACAATGTTTTCATTTATAGTTTAGTATCATATACGAGTGGTTTGGTTGAATTAACATCGCAGTAGAGCTACACGATAGGTCTTAACGACGGACTCGTAATTTAGAGAAGAGGTCAAGTGAGGACCCATACGTGTGAAAAAGTTATGTTTCTGATAGTTCAACTAGAGACGAATACATTTTTAGAGAGGCTAGAATAGACAATGAATGATTAAATTTGCAGAGAGTTGTCTGAGTAACATAGACTAGGATAGGAAATGATTAAATTGCCAGATTTTCTGAGTACAGCTTGGTAGGGTGATAAACTCATCATTCTTTAAAAAATTTCAGGGAACTAGACAAGGCCTATGTATGACATGATTTATTTGTTGAAAGTTTGTTGGTATTTTTATTATTATATTATGTTTTGTGAATATGTTTATTTTGAGTACAGTGTGAGTATAAATATGTTTCATACTAAAATAAAAGGCAAGATATATTAGAAGGCAAGTTAAATAAGGAGCTATTGCATCTGGTTTTAAATGTAATTTATTTTCTTTCAGATATATAGGAAAATTATCTTAAGAAAAGAAAACAAGACAATTATTTCCATAAAGTGAATTTATTGATAACATTCAATGAATATATATATTTATAATTTTATATAGATTTATATATGTTTTTATATATCATATCTTCATTTATATGTATACTTGTATATCACCAAGAATATCATAAGTACCGCAGACGGTTCGGAGTTGGAGTGTATAAGTTATCTATACAGAAAAAAGCTTCAGCAACATTTCAACACTGCACACATAACACGAACGATGAATTTGCCACCTCATGTAATATCTCTCACTCGCGCGTAATAAAAATAGTTCTTCACATGTTAAATACATGGCAATAAAAATGATATGAAAACACTTTCCAGTGCGTTAGGCTTAAGAGATAGCGAAAGTTGTGTTATAGTTGACACATATTTCACAGTTTTAAATCTATGCTTCGAAGAATAAAAACTTGAGATATGTAGAAGTGATATAGTATGTTTGTGTTTAGGAACAAGAACGACCAATGGTTAAATATTTATTTTTTTGATAAAAATAAAATTAAAATTTGGGGCTCAGTTTTGAGACAAAGCTTTGAAAAGTTATATTATAATGCTTGTGGTTTGTCAGAATTACATTGATTTTTGCTTACATTCAGCAGTTAAAATACATATAATTAAAACTTCTAAAAATGATAAAATTACATTGGTAGTTCTATGTTCCATCTCACAGATATGTCTGTCTGAAAAGAATAATATATCCCGAATAAAAGTTTTTTTTTGGTGGGCAGTTGCAAAAAAATCAAGACTAGTTTGACTATAGTCTATAAAATATTAAACATAAGGTAAACATAAGCAATGATCAGAACCTTGGGACATTCATAGTTTTGATAGTATTTATTTGGCGAATTCAGAACAGTGAAATATCGAATGATTTCTAACCTTACTTTAAGTGTATATTTATTCATTTTAGTTCCACTAGGCCTACAGGATATTTATTTAAACAAATCTTTACTAATTTTTCTAACAAATGTGTAAATGGTATTTTGTTTATTTATTCGGTTTTAAAATCCACTTTCACCAGCTCTTAAACCACGCTTAACCACTTGATGAGCCGCACAGCTTTTATGTCGATGAAGTTACAAGCATCATCTTCTACATCGATGATTGCTAATGACCCGAATATCGATATAATATTTCGAGACTCACTAGTCACTACTTACACCAAGCGACATGGATATGGAATGATACTACATCAGATGATTATGAAGCTGTATTGGATCGAAAAAGACCTTTTTGATTACACAGTGTTTAAACAGAGATATAGTCCGTCAACCAATTTCAAGAGTATACTCTTATAATGATGGGTATATTATAATGATGGGATGGGTGATCTTATAATGATGTGTTGAAACATCTTTTCCTGGGCTATGTACCAGTATGCTCCTAAATCAGGAAGAGTACACGCAAACAAAGGTAGGCAATCGTATTTAAGTTGTCTAAATAACTTATACAACTATGCATCACGCTGTTCTTCAAAGTGGACCATTTTACTATTCATGAAGTAATAGGCCAGAAACCGAGAGCTGGATAAACTGGATCTTCTGTTTGTTTGAGAATTAAAGCCCCGTAATTGCCTGCAAACAAACATTTGTTTTCCTAATAAAAAGTCTAAGAATCTATTTAAATTGACATTGTAAATTTAAATTTATATATATTTCCAAATCATTTGCATACTAACGACATAAATCGATATTTCAGATTTACGACTTATTGTATTATTGCAGTTGAATCAAAAGTATCTTTAATCAATACATCGATAGTACATTGTAGTGCGTCTGTTTTAAAAATATAATTTAAATTGAAAATAAAATTCATTTCGATATTTTAAATTAGCGGTTTAATGAAGAAAGAAGGAAAGGAATTGTTAATTACTTATATGTGTTATAATGCCACCTTACTTTGCTTAGGTATGGACATTGACAGGTTAAGTAAATTAACAAATAATTTTTTTTTGCTGAATTACTTAAAATGGTACACATTTTAATATTTACTTTTACTTGCAGTATTTTTTTAAGGTTCTTTTTCGTCCACAATGAATTCATATGAATAATGTGCATGACTCCATGAAACATTTTGCAACATCACATAAATTTATATTTACATAATCTCAATACAAAATCATTTCATTCAATACTTTTGATAAAAATAGATTAGTTATAAACTAACGGTTTAATAAAAATAGGAACACATTTTTCTCTCAATCAACTATTAACATTCAAAAATTACTGATCCAAATTTGACAAAAAATAAATTGTGTGAATTAGCCTGGAAAAACAGATTTCTAATTGATAAAATTGGGCTTCTTATTATTTAAAAATTTATCGCGATAGAATGGTCAAAAGAGATATTTGATATTTTTTTTTAAAGTTCAATCTTTATTTCAAAATATATGTTACAATTAAGTTATACCAACACCTTCTTTAGAGAAGTCCTCTACACTCAAATAATGACGTGTTGATGAAATCCAATCTAACCAATCACAAAATAGAAAAACAATGTCAAGACATAATTCGCCAACTTTTTAGATAAGTGATTAGTCATAGTGGAATACTTTTGCTACGTCACACATAAAATGGTAACCCGTGCAGAAGCCTTGTTTGCAGGAGGTGTTGGTTGCACTCGCCTTCTCTTTAACTATTGCTGAAAAACATTCTTAACTTTTCGTTCATACATCTAATTCCTTGCTTGTTTTTATAAATTTCAAATCTTAAAATAATTTTATTACTAAATTTTCAAAGGTTTCATTTTATAGAAACATTTAGGTAAGATTAATAAATTATTTAAAATAGATAGGCTAAAATAAGGACATTTAAATGAAGATGGGAAAATAGTCTGAGTACAATGAAAACTACTCAAACTTTTTCATACATAGCATCTGTTTGAAGGCTCATATTTTAATATTTAAATAAAAATTTAATTCATTATTAAGTAATAATGTAATTTTTTAATCTTCTATACATGCGTAAAATTCCAAAATCTGTAATATAAACATAACATTTAAAGTAATTTTTAAACATTTATAAATAAAATATTTTTTTAAAAGATTTTGACACAAAAAATACATGAATTAATATTTACAACATAATTTTACAGCTGCAGCAAAAACTGCCATAATTTGACAATATTTGCATTCATTTAGTACTATGAATAATTTTTACATAAATTTTCCGTGAACACTAATGATAGTAATTTTAGTTTGTTTTATAAACATTTAATTTCTTTTTTAATCAGTAAAATGGGTTTGTTTCACGTAGTACGGAAAGAAAACAAAACAACCAATGAAATCGCAGTATGGAGAGCGTGACATCATAAGAGACATTCCCATTCTATTAAAAAAAACTGATATGCAATATGGATAAATATTTTATTTATGACCTTCCATTAAATATTTCAATTAAAATGCTTTAAAAAGAACCAATAAGGTATGAGTTATTTTATATAAATTGTTTAAAAATTGTCCTTAGAATATCTAGGAAAGATTTAAATATATTTTAACAATAATACTCATATAAATTATCCATTGCTGATATGTATAAGATATACAAGTTGGTGTTGCAGGTTGATCTGAATACACTGATATAATTGGGAGTCCTAAAGTCTACAACGTATTTCCAATAACACATTGATAATAACACTAAAATATTTTATATATTATTATGATTTCTTGTCAATACTAGTAATTCGTATCGATAAATATAACTATGCATAATTTAAGGAAATTTTTTTTCATTAAAAAAATTTGGTGATTAAATTTCGCATAAATACATGTCACATCGCATGTAGAGTTAACATTTGAATTAAAATTATACTTTATATTAAATTTCTTTTAAATAGCTTCTCTACATTTCCATGTTTACTGTAAAGGAACTGTGTAACTTTACCACGGTTTTTAAGTGTAACCGTATACTAATTTTGGTGTAAGCTTCCTAAACTCCAAATATGTGAGGAATGTTTCACAAAACGTTGTGTAACTTTCCACAGAGTCCAAGCGCATATGCAATCATAAATATCATAATATGAAAAGTTGGATACTATCGATCGGTTATTGAGTATTCGGTTAAACGACGTTCTTGTAATTAAAGTACTGCAAAACTTGGCCTTAGAACATACTTTAATTTCGATATAATGTTATAATTTTGTTTCACAGAATAACGCTACAAAATGTCGTGTTAATGTTTAACGCTATTGTACAGGTAAAAGCAGTTAAATTCAACCGTAAATTTGGAAGCAGTTTTGCTGACACTTGTTTTTTGCTGTGTTTGTGGTCAAATGTTTCTCAGATCAGTTGTAAATTTACACCACTTTATGCTGCAATGCTACTCCGTAAAACCGGATGCAGTACTTGGCACAGCTCTTTCTGCCACAGCTTTAACGGAGTAGACGTTAAAAAAAATTACACAGTGGGCTGTGGTTATGAGTGAAACTTTTGGAAAATTTGAAGCATAATATTTTAAACAGAAATAAAAGTATCGCGGCATGCGAATTTACTCACTATGCGTGCATTTATAATAGAAAACTGATTTACTTTACGTTAAAAATGAACACGTGCAGTAGTTTACTGAACCTCCTTCTACATAAAACATGATATTTAGTTCACAGACTAGTTTTAAGTTACTTACGGAGATAAAAACACCCACACAAATAGAATGATGAACACCCACACAAATGGAATGACCCACACAATGAAACAGTATTAATACTTTTTAAAATAAACTACAAATATTTTTTGTAATTCTCAGAAAATACACCAAAAAAGTTTTTAAAAACACTTTTCATTAATAATAAGAATTTCAAAAATAATCAACTTCAAGATGGGAATAATTTATTTTCATGGTAAGTCGACTTCCTTTCTATTCCCAAAAGTAATTTTAGTAGAAATAAAAGTTTTCTTTAAACAATATAATAAACGACTATCATTATTTTCCATAGATATTTCTGAAAAAATTCAAAATTGGGACCACTAAAAATATTTTTTTCGCAATAACATCTACAAATATAAGAACATATTTTATATTTATTAAAGAATGTTTAAACGATAAAGAATAATTTCGTAAATACCTAAAACTATACAGATAATAAAATAAAAATAAAATATTTCATAAATATCAATCAAAAGATAATTTTAAACCAACATTACTCTTAAACGCTGAGCGGTACCTAATAATGTTAACTACAAATTTTATTAAAGAGTATACCTTCGCAACTAAGTCATTTTAGTGACTAATTTAGAAGTTAATTATTTTATCATTAGTTATTTTTCCATTCGCTGTAACGATTGAGTATTTTAATTCCCGGAAAATGTATTAATAGACTACTAATTACGTTTCTATATACGCATATAATGTATCTTCACTCACATTTTAAAACCATTTTTGCAATTTCTTTTTAAATTGTAATTTCGATTCTATTGGTGAACTTTTTAAATAAGAGTTATAATTTTTGTGCTTAGAATTTATATTTCCTTAGAATGTGTTTCAATATTTCTAAAAGTTTTAAGTCCTAGAATCTTTACAAGAGATTATTATTAGTAAGAGTTTTTTTCGTTAAGATTGTGAGCAGCGTTTATTTTCTTAATTTATGCACAGATTGCTATGAAATTAGTCTTTGCTTAACAAGAAATTACCAACTCTTTTGTTTACCTTATATATTTCTGTTAATATTACTGTGTACTATTAAAAATTTGTTGTGCAAGTAACACCCTTTGAACCAATTAAACACCTTAGAAATAAATTTTATATACCACAAGTTATTTTTAAGTGTAATGCTTCAGTCGAAAGCAATATGCTTAATTTAAATAACATATTTAATTTTAAAAAAAAATCTTTTCTTTACATAAATTATTTTCGAAAGTAGCCAAACACGGTGCGTTCACCCTTTCTGCCCTTTTTCCCATGAACGTTTTTAGATTCTAAGAAAATATTTTTTTAAATCTGTAAATAGAAGCGTAAGGGTAAAAAAAGTAAGGGAAATTATTTAAATAAGGGGACAAAATAATCGATGTTAGCAGGAAAAAAATGTTTCTCCTAAATCGAGTGGGCGGAGTTTGAAGTTCCAAAATTTTTGTTTTCTCAGAATTCCAATTTCTTTATAGAGAAACAACAACCATTTTCTTAAAAAATCGCAAACAATTGTTCATTTTTCCACCCAAAAACGTTCATGACACTTCGAATTTTTTTTCAGTATTAATCTACGAAATTTATTTTTGAAGCGAATAAATCCGAATAATGTGACATGTAGCTGTTTTAAGAAAGTCAAAAGTCATGGAAGAGAGAATTAATTTTGCATACAAACTAGATTTCAGTCATTAACATAGTAAAAAAAAATATTTTAGTTCTTATAACAGTAAGAGTTCACTTGTACATTAAAACAGGTCTAGAAACCACAAAGGAATGGTAATCAATAATAAACTAATTTTCATTGCAAAATAATTTTCTCTAGATTTAGGTCGAAAAATAAGATAATAGCGGATGAGATAATAAGGAAATGCGTCAAAAATAGAATCCCCCATAGCTGATATGAATCGTAATATATATTTTTTTTTGCATTTTGATTGTCTGACTGAAAAACCACGGAATCAAAATGAAATGAAGTGAATTGATGAGATGCTTTATAGAATGGCTGAAATAGAAGAAGGAATATACTTAAAAATTCTATTAATATTGGCGATAATTCATGAAAACTTTTTTTACTTAAGATTTTCTTGCCCGTTGGGCTACTTTAGAAAATTTTTGGGTTGGGAAAACGGGAGATTTTTTTTAATCTGTTTTCATTCGAGCAAAACAATAGTTTAACAATGGAAGAAAGAAAAATGGTAGGATGAAAATCCTACCATTTTTCCATTGTTCGATAAAAAAACAAACCCCGTTTGAAGGTTGCTTCATCGAATCGAAATTTTATTTGGAAAAGTGAGAAAAATTTTATTCTGTAAAAAATTAATTCAATAATAGAAAAGCTTTCGAAAGCAAAATTAATTCAAGTATCATTCGATAATTAAATAAAACATTAGAGGGAAGTGATTCGTTTAGATGATAAAAACTACTAACCAAGGAGCACAGTTTTGATTAAAAATTTAATTTCTATTTGAAATAATAAAAAAGGGAAGTTTTTCCACTTTATAATTAAAAGTTGTCGAAGTCGAATTCACTTTATTACGAAGAAATTTTAACTAAAAAGTGATTAGAAATAAAATCAATTTACATTTTGAAAATCCAGACACGGAAGTTATCAAATAATAGTTAATAAATAAAAATATCTTAAGAAAATGATCTAAATTAAAAGACAGAAAAATGTATTTTAAGTAACAATTCAATTTAAGCTATGTATTCATGATTCACTCATTCACGTTAACAATTTAATTTACAAGTAAGTTTTTTTTATTATTTCAAGAAGTTGAATGAAATTGACATTTAAGTTATTTGTTTTATTTAACAGTCATTTATGCAATTCAATTAACTACAATATCTATAGATAAATAAAATCCGAATTTTTTGGAGAACTTTTTGGTCATGAATTAGATTTGTGTCTTCCTATAAGTATGTTTTAAAAGTCAAATTAACAAAATTATGTTACTTTTTCAAGCAAAATAATTTGAAATCGAAATTATAAATGGTAAAATTTGATTTAACTAACTTTTTAATTATGGTTTTGAGGCAACACCTTTCAAATGAAATATTGTTTTTAGATTTCAATTGAAAAACGTAAAACTAACCTAATTTAATATTCTTTTTCTAACCAGTTTCATTTGACTTAATAATAATTTAGATTAATAAGTATAATTCGCCTATTTTATACTATTGAAAATAGATGTACCTTATAATTTATAATGTGAATTTAGACTTTTCAGGTAAGATTAACTGCAATTTTTCTTCAGGCAGGCTATAGTTTCCCAAAAGGATATTCACTTAAAAAAAATATTAATTGAATTAAATTCGACGTTTAGGATTATCATTGGCTCGGTTTAAATAGTATATTATAATAGGATTTGTCTTTTTTTTATTAATCATACGCTATAAAAAATTCCTTAAAGAATATTTTTTCACAGATTTAATCATAATCCCTCGCATTTGTTCAGTTAAAAAAATAAACCTCTTCCCATTATGATATTTAAAAAACCAAATAAAATATTTTGGATCTTGCCACTTAAAGTTCTATTTTTCAATGAGAATATCTTTTTTTGACAATATTTGAATGAAAAAAGCTAAACTATAATAAAACAAAAATATTTTTTTTTTCAAGTATTGAAGAAAACACAATTTTTTCCGGATACCATAATAAATAAAAAGACTTAATGAATTGAGATAGTTGAGCATTCCAAACTTTTAATTTAAGAGATTAAAAGGTTTAAAGAGTCAGCAATACCTTGAAGAACAAGTGCTTAATTGCTCTTTCTATCCGCCTGAATAACGACATACACTGATAGACTGAAATGGTATTGAAACTTGGAAAAAAAAATTAATACATACTTAGAAAAAAATCCATTAATGGATTAAACCTTTACAAAATATATTTGTTTTGCGTAATTATTTGCGGTAAAAAAGTTTTTATATTTTAAGTAAGTGTTTTTTTTTAATTTGAATGTAACTGCCTAATTAAATATAGTTTATTTTTCAAATTTGGATAGCTGAGTTACCGTGAAGTATCTTATATTTTCAGTTTAAATGTTGCATATGGGGGGGGGGGTTACTAATTGTTTATAAAATTATTGTAGAAGTATGTCTTATGTACTCGAAAGGCCATTTCTATCATATTTCCTAAATTCTTTGCATAAAATAAAATTTAACAAAAAGTTCTCAATTCATTTCTTGGAAAAAATTATCTTTTGAGATATAACATTAAATGATTCAATACATACTTCGATTGCAACTAGATGATATTTCTGATATTTTATTTAAATGATTACTTTTCAGTCACCTGACTGCACTTAAAGTCTTTAAAATATCTGTTGTGCATGTAAACGAATATAGGTAGCAGTTATAAGAAACTATACTTGTTCATGAGAAGAATCATGAAGAAAACAAAGTAGATTATTGACGCAAATAGTTTATTAGTAAAAATTAAGATGTTTCGGTGAAAACTCCAGATGCAGAATGGTACACAAGACAGATTAAACACATGTTGACTAAGCGAAGTTGTGAAACATGATACCTGAAAATTTGTACTAATAAACTATTTACGTCAATAATCTACGTTGTTTTCTTTCCGAATCTTCTCGTGTATCATGGGCAAAGTGGAAGATATTTTCTGAATATATTTGTTCACCGAAAAAAATATGCCATGCAGTTCCATATACCCATTACTGTTTTGTTTCTTTGAAACTGCGCCTTTCTTGAAGTCTTAAAGAAAAACGAAACATAATGAAACGCAAAAAAATTAAATGGCTGCACTGATAAACACCATTAAGATTTTTGTGTTTTCTATATGGAATACTAAGTTAAGCCTGGAAATCAAACACTTGTAAAGACTTTCAACATTTCGTTTAAAATATCAAAGTTACAACATTTCCAAATTATGGCGACCGTCTGATGATAACTCATATGAAATAAGCCTAGTAGGCGTAAGAAATATTTTTCGCGAACTAATGAATTTCAACACTAGAGGTGTGGACTTATCAAGACAACTCCAATTTAATTATAACTGGGTTCAATATAGGCCGAATATGCTGCTTAGGGCATAGCTTGCTGATATATTTGAGTCCTAGGGCAGCTTGGAGGAATATCCTACTAAAAACAATCACGTTGATCGTATGGGAATACGAAAGTTCATTTACAGCAAACACGTATGGTTTTGTACCTCGGTACAAAATACATTTTCCTTTGGCAGAACCAACGAAAACCATCAATGCGAGTCTAAGACATAGGAAGCATTAGCAAATCTGAAGCATGAATGTCCTTTCCTTCTTGGAATTGATGAGTTACTTCGACGAATACACAGCAAAAATGCATCAAAATGCTGCTTTTATAACAAGAAGCGATCTATCTGCTATGCGGATCGGGAGGATCGCTGGATTCCAGGATCGCTAGATTCCGGAAACACACAAGTCAATAAAGACGATATTCATATACCCTGGTCAAACACAAAGAGCATTCTCTTCAAGACAAGAGCTCATGTCTTTACCTTCTTCCGCAAGACATCGTCAAAATAAAATACAAGCCAAGTTCATCAAAGCGTTTGGCGCTAGACGTCGGCGCTGAGTTCCTCCTTGATGACAGTCGGCGGCTCGAGGTCTATGATCGAACCATTCTGGACCTTGATGCATTCCAAGTCAAACTTCTGCTGATGGTGGCTGTTACCACCAGCCAAGAACTCGTCGCCCGGCTCGTGCTCGTCAGCGCTCATGGGCTCGCCGTCGGTGTTGGTGAGCAGCTTGTACGGCAGTTGCTCGCCCCTCATCTCGCAGATAACGTTCGTCAGCGCCATGATGTAGTTCTTGGCCAGGGTGAGCGTCTCGATCTTGGACAGCTTCCTCTCCATGGTCACGTGCGGGATGACTTCCCTGAGTGCCTGGAACGCGTCGTTGAGGCTGTGCATCCGCATCCGCTCCCGCTCGTTGCTCTCCAGACGCCTCAGGTTGCGTTCCCTGGCACTCAGCGTGTTGCGTTTCCGGCGATTGCCCCCCGAGGACGACGTCACAGACGACGAGGACGAGTTCTTCTTCTGCTGCTTCTTGGAGGAGCAGCCGCCCTCGTCGCTATTGGAGCTGGAGTCGGTCGAGCTGTTGTCGTCCGCCAGGTGTCGCTGGTTGCCGTTACTGGAGCTTCGTGCGGGTCGCTTGCTGGTCGGGTTGGGGACGTTGGTGCCCGCCGAGTTGCTGCGACGTCGGGTCGGGGTCGGCATGGAGCTGTCGTCTTGCAGGCTGTCTGGAGGGGAGTAGGGGAGGGAGGGCTCGATGGTCGGGGTGACCACTTCGGCGTCTTGAGGGGGCCACGGACACTCGATGGAGCGGAGAGGGTTGTCCATCGCTGGGGGTTCTTCGCGGTTTCTTGATTTAACCATTCCCTGAAACGAGAAAAATACATTATAAGTATTGCATAAGACTAAAATTGTACAAATAGTTTTAACCATTCCCTGAAACGAGAAAAAAATATACGTTTTAAGTATTGCATGGGACTAAAATTGTACAAATCGAAAGCATCAACCTCATAAGGTACCATTTAAATTTTGTAATAATTGTTTAACGCTAAATTTTATTTTTAGATAATTTCAAGTACATATATGCTTGCCATATACTGGTTTGTACAATTCAAAAATAAATGTGCACGATCGTGTACTCAGGAATCTCAGTTTTGGTGGTAGTCACAACAGTTGCATTTTAATTTTCAGAGGATATTTTCAGGAATTTAGGATAACATAAAATGGTTTATTGTCTTTAAAAAAAAACCTTTATCAACAAATACATAACCACTATTGCGTGGTTATAAAAAAGAAACAATTTTGCATTTAAAGTTCAACTAAATAAGATATATATTAAAATGTACTGCACATGATATAGAAATATTTTGCGATAACCTTCAATCAAATTTATCTGAGAGGAGAAATATTTGATGGATATTTCTTTCATGAACGGAGAAAACTTCTAAAAAAACCTTTTTAATGCAAAAAGCGATTTATTTTCATTCTGAACATATCTTTTGGACCACAAGACAATCCAAGACAAGAAATTCATTGTTCTAACGTATTCTAAAAGAAAGAAAAAATATTAATGTGATGAATATCACCTGTTTTATCACGAAAAAAGTGATTTTGAATAAATGTGTTTTTGTCAATTTACTTTTCTGATATTATTTTGTTTAAAAGACATTACAAATCTTAATCTAACAGCGTAAGTTAAATCTTTTCCCTTTCGAACGTTTTGACCACTATTCAGTGGTTGTCTTTTTCATGGTGTCGATCTCTTGTCAGTAGACTGGGCTGAGGTAAGATAAAAGAAATACTAAAAACCTTCTAAACAATCTTCGAATAACTGATGAAACGGTAGAACATACCAATGTCCATACCATTTATGTCAAAAAATACTTTTTAATCGTTTCTTCGTAAAAGATAGTATGATGTACATCTGTATAAGATAGTTTATTAAGACGTTTACGTCCAATAACAAAAAAATATTACATTTTCCCTATCACGATAGAATTCCGATGTCCATCACTAGTTTACGTAGTTTATAAGGCAAATGCTCTACATGAGATGGATATGTGGATGGATGGATATCTTACGAAAAATGACTGCTTTTTATGTTATAACATGGAACATAATCCCTTTATGTGCTAAAGTATTGGCATCTTTTTTGAACTCATTTTAAATTTATTTAATTACTTTACTCATTCGTAAAATGAACTAAGTTCACTTTTTATTAGCCTCTGATGTACTACAACCGGCCTTTACTACAGTTCGCTCTAATATAAAGGGTGTAGTTGCAATACTAACATTTTTCTAATTATAAGTAAGATATAGGGCTGGCTCGTTCTTTGGCGACCTTTGACTATTCTAAGTTAAATGGGACGAAGTCGCCAATCAACGGCCGGCCCCTAAATCGTACTTATAATTTTGATAATGTCATTTTTGCACAATAACACCCTCAATATGGGGGAGTTTTTTTTTTTTTAAAATTACGTTTTAGAATTACACTCTATAGAATACCGTAGGAATATTTATGTTCAACAAGGACGCCACAAGTCATAACTTTTTGAGAACCTCTGACACTGTTGACCAGCAGATAAAAAAAGTATTGTTCAGGAAGAAGCAAAAACTACTCTTGGAAAAGAACACACATATTTCATCTTTTTCGCTTTTTATTCGAAACTAAAAGAGTTTCGTATCAGAACATAGATGGAACAGTCGCAAATGAATAGCAGCTGCGGCCACGGAAATTATGCAGCGTGGAGAGATGAACGCCAAGAAAGAAAAGAAAATTCCTTTTTCGAATAAACGAAGAGGGATAGTTACATCTCCCGGAGATTTGGTTTACGACATAGCTTCACAAAAATGATTGATATATCGATTATTTAAATGGAATTCTAGGAATTCTTTGTACTATTCTCTTATCAGATGAAAATTTCATTGATATATTTTTAAAAAAAACATTCCAGCCTTTGTTACTAGATAACGGTAGCGGAAAAATGTTTGAATGTAGTCCCTTTTTATAAATGTTTGATTGCAATGAAATATTTCAAGACACATTTTAATAATCGATTCATATATTTAATAGGTAATTATTGTAAATATAACTTATCGACTAAAACGAAAAAAGTTTTCTATATAATCTTTAGACCCAAAAAAATTCTTTACATGCATTCTTTGTGTGAGCATATTTTTCAAAAAATTATATATAGAAAGTCTGTTTTGAAAGGAATTTTTAATAAATTAGCATTTTATATTTGGTAGGGGCACATCAATTTGATGAATTTTAAAGTTTTAAGCCCTAAACACACACCCATTTACATGTTTGTGTTACGAACGCACAAATAAGCAGTATATTTTTTTGCGAAATTAAACAGTCCATTCTAAACTTTTACAATTCAAAATGCCTTAAAAATTTTCTGCTGAATATTTTTTTGCCACACCTCCAAAAATCATACTTGCCTTTGTGTTACTTTATTTTTTATACAAACAAAAGATATGTACCTGTTATGAATGCCTGAAAAGTGATCTCCATATTCTCTTCTTCTATCAAACCGTTTCAATTCTTAAATTTGAATACAAATTCTGTAATAGCAGGGACGTAAACCAAAACAACCATTAAAATGGATGTCAGGTCTCCGGAGGATACTTATATTAAAACTTCAAAAATGATAATTTCTTCGTAATATGGTTATTATAAAATTTAAATTCTGAAATTTATGTTAAAATTTAAACTAGTCTTAAAAGCAATATACATAGACATCTAACGGATTTATTATAATCTGGCAGCGATGCGAATTTTAAATATTTAACCTTATATTTATTTTGAAAGCCTGAGCTTCAAACAAAAATTTTTCTCCAGAGGAAATTCTCGATAATACTAGGTTAGGTAGACTAGTAAATCTACCACTGTTTTAAAATGGGATTTCACGAAATATTTATAACCACACAAGTAAACAAATTCAATACGAACGTTATTTCGTTATAAATAAAAGAAATCAATGCCTTAATTCATTCATGATTAGATATTTTGTTTTGAGTAAAATTAATTCAAATGTAAATTCAGAACAACTGTATATATAGATCTTCGATTGGATTTTCATAGCATATATTAGTCAAAATGTTGTATTACCGACGTCTTCTTTTCGGGCCATATAACGTTAAAAAAAGTTAAATATTGGGGACACTTTCTACCGCAACATCTTAAATATTTGGACTAATAATTTTCATTTGATGTTTATTAAACTCTCCGAATGTTACGCATTATTTTGTTATTTTAATTAATGGTATTATTAGGGTTTCTTTTAGAGAATCAAGTATACGAAACGACGAAGAAATCTCTCAAACGCCTCTCTCTTTATGGCTACCGAGTTTGGCAGGGGACGTTGCATATTAAAGACTTGATTCTACACTCTTAAAACAAAAGAGTGAAATTCACTCCTATAGGAGAAGTGCATTTTCGGCACCGGAAAGGAGTGGAAATTAACTCAGACTGAGTTAAAAACGCTCTTTTTAAGAGTGTAGGACGCAGATTGTTTTCTTTTATTTCTTTTACCCACTCCGAAAAAGAGTGAAATTCACTCCAAAAGGAGAAGTGTATTTTCGGCACGGAAAGGAGTGGAAATTAACTCAGACTGAGTTAAAACCGCTCGTTTGTTTTAAGAGTGTACTGTCCCTGTCCGTGGGCTGTGGGGAAACGCACAGATTTTACGAAGACTACATGTAGAAAAAAATGTGTTCAAGCAACACAAGTGGAATATAAGTATTTTATAAAAAGAGCAACATTACAACATGTTTACAATGTTTCAATACAAAAATTGTGTTGATGCCGTACGAACACAAATTTGTGTTTATACAACTGACGATCGTGAGAGAAGACGATTATTATATTACTAATTCTCTTTTTTTCCAACGGGGCTGCATTATTGGCGGTCAAGCCTTTGCAGACTCGGCATATTCCCCAGAACGGAGAGCCATTTTTTTGTGGCATTATATAGGTGACTCTCGCTACCAATTTTGACGCTCAGATTACAATGAATCTGAGCTCTCTGTGGATGTTAAAGTATGTAGAGATTTAATTTTGCCGAGACAACCGGAGCCAAATGGGTACTCAAGGGATCTTTTACATGCCACATAATCATATGACATGCGTGCCCACGTTTTTCCCATCCAGAAAATCTGACTACTCAGGCGGGGCTCGAACCCGCAAACTTGGGCTTATGAGGCGGATACGTAAAACCTCTCAGTCACTGAGCCGCTACATTACTAATTCTACTACTAGGTCTCTTGGTTTTAGTATTCACGAGGTTTGGCTCCAATAACCTCCTGCGGCTATGACATCTTCGATATTTCACGACCATCCCTCCTTGATAAGGAGATTGGGAGGGAATTTCAAGTACATGTCGATATACACCCCAAGGATGATAAAACAACTAAACTACTAAAAAACATAATTTTGTATTCGCTTTAATTTTAGTTGTCAAATGTGACTGCTTTTTGTTACGCATAGCTTTTAAATTTTTCAACTCCGTTACTTTTTTATGTTCAAGTAGACACACGCCAAGTTAAGATTTCAAAGTTAAAAACATTTAGTTTAGAACATAGAATTATGTGTTTAGAGAAGTAAGTTTTTTTTTAACTAACCCAACTGACATGAACGTGATAGCGAAAATTAAATGTTTCAGATTACGTATTGGTAATCTTAGTGTTTAAAAAAATGAAGCTGTCTAGACCAATAAGAAGAATATTCCTAGGATTTTCGGGATTAGCATAGTGGCACCCTTCCGGCGCTTATATAGGTTATGTGTTGCAAAGCTTTTCGTTTAAACGAAAGCTTTAAAAATCATAAAAAGTTAAATATTTGAGTAAGCAAGAAATAAAATTACCATAAAATAAAATAATAAAAATAAGCATACAAAATTATGGCCTTATATATATTTAACCTTTAAATAACAAATATTTTAGTAAATTTTGTTAATAATAAAAAAAATCATCTATCTGAGGTTACTTTTGTTCCTGCATTTAAAATACTGTAATTGTAGATAAATTTTCTTAACAGTTAACAAAAGCATTTTTCTCTATAGACTTAAATATTAGAATAGAAATGTAAATTCTATACTAGTTTGGACATCCCATAATAAAATCTGTTACCCTTAAATCCCCCAACATCTCGTATACAGCAGAAATTTCTCAAGAAATTGGGTTCTTCCACGAAATTGACACTAAACCTCTTTACCGCAACTCCAGAGCAGTTTGCTATAAATCATATTTTACGGGCCACGGGAGAGATGACAAGTTTTCTTTAACATTTTCCCAGTTTTTTTGCCCGTTTTCCTAGAAAACCCGTCAAGGGTTTGAGGGATATGAATTCAAGACACGTTTTTTTTGGTTTGAGGGTTATCTGTGGCGTATTTGAGGGTTTTATATGTGAAGGGCCATATCATATCGCTAAAAATGAACAGTTGAAATATTCCTGATGCTACTGATCGAAGCTGTTTCAGTTATTTTTTATGCGTTTAAATAATCAAAATTCTTAGTCACCAAGCTGTAAAAATTAAAATACCATTTAGATTATTAATGAAAAATTTTGGTGTAGTAAACTTTTTATATCGAGAGATTACTAGTTATTTAAAAATACCACAGAGTATAACGAACATGCGTCTAAATTTTTCTCAAATTTTTTTTTGTTTGTAGAATTATGAGGACTGTTTCATAATTTTAAGAATTTTCACCTTTTATGAGGAAGAAATAAAATTTCCAGAAAACTCGCACGTTAGAAAAGACAGATACTTTTTTCTACTGTGTTTACACTGAGAAAACGATTGGAAAATATTTTTTACATAAAAAACCCTTTCATTTCAACTTCTTATCAAGTGTTCCACTAAAATTAAATTTTTTCCATTGATTTTACTCTGTTTGTAATGTTTAAAAAATACATTTTTGTAAAATAATGAATTCCAATAAATGTTTTTGAAAAGCTATCGATTCATTTTAAATATAAAAGAGAGTTTATTGAAGAGAATTAAGGATGGAATAGAAAATATATTTGATAGATTTTTCTAAGTAAAATAAAGAGTTTGAAATTTAGAAATTTAGGCGTTTACAAACTAATATATATATATATTTTTCAGAAACTATGAGAAACCTGATTTATTTGATACTTGAAGGAACATTTATTTTTGGCAGAAAAATAAGTTAGTAATGGCTTCATAAAATGTAGCACAATGTGATTATTTGAATGTTCATTATTTATTATGAAATTTGCAATGCATGTCATTGTTTTTGCATAAAAATCTGGCAAGTTTTAATTTACATTTCTCCTTAAAGCGGTTGAGAATTGTAGTAAATTTAGCAAGCTATAACGAATATTAATTAAATTGGCGAAAGAAAATTATTGAAAATAGACAATTTTGGCTTTTAAAAATCAAATTTACAATTAAATGGTGTGTTTGTCGAATTTTTTCTAAGTTGCATAAATTTTGTGTAGAGGCGGTTCTAGGTGACAGTAACGGTTACAAAAATACTTGATTTTTTAATTAGAAATTCAGTGAGTACTTAAGTAGCAAGAGAGTAAGCTATTTCAGTTTTTTCGAACTTATTTGTTATAGAAATAGTAAATTAACAATTTAAGTCAAGTTTACCAGGGATTCGCATTGAATTATAACACAAAACTCAAAACTGTTTTTCCTGTGTACTCTCTTACGATGTTGATAAAACCAACCATCGTTATTTTCTGGCATAACGGTTCAATCAACAAAATAATTACCCATCAAAAATCGTACCAGAAGCAACCTCAATTAACACCGTCCAATCCATTCCGTCACATTACATATTAATGATTCGAAGCATTTGGTGACATACATGTCAATCGGAGGAATTGGTCTCGCCCCTGTTAAGCAAAGGTCTTTCGCACTTTTGAGACGATTTAAAGGAATAGCTGTTGTATGTTTATGCTATTTGTTTTTGAACCTTAATGCCGCTGTTAACAATTGTTGTAGCCTGACCAGATTTGATTAAGTGATTAACTATTCGACTATGAAATCTTCATTAAATTTTCGTAATTTATATTTTACTTACGTTGTTTTCGTTTGAAAAAACTATAAAAAACATAACGGAGACTATTTGCGAATTTTTATAGCTAGATAGTTAAATAACAAATTAAACTTGGTACTGCGAAATGCATAGTACGTCTGATCACCCTAAATTGTTAAATATACCGAACAAACGAAGGGGGTTAGAAGAAAAACGGTTATAAAAGGGAAACGTTCTAGAAATTAAGGGTGGACGAATAATCAAATCCGTGTATTTCAGCTGTTGCTCCGGTCAGTTGGTGGGAATGCATCGTAACCCTCAATTTTTAGTTGCCAATATAGCTCGATCTTCACTTTAACTGCGCACTGCGTTATCGTCATTGATAGTTGTTTAAAATTACGAAGTTTGTCGCAATTAGCCAAGGGGATGTTTAGAACAACATTACTGTAGTAAATCAATTTCTAACTTTGGGCGGTATACAAGGTGTGAAAGTCGCAATGTTCTGTTCGCGTTAAATTCTAGCCGTTTAGATGTTGGTATCCTGGACTGATATAACAAATAAAGACTTACCCATCTTAACTAGACCACAAGTGTAACGTCTATATCCACCACTATATATCTTCCACCAAAATTAAAATCACCTTATTTATGGGCAATTCTACCATAATTTTTAATTTTATGTCCATTGGGTATAACTTTGAAAAAAATATTTCTTTTCAATTTTTTCTTATTATACTAATAGACTGGTCCTTATATAATTGCGAAACGGAATTTTAAAGCAAAGGAACTTCAAAAAATTTTAGGTCACAAAACAATGCAGAAAATTCCTTACCGACACATGTCCCGAATTTCAAATTTTTAGTTTAGTGCTCAAACTAACACATTTTTGAGCTAAAAATTACATTCATTTGGATTTTAAATTGAACTAATACTATATATTAACAAATTACTTCCATAAAATTTTGGCTTTTAATATTTATAATGTGTATTTCTCTTCTCCTAACTTTGTCTGTCTGGGTTTTGGTACATTCACTAACCTTATTGCTAAAGTGAGAGGCACTGGCTGGAGTTACAGTGTTTCTTCAATCATGAAAACTGTATTGCAGAAAACTCACATTTCAGTTAGTAGCCGCATTTTTTGCTATACTTTACCAATAAGCCCAAAAGTTAAAAAAACTCAGTAAAATGAGCTGCGTGCTTTATTGCTTTCCTTACAATTCCCCAGGGTTTTGGTTAATTTTTGCTTGATAATTGAAATTTTTTTCTATAAATATGTTTAAGTGGAGTATAAGGACTAAAAAATCAATTTTTATTAAACTGGAGTTAGTTTCAACACAAAAAAAGACCGGAAAACATCGTGAATTTCCTTACCGTCCGTTCCTTACCTTCCGTTCTTTACCGTCACAATGATCTAGAGATGGAAAACCGAAACCAGTTTTTAGACTAACCGGTTTTTTTGTGAATTCGGTTTCATAGTTATTTTCGTAAGGCCAGATTAGACCGGTTTCTTTAGCATCGGTTTAAAAAAAAACGATGCTAAAGAAGCATTGTTTTTTTTAAACCGATGCTAAAGAAGCAGTGTTTTTTTTAAACCGATGCTAAAGAAGCAGTGTTTTTTTTTAAAAACTACTTTCCCTTATTTTTTTTTACAAATGAGCTTTGCTGAAATTTTTTTCGTAATTCTAGAACCCTTATAAGCATTTTTACACACATTTAAAGTGTCTGAAAAAATAAATTTCACAAGTTTTTGTACCTGAAATTAAAAAATTTGGTAGAACTGCCCTTATATAAAAAAAATGCATGACAAATATGTTAGTTCTTGAGCATCCTTCGCCTCGCCCCTGTCTTTGCCATGTTAATTCGTCGATTCTGTCACCTAGTTATGTCGAAGATTTGTTTGACATTTACTTGTGGGGAAAGGGGTTCATTAGAGTAACGAGCAATCGCGGAATTGGGGGAGGGGGGAGCACTGCGTTGTCATTTGCGAGAGATGGAGAGGGGAGGAATCATATTTTGAATTTGGTAACGTGTTCGGATGTCTGTTTCTCGTTTCGTTAACCCTTAAAGCACCAAGCTTACAAAAGAGCATGATACGGTGGGCGATATGCAGTAAGTAGTATTATGCCTGGCCAAAAGCCGTTGTCTAGACAAGCCAATAGGAAGGTTGATGAACGAATCTTTGAACACTCTCTATTTTTATAAAAAGAAATCAATATTTATTTTAATAAATTGCATTTATAAAATATATAAATTCGTTTTTAAGGTTTAAAGTTTTTTTTTCAATCTAAAATTCCAAAGACATTTTTGAGGGATACTGCAGTTTGCTTGCCCACAACCGTGTCATTGTTATTAGCTTAAAACTTAAAGTATTAAAAAAGTGAAGCTGTAATCTCATTTATAAAGTAGTCCCTGCTAAACATCACTTATAGGTTGTTAAACTAAGCGAAAATATGCATTTATTTAAGAAGTTAAAAATCTAATGTGCACAAATTTCCATTTGCAAACAACTACTGATTATGTTTATAATTTTAGTGATGTTTTATGTATTTTAAAATTCAATTGAAACAAATTATGATTTACAAAGCAATTTATATCTTTTTAAAAACAACAACGAAAGAAAAATAGTTTTAAAAAATCCTATAAAAATACCTTTTTTATTTGATGATTTTCTAAAATATTGATTATCACCAATTTGTGATCATAACGGCGTATTTACTTGCATTGCTTTAACAGCTGTAAGTATTTAGTAACAGTAACCTTATATTTGTAAACATATACTGTATTAATTCTTAATATTCATGCCTTTTTAAATGAATTATTAGCTTTGTAAAGAAGAAATCTGGATATTTTGTTAGTTTAAAGTAAAAATGACGCTTATCAAGTATAGTAATAAATGGCTTAGTGATAGATGATTAGAGCATTTAAAGGCATAATAGCTTACTTTTGTGTAATAAAGTTAATATAGTTATTTTGGTTTGTAATGTTTTCTATGTCTGATCAGCATTAAGTTTTTTTTAATTTAAAAACGAGAGGATTCACATTGTGACTAATTACAGTAAACAAGAAATATATAGTTTAGCTTCCACTCTTTATAACGTGAAAAGCGTTTATAAAAGCTATGCCCTCCCCTTATCAGTCACATACTTTCATAGCTCAAACTACAAATACTATATATAACTTATATACTTTTAGAGGATTTTGCAAAGCAAATTTTGTAACCATTGATATAAAAATGACATTACTTTATATTTTTTAAAAGATAAGACGTCGACATGGTACAAGCAGTTGAAAAACCTTTAAAGAATATTATGTTTGAGAAAAAAAATTAAATCCACGTATTTGGAAACTTATGTCTTATGAAAGTAATAATTACAAACCTAAAAATTAGTTGTGGAAATTACTATGTAATATGTTCATCTTAACAAGACTTTGAGCCATCAGTAACTTCAAAATAAAATTCTACTTCTTTTTAAAAGGAAAGTAAAGAGTCCTTCGTTTTTATGAAAAATATTTGTTTAAACCACCTGGGTTTTATAACTAGATGCTAATGAAATTGACTGTCTAAATATTTTTCACCCTTATCTTAACGTTGAACTAAAGTAATAATACGTTTTGTCATGAGTATTTTTTAAAGTTACTAAACATAAAAAATGACTTTAATATATATTTCACATAAGAGTAAGTCAAAAAGTTATTATTTTAAAAGGTTAATAAAAAAATTCGCTATCGTATAACATAATGCTTGTGCATTAAAATTCCAATACAGTGTACGCAACTTTTACGGTATACATTATCTAAGAACAAAAACAATAAAAATAAAAAATCCTCTACAAGAAAAACTCTATTCTATATTTTATATTTCTGAATTTTTATGCGGAGCTCCTACCATGACTACATTCACGCTGCCACCGCACGAAAGAAAAGCCAAGAAATAAAAAGAGAAATCAAACGATAATAATAAGAATGGAAAGTCCTCCCGAAAGGCAATTTCTTTTTTGTAATAACTTCCCAAAGAGTGAAACGTCAGAAATTCCAGCCGAAGCGTTCTCGTCTAATCCGATTACGGGCTTCTATATCGATGCAAAAGAGCTTCCATCGATGATGTTTTTCTTCATCGCCCGAGACACACGGTTCTACCCTTTTGTGAGCCCTTGTTGACTTTATGACCCTGTGCTGAAAGGCGCCTGAGGTCGAGATTATGTTGATGATGGAGCAAGTGGGGTGGACATTATTTAACCTTTTTGTTTTGGGGACAGTTGATTTTGGGAATTGAATAAAAAAAATGAATGGATTTGATAAGTAGAAGGGAATTAGTAAGAGATTTTCAGTGGATTAGTAAGAGATTTAGTCGACTACATTATTATCACAATATGTCTGAATGAAAACAAAACTAGTAATGATAAATTATACAATATAATGACTAAATACATGAAAAATTGTAATGTGATTCTATAATTTAATGAAGGAAAAGAAAAACTAAATGGGAATGGTTCAGGTCTTGAGTGGAAACAGAAATGTTGAACGAAAATGATTTTTTTCTCGAACCTCGATCTGTGAATCAATGTCACATGAGAACAGGGCAGTAATCGAAGCACATATCTAAGGAAATGCAGGAAGGAAATGTGTCACCTGAAACAAGCCAATTAGAAAATTCATAACTTTTAGAAAATGCATATCATAAAACCTTAGAAGCAATACCTATATATGTTTTAGAAAATAAAAAACTTAAATCTTTAGTAATTCTATCAAAATGGAATGTTACACTGGTGATAAATAAAATTATGGATAATTTTTAAGCATTTGCACATTTTTAAATTTTAGGTTTTCGTTACTTAGAAAGAGTAACGCAACACTCTAGTGACAACTTTTGTTCTGAGAAAGCTTGACGCATTAATATTTTAATAAACTTTTATTTGAGAATAATTTGGTTTTAAACATTGCGAATTAAGAACGTTGTAATTAACTAAATGAAATTTTAATAAAGTATAACTAGCGTAAACACAAGAGAACTTGACTCTAGGTTTAAATAGCTTTTTTTAGGCACAAAAAAGTTACACTCACAGTTAACCGCTAAAAAAAAAATTGTGAAGTAAATACAAAAAAAAAAACTGTTTTAGAACAACGGGCTTGAAAAAGATTTTAATAAAATTCTCGAGCAAAAAATGCTGAGATGAATACCAACTTAGACCCTTTTTTATAAAAAAAATAACTGAACATTTAAAATGAAGTAAACCTTCGTTTGAAGTTGAAGAATCAAGTCATGGAATTACAGTGTTAGAAAGTAAAAGAAGTAAGTGGATTTTGTGGGCCAGTAAAATTCTTGTTTCTTAGAATCTTTTTCCATTTGTTATTTATTTAACAGTTAGCCAAGTTGAGATCTAGCATTTTGTCGCAAGGAAAAAAAATTAAGTGAAAAATGCAGAAAACACCATGTATAAAGGAATTTTGGAATGAATTCATTTAAAAAAGGGAGAGAAGTTAAACTTTGGAATCTGTCTGAGAGTTTGTCTCTTTTTGTAGTCTTATTTGTGAACTGACGAAAATGAAAATGCCGAGTAGACTAACCACCCTTATAAATATTGTCTATGAAACTGAGAAATGCTCTAGTAAAGTCTTATAATTTAATTAAAGAGGAAGTTTCGGAACATGTATGTTATTATTTTTTGCTATAAAAACAACGCCAAAATATTTATTTAATATATTTGGCAAGTTAAGAAAGAAATATAAAAAACGAGTAGCCCGAAAAAAAAGCCCCAAGTTGTCGCATTAAGGTTTTTAAGATTCGAAAAAAATAGCGGCTCTAGTTATCTGCTAAAGTTTAAATTTAAAAAATATTGTTATATTTGATTAATGATTTTATTTAATTTAGAAACAAGCAAACAAAATGTGCTCATTACTTAAAAGACAATCTTATCTTGTAGGTATTTTTCGGACTTTTTGGAATAAATGGGTTCATTATAACTACTAAAGGAATCTATAAAATCAATCTACAAAAGTAATATATATATTTGCCAAAAGGGACCTTTTGAGTTGAAGTTTCGAAAATATTGAAGGTTTTTAAGATTTATCGTTTGAGTTACAAAATCTGGGCTACAGTAAATCGATCCTTCAATTTTCTGAATACTTACATGAAAATTATCATTTATATATACTTTCTACAAATTTCATTTTAAAATAACCAACAAAAGAGAACACCAAAAGGTAAAATGGAATGTGATAATTGTATTGCCAGAATAGGAAGTAATGCACTTAAAAAAAGAACACCGCCAGACTAATTCTTTTCAGGAAGAGTAAGTAAAGAAACTTTTCCCACCCACTACTATTTGGGAGCACAATCCAAAGTCTTTTAATAAAGTTTCCCAATCAGGCGTAGAATGGAGCTTCTGAGTTCTGCTAATTAAATGTTGGTTTCGACGGAAACAACGTTAAATGGGCTTAGCGCCGAAGAGGGCGACATTTGGCGCCATTATTTGTTGGGAGCTTTCAAAATGGCGGAGAATCGAATTGGGCGGAATGGAAAAATTCGATTATAAATATTTTGGAGAATGGGTGGAATTTGATTTATGTTGTTAGAGTCGGAGTTGTGTTAATCTTGCGTTATGCTTAATTTGTATTTGTCGGGCATCGTAAGCTTTGAATTTTGTTTCATTGGAATTTATAATGAGGCTTATTACATCCATTTTAATGCTAATGAAATTTCACTCAAAACGTTTGATGGTGAGAGGTTTTCTTACGAGTTATTGATTTTTAATAACTTTGAAATATGTTCAAAACATGGAAAATTAGTGTCTTTACACTTGGGCGTTGATACAAAAGTCTGTCAATCTGGACTTCTTGCTTTATATATATAACGTTCTAAAAGTAAAATAGCGTTGTTCTAGATTAAAAATTTACATATTAATAAAACTAAAGCTCACAGAATCTCGTAGAAAGGATGTAGTAGCTGAAAAGTATTTAAGACTTTAAGCATTTATCATACGTTTTAAATAATCGCACTTAATTTTTTTTTTTAGATTTATATTTTGTTATAAAATCTGGACTACATTAAGTATGTATATCCCTCAATTTGCTGAATTTTTTCATGTTGCAACAATATTTGGAGTCAATTGGCTGGCTAAAAAAACAGAAGCAATCTAACCAAACTTTAGTGCATGTGGATAACACCGAATTTTTGATATCTCAGAATCTTACTCCACAAAAAGGAAAGTTGCACAATATGTTTAATTTAGACGATAATGACCTTTATTAAAATTTTTTTTAATTAAATCTTATGTAAAATAAACTACTGTTACTTACAATATTTATCTATTTTCTTCGTATAATTTCTCTTAGTTATTTTAGTTTTACATAAAATGTAAAAAAAATCCAATTTTTTACGCGTTATATATTTTTGAGAATCGTCTAAAAAATTTTCCTATGCAGGTTTTGGGAAAATTTACTCCCACTAGGGGCACATTTTCTAGCTTCAACAAGCTTCAATTTCACCACTTCCTGCCAAAATCTGCATTTACATTTTGGAAAAGTAGCAGTGATAGTGTGTTACCAAAGTGTAAAGAAGGTAATTGCATCATGATTTCCTCCAAATAAATTAAAGTAAAAAAAATACAGTCAAAAAGGACAAAAAAATGGTAAGTTTTCCCGGTCTCCCCTACTTATAAATATATTAAAAAAGTCGTCTGAACAACGTCTATCCATTACCAGTTATAAGTTATTGACTGAAAAATGAATACGTGATTAAATAATAAATTCTAACTAAATATTATAACATTAGTAAAAGCATGAAAATAAAGAATAGCGTTCAGTTAATATAAAAATTACGGAATGTTAGCAATAAAAAACTTTAAAAATACATAATTGTTAAGTTTAATTACAAGATTACTGAAAAATAACACGTCAAATAAGACTGTCTCAAAATAAGATGACAACGCTTCGCCACTACTTGTAAGATTTCAATCCTTTGCAATCTACTAATTTCGTAGTGTTTTTAGTAAAAAAAAAGTCTATTTTCTATTTTACTGTCGTATTGAACAATGCTTTGCACATAATATTTATGGTTATTTTTCCTTTTTGGCCTTTTTACAGCTATTCCTGAATTTGTCAATTCTTCGTAATCCACGTAGTGCTTTTTCGTAGTGCTTTTTCAAATAAAAATGTATTCAATGTTTTTCTGCCGTATCGAATTAAGTTTTGGGCATATTATTTATAGTAATTTTTCCCTTTTTCGCCTTTTTAAAACCATTCCTGAAAGTACACTTTTTTCTTGTTTTCAGTCGGCCATTTTGAAAATGGGTAATATTTTTGGTCATTTCAGTCGACCGTTTTGAAGAAAAGTCGCCAAATCCGGACAGGGTAATTTATGTTAATCAATTATAATTTAAATTTTTATACATTAAACGTCCCTAATATTATGCATGTAAAGTTAAACTTACTGATTATATCCTAAAGTTGTTGGTTTTTTTTTTAAAAACTAATAACGAATCTTAACAAACTAACTAATAACAAACTCGATTATTGCCATTTTAGAGTTAGAAATATAAGGAAATTTGGGAGCCGTATAAGAGTATTATATATATAGATTATAAAGTTTTTAGCGTTCTCGATTCAACGACGAAAAGAATAAATTCAATTTATATTTCGTTTTAAGAAACTGAAAGCTATCCTCAAAGAACATTGTTTCAAAAGTGATTACAACTTGAAACAAGAAAATACGAAACAAATGAAAAGTAATTCTCTTCGGGCTATGATAGAAAAAGTTTCGAATTTACTTATTCAAAACAGAAAAGAATGTCTTTCTCGAATATATTCACAATAAAAAATTTGATGACAGAAACTCCTCTACGGTAAAGACTTTCCAAGAATTTTTTTTTCCGGTATCGTCTCTCGAAATGTCGTTCGATTCCGCAAAAGCAACAAGTATCCCGTTCCGTATTTTTCCATCGCGTCTTATTGACCCCTGAATGAATGAATAAATACGGAATAAGGGGGAGAAATTTTTTCGTGGTCAGGGTTGCCGGAATCGGAATTTGTCGCCAAATACCCTGAAGAAAAGTTCTAAATGGCCATGATATGAATGAACCAATGTTAACATCAATTTACAAGTGTGAAAAGCTTGTAAAGTAAGCGGTTGCAACCATAAAAAGATGCAAAAATGTGACTTCATCTTAGTTTTTAGGTCAGGTAATTTCTGCGCAAGACTTGGCTTGTTTTCTAGAACTGGCACGAAAATCAAAGTCAGTAGTTTAGGTTTAATTATATTAACCTTAATTATAAGTGTTTAGATTTTTTTGTGTATTAAAAAAATATAAAATGCTAATGATAACAACTGTTAACTTAAATTGCGGGCAATTGGCGTGTTTCAGGTCTTGAGTGGCAACAGAAATGCTGAATGAAAATAAATTCTTTCTCGAGCCTTGAATGGTAAATTAAGGTAACGTAAGAAATGAGCACCAATCGGAGCAACTATCAATGGAATTATAGAAATGAAAACGGGAAGGGACTATATCTCCTGAAACAAGCCACTTGAAATTTGCAACTAACATGATAGTCTTTAAGTCGCAATCACAGAGAAGTTACCCAAAAATAAGTGCATTTCTCTTCAATTCATTGGTTCGTGTTATAGTTACCCAACCGTATACTTGTTTCAGCAGTTGGAAACCATTTGGGACTATTATATTTCGATTTAATAAAGACGTATGGACCCCTAACGGCAGATTTTCTAATGTTGTGTAGGAAATTGAAGTCTTCTCTTTTAATCACCTAAATAATATATAACTTAATACAAGTATTCCTGATGTGGTAAGAAATACGAAATGAAGGTTTTGTGTTTTCTACAAGTTTTGGAGGGTGCTAATTACGAAAAAGTAGTTCTTGGACGTTATGAGGGTTTGGGGGAAATAGAGCAAGCGCAAAGATAGCTGACATATAACTTTTTAAGTTTTAAAGGTATTGCTGAAAAGCGAAAAGTTTCTTGTATAAATAGTTAACAGAAATCTAGCTAATCAAATATCTAACATTGAATTTTAATTTCTAGCTAGACTGGGGGTTATGTGAAAAAATAAGATCATATTAGAAAATACGAGGAAATCTTCTGAAAATTTCCATTGTAAGAAAATAATTTTCATGCCAAAAATGTAGTCAACTAGCCAAAACCATTTAATAACGCTTAAAAGGGGCTAAATGTAGTTTCGTGCTTCAAATTGATGTTTTAACTTCATATACATGTACTTTAACTACAAAGGGAGCTCTATATTGTAATTCTTTCCGTAAGATCTTTAAATTGCGTGTATTTATATATTTGTTATCATTTAAATTCCTTAAAATGTTTCTAGCCAAACAAAAATTAACTTCATCATTTAAAACTCATTCAGTCTGTTGCCCATAGCAACGGTTGCTAAGGGCAACGACTAAGCATAAACGTGTCAAGACATAGGCGACAAAATGAGCTGTGGATGGCGACATTTTTTACAGCCAAGTCCTGT